>JAJOZX010003922.1:0-425000 GCA_023014485.1 Bathynomus jamesi
TGCCCCAAGGGGGCACCTCCCGCATGCCGTAACATTATATACATTCAACTGCAAAGAACACGCAGTATAAATAACATAAAGAACGACGCTTGTATAGGAGATATTCCGCGCAAGACGAGAGAGAGAGAACGAAACAAATGAAAAAATGAGGTATCCACCTGGGAATCGAACCCGGGATCTTCCGATTGCCGGTCAGACGCGATACCATTACACCATGGACCTCACTCTTCCAAATGCCGTAATTCTTCTACATACTCGCAGAAACCAATGCCCCAAGGGTGCACCTCCCGCATGCCGTAACATTATATACATTCAACTGCAAAGAACACGCAGTATAAATAACGTAAAGAACGACGCTTGTATAGGAGATATTCCGCGCAAGACGAGAGAGAGAGAACGAAACAAATGAAAAAATGAGGTAACCACCTGGGAATCGAACCCGGGATCTTCCGATTGCCGGTCAGACGCGATACCATTACACCATGACCTCACTCTTCCAAATGCCGTAATTCTTCTACTACTCGCAGAAACCAATGCCCCAAGGGGCACCTCCCGCATGCCGTAACATTATATACATTCAACTGCAAAGAACACGCATTATAAATAACGTAAAGAACGACGCTTGTATAGGAGAATTCGCGCAGACGAGAGAGAGAACGAAACAAATGAAAAAATGTGGTAACCACTGGGAATCGAACCGGGATCTTCCGATTGCCGGTCAGACGCGATACCATTACACCATGGACCTCACTCTTCCAAATGCCGTAATTCTTCTACATACTCGCAGAAACCAATGCCCCAAGGGGGCACCTCCCGCATCCGTAACATTATAACATTCAACTGCAAAGAACACGCAGTATAAATAATGTAAAGAACGACGCTTGTATAGGAGATATTCCGCGCAAGACGAGAGAGAGAGAACGAAACAAATGAAAAAATGAGGTAACCACCTGGGAATCGAACCCGGGATCTTCCGATTGCCGGTCAGACGCGATACCATTACACCATGGACCTCACTCTTCCAAATGCCGTAATTCTTCTACATACTCGCAGAAACCAATGCCCCAAGGGGCACCTTCCGCATGCCGTAACATTATATACATTCAACTGCAAAGAACACGCAGTATAAATAACGTAAAGAACGACGCTTGTATAGGAGATATTCCGCGCAAGACGAGAGAGAGAGAACGAAACAAATGAAAAAATGAGGTAACCACCTGGAATCGAACCCGGGATCTTCCGATTGCCGGTCAGACGCGATACCATTACACCATGGACCTCACTCTTCCAAATGCCGTAATTGTTCTACATACTCGCAGAAACAATGCCCCAAGGGGGCACCTCCAGCATGCCGTAACATATATACATTCAACTGCAAAGAACACGCAGTATAAATAATGTAAAGAACGACGCTTGTATAGGAGATATTCCGCGCAAGACGAGAGAGAGAGAACGAAACAAATGAAAAAATGAGGTAACCACCTGGGAATCGAACCCGGGATCTTCCGATTGCCGGTCAGACGCGATACCATTACACCATGGACCTCACTCTTCCAAATGCCGTAATTCTTCTACATACTCGCAGAAACCAATGCCCCAAGGGGGCACCTCCCGCATGCCGTAACATTATATACATTCAACTGCAAAGAACACGCAGTATAAATAACGTAAAGAACGACGCTTGTATAGGAGATATTCCGCGCAAGACGAGAGAGAGAAACGAAACAAATAAAAAAATGAGGTAACCACCTGGGAATCGAACCCGGGATCTTCCGATTGCCGGTCAGACGCGATACCATTACACCATGGACCTCACTCTTCCAAATGCCGTAATTCTTCTACATACTCGCAGAAACCAATGCCCCAAGGGGGCACCTCCCGCATGCCGTAACATTATATACATACATTCAACTGCAAAGAACACGCAGTATAAATAACGTAAAGAACGACGCTTGTATAGGAGATATTCCGCGCAAGACGAGAGAGAGAGAACGAAACAAATGAAAAAATGAGGTAACCACCTGGGAATCGAACCCGGGATCTTCCGATTGCCGGTCAGACGCGATACCATTACACCATGGACCTCACTCTTCCAAATGCCGTAATTCTTTACATACTCGCAGAAACCAATGTCCCAAGGGGGCACCTTCCGCATGCCGTAACATTATATACATTCAACTGCAAAGAACACGCAGTATAAATAACGTAAAGAACGACGCTTGTATAGGAGATATTCCGCGCAAGACGAGAGAGAGAGAACGAAACAAATGAAAAAATGAGGTAACCACCTGGGAATCGAACCGGGATCTTCCGATTGCCGGTCAGACGCGATACCATTACACCATGGACCTCACTCTTCCAAATGCCGTAATTCTTCTACATACTCGCAGAAACCAATGCCCCAAGGGGGCACCTCCCGCATGCCGTAACATTATATACATTCAACTGCAAAGAACACGCAGTATAAATAATGTAAAGAACGACGCTTGTATAGGAGATATTCCGCGCAACGACGAGAAGAGAGAACGAAACAAATGAAAAAATGAGGTAACCACCTGGGAATCGAACCCGGGATCTTCCGATTGCCGGTCAGACGCGATACCAATACACCATGGACCTCACTCTTCCAAATGCCGTAATTCTTCTACATACTCGCAGAAACCAATGCCCCAAGGGGGCACCTCCCGCATGCCGTAACATTATATACATTCAACTGCAAAGAACACGCATTATAAATAACGTAAAGAACGACGCTTGTATAGGAGATATTCCGCGCAAGACGAGAGAGAGAGAACGAAACAAATGAAAAAATGAGGTAACCACCTGGGAATCGAACCCGGGATCTTCCGATTGCCGGTCAGACGCGATACCGTTAAAAAATGAGGTAACCACCTGGGAATCGAACCCGGGATCTTCCGATTGCCGGTCAGACGCGATACCATTACACCATGGACCTCACTCTTCCAAATGCCGTAATTCTTCTACATACTCGCAGAAACCAATGCCCCAAGGGGGCACCTTCCGCATGCCGTAACATTATATACATTCAACTGCAAAGAACACGCAGTATAAATAACGTAAAGAACGACGCTTGTATAGGAGATATTCCGCGCAAGACGAGAGAGAGAGAACGAAACAAATGAAAAAATGAGGTAACCACCTGGGAATCGAACCCGGGATCTTCCGATTGCCGGTCAGACGCGATACCATTACACCATGGACCTCACTCTTCCAAATGCCGTAATTCTTCTACATACTCGCAGAAACCAATGCCCCAAGGGGGCACCTCCCGCATGCCGTAACATTATATACATTCAACTGCAAAGAACACGCAGTATAAATAATGTAAAGAACGACGCTTGTATAGGAGATATTCCGCGCAAGACGAGAGAGAGAGAACGAAACAAATGAAAAAATGAGGTAACCACCTGGGAATCGAACCCGGGATCTTCCGATTGCCGGTCAGACGCGGTACCATTACACCATGGACCTCACTCTTCCAAATGCCGTAATTCTTCTACATACTCGCAGAAACCAATGCCCCAAGGGGGCACCTTCCGCATGCCGTAACATTATATACATTCAACTGCAAAGAACACGCAGTATAAATAACGTAAAGAACGACGCTTGTATAGGAGATATTCCGCGCAAGACGAGAGAGAGAGAACGAAACAAATGAAAAAATGAGGTAACCACCTGGGAATCGAACCCGGGATCTTCCGATTGCCGGTCAGACCGATACCATTACACCATGGACCTCACCTTCCAAATGCCGTATTCTTCTACATACTCGCAGAAACCAATGCCCCAAGGGGGCACCTCCCGCATGCCGTAACATTATATACATTCAACTGCAAAGAACACGCAGTATAAATAACGTAAAGAACGACGCTTGTATAGGAGATATTCCGCGCAAGACGAGAGAGAGAGAACGAAACAAATGAAAAAATGAGGTAACCACCTGGGAATCGAACCCGGGATCTTCCGATTGCTGGTCAGACGCGATACCATTACACCATGGACCTCACTCTTCCAAATGCCGTAATTCTTCTACATACTCGCAGAAACCAATGCCCCAAGGGGGCACCTCCCGCATGCCGTAACATTATATACATTCAACTGCAAAGAACACGCAGTATAAATAACGTAAAGAACGACGCTTGTATAGGAGATATTCCGCGCAAGACGAGAGAGAGAGAACGAAACAAATGAAAAAATGAGGTAACCACCTGGGAATCGAACCCGGGATCTTCCGATTGCCGGTCAGACGCGATACCATTACACCATGGACCTCACTCTTCCAAATGCCGTAATTCTTCTACATACTCGCAGGAACCAATGCCCCAAGGGGGCATCTTCCGCATGCCGTAACATTATATACATTCAACTGCAAAGAACACGCAGTATAAATAACGTAAAGAACGACGCTTGTATAGGAGATATTCCGCGCAAGACGAGAGAGAGAGAACGAAACAAATGAAAAAATGAGGTAACCACCTGGGAATCGAACCCGGGATCTTCCGATTGCCGGTCAGACGCGATACCAGTACACCATGGACCTCACTCTTCCAAATGCCGTAATTCTTCTACATACTCGCAGAAACCAATGCCCCAAGGGGCACCTCCCGCATGCCGTAACATTATATACATTCAACTGCAAAGAACACGCAGTATAAATAACGTAAAGAACGACGCTTGTATAGGAGATATTCCGCGCAAGACGAGAGAGAGAGAACGAAACAAATGAAAAAATGAGGTAACCACCTGGGAATCGAACCCGGGATCTTCCGATTGCCGGTCAGACGCGATACCATTACACCATGGACCTCACTCTTCCAAATGCCGTAATTCTTCTACATACTCGCAGAAACCAATGCCCCAAGGGGGCACCTCCCGCATGCCGTAACATTATATACATTCAACTGCAAAGAACACGCATTATAAATAACGTAAAGAACGATGCTTGTATAGGAGATATTCCGCGCAAGACGAGAGAGAGAGAACGAAACAAATGAAAAAATGAGGTAACCACCTGGGAATCGAACCCGGGATCTTCCGATTGCCGGTCAGACGCGATACCATTACACCATGGACCTCACTCTTCCAAATGCCGTAATTCTTCTACATACTCGCAGAAACAAATGCCCCAAGGGGGCACCTCCCGCATGCCGTAACATTATATACATTCAACTGCAAAGAACACGCAGTATAAATAAAGAACGACGCTTGTATAGGAGATATTCCGCGCAAGACGAGAGAGAGAGAACGAAACAAATGAAAAAATGAGGTAACCACCTGGGAATCGAACCCGGGATCTTCCGATTGCCGGTCAGACGCGATACCATTACACCATGGACCTCACTCTTCCAAATGCCGTAATTCTTCTACATACTCGCAGAAACCAATGCCCCAAGGGGGCACCTCCCGCATGCCGTAACATTATATACATTCAACTGCAAAGAACACGCAGTATAAATAACGTAAAGAACGACGCTTGTATAGGAGATATTCCGCGCAAGACGAGAGAGAGAGAACGAAACAAATAAAAAAATGAGGTAACCACCTGGGAATCGAACCCGGGATCTTCCGATTGCCGGTCAGACGCGATACCATTACACCATGGACCTCACTCTTCCAAATGCCGTAATTCTTCTACATACTCGCAGAAACCAATGCCCCAAGGGGGCACCTCCCGCATGCCGTAACATTATATACATTCAACTGCAAAGAACACGCAGTATAAATAACATAAAGAACGACGCTTGTATAGGAGATATTCCGCGCAAGACGAGAGAGAGAGAACGAAACAAATGAAAAAATGAGGTATCCACCTGGGAATCGAACCCGGGATCTTCCGATTGCCGGTCAGACGCGATACCATTACACCATGGACCTCACTCTTCCAAATGCCGTAATTCTTCTACATACTCGCAGAAACCAATGCCCCAAGGGGGCACCTCCCGCATGCCGTAACATTATATACATTCAACTGCAAAGAACACGCAGTATAAATAACGTAAAGAACGACGCTTGTATAGGAGATATTCCGCGCAAGACGAGAGAGAGAGAACGAAACAAATGAAAAAATGAGGTAACCACCTGGGAATCGAACCCGGGATCTTCCGATTGCCGGTCAGACGCGATACCATTACACCATGGACCTCACTCTTCCAAATGCCGTAATTCTTCTACATACTCGCAGAAACCAATGCCCCAAGGGGGCACCTCCCGCATGCCGTAACATTATATACATTCAACTGCAAAGAACACGCATTATAAATAACGTAAAGAACGACGCTTGTATAGGAGATATTCCGCGCAAGACGAGAGAGAGAGAACGAAACAAATGAAAAAATGTGGTAACCACCTGGGAATCGAACCCGGGATCTTCCGATTGCCGGTCAGACGCGATACCATTACACCATGGACCTCACTCTTCCAAATGCCGTAATTCTTCTACATACTCGCAGAAACAAATGCCCCAAGGGGGCACCTCCCGCATGCCGTAACATTATATACATTCAACTGCAAAGAACACGCAGTATAAATAATGTAAAGAACGACGCTTGTATAGGAGATATTCCGCGCAAGACGAGAGAGAGAGAACGAAACAAATGAAAAAATGAGGTAACCACCTGGGAATCGAACACGGGATCTTCCGATTGCCGGTCAGACGCGATACCATTACACCATGGACCTCACTCTTCCAAATGCCGTAATTCTTCTACATACTCGCAGAAACCAATGCCCCAAGGGGGCACCTCCCGCATGCCGTAACATTATATACATTCAACTGCAAAGAACACGCAGTATAAATAACGTAAAGAACGACGCTTGTATAGGAGATATTCCGCGCAAGACGAGAGAGAGAGAACGAAACAAATAAAAAAATGAGGTAACCACCTGGGAATCGAACCCGGGATCTTCCGATTGCCGGTCAGACGCGATACCATTACACCATGGACCTCACTCTTCCAAATGCCGTAATTCTTCTACATACTCGCAGAAACCAATGCCCCAAGGGGGCACCTCCCGCATGCCGTAACATTATATACATTCAACTGCAAAGAACACGCAGTATAAATAACGTAAAGAACGACGCTTGTATAGGAGATATTCCGCGCAAGACGAGAGAGAGAGAACGAAACAAATGAAAAAATGAGGTAACCACCTGGGAATCGAACCCGGGATCTTCCGATTGCCGGTCAGACGCGATACCATTACACCATGGACCTCACTCTTCCAAATGCCGTAATTCTTCTACATACTCGCAGAAACCAATGCCCCAAGGGGGCACCTCCCGCATGCCGTAACATTATATACATTCAACTGCAAAGAACACGCAGTATAAATAATGTAAAGAACGACGCTTGTATAGGAGATATTCCGCGCAAGACGAGAGAGAGAGAACGAAACAAATGAAAAAATGAGGTAACCACCTGGGAATCGAACCCGGGATCTTCCGATTGCCGG
The DNA here is from genome assembly GCA_023014485.1 of Bathynomus jamesi. NCBI lineage: Eukaryota > Metazoa > Arthropoda > Malacostraca > Isopoda > Cirolanidae > Bathynomus > Bathynomus jamesi. Next base: position 7,474 of record JAJOZX010003922.1, read on the forward strand.
TCAGACGCGATACCATTACACCATGGACCTCACTCTTCCAAATGCCGTAATTCTTCTACATACTCGCAGAAACCAATGCCCCAAGGGGGCACCTCCCGCATGCCGTAACGTTATATACATTCAACTGCAAAGAACACGCAGTATAAATAACGTAAAGAACGACGCTTGTATAGGAGATATTCCGCGCAAGACGAGAGAGAGAGAACGAAACAAATGAAAAAATGAGGTAACCACCTGGGAATCGAACCCGGGATCTTCCGATTGCCGGTCAGACGCGATACCATTACACCATGGACCTCACTCTTCCAAATGCCGTAATTCTTCTACATACTCGTGTTCTTTGCAGTTGAATGTATATAATGTTACGGCATGCGGGAGGTGCCCCCTTGGGGCATTGGTTTCTGCGAGTATGTAGAAGAATTACGGCATTTGGAAGAGTGAGGTCCATGGTGTAATGGTATCGCGTCTGACCGGCAATCGGAAGATCCCGGGTTCGATTCCCAGGTGGTTACCTCATTTTTTCATTTGTTTCGTTCTCTCTCTCTCGTCTTGCGCGGAATATCTCCTATACAAGCGTCGTTCTTTACGTTATTTATACTGCGTGTTCTTTGCAGTTGAATGTATATAATGTTACGGCATGCGGGAGGTGCCCCCTTGGGGCATTGGTTTCTGCGAGTATGTAGAAGAATTACGGCATTTGGAAGAGTGAGGTCCATGGTGTAATGGTATCGCGTCTGACCGGCAATCGGAAGATCCCGGGTTCGATTCCCAGGTGGTTACCTCATTTTTTCATTTGTTTCGTTCTCTCTCTCTCGTCTTGCGCGGAATATCTCCTATACAAGCGTCGTTCTTTACGTTATTTATACTGCGTGTTCTTTGCAGTTGAATGTATGTATATATATATATATATATATATATATATATATATACAGGGTGTCCCGTAAGTCTGGGCCCATAGGGCAAAATTAATAAAATTACAAAATAGTCCCAGTTTCGCTGGACATGCGTCGAAGTGACTTCTTGGGACTGACAGCGAAGCTAGCCAACACATTGGTACTGGTTTCGTCTTCCGTAACAGTCCTTGAAGGTCCTCTGCGAGGCTTGTCAGCTACGGATCGAGTTTCCTTAAATTTGGCTATCAACTTGCCAACACATCTGTGTGTGATTGGTGCGCGGTCTGGATGCATATTGTTGAATTCTTCGGCCACTTCCCGGTGACTGCGGGTCCCGACCAGCAAAATAACTTGAACTCTCTCCTCTCTAGTCAGTGACATGGTTTACCTGCAACATAATAAAAAAATATATTATAAATCCCTATGGGTCCAGACTTACGGGACACCCTGTACATACAGTATATTACGGTGGTCCAAAATTTGGGCTAAAATTTCAAAATAGTTGGAAATGCTCTCCACATGACTGCTCTTATTCCTTTACATGTGAAGTGATTTTGTACAAAATATCTCTCGATTCAGTACATAACAAGAGGTTGCTATGATTTTCACATTTTCAATTAATTAATTAGCTAATCATTTTCTATCCGCTTCTTTTTTAGAGGACGCGGCAGTCACGCCACATTGACTCCGCCCACCTTTCAGAGGCTGACGCAATTGTTCGATTTCTTGTATAATGTTCTTTATGAATCAGACAAATCATTTACTCATGCATTTCAAGTTTAAACTTGTTGGAGGACGGTTTTAAGTTCGTTGAAACTTCAAGAGCTTAGGAACAGTATCTCATGTAAGTATTAATTCATATATATTAATTATTGATTCATATATATAATTAATAATTCATATATATTAAGTATTAATTCATATGTATTATATTTATTCATATATATATATATATATAATATATATATATATATATATATATATATATAATTATATATATATAATTGTGTTCTTTATAGGCAAATTTATAACCGATAAGGATGTTGCTATTAAATTAATGATTAAAATTGTAAGGTGTATATATCTTATGTCTCTTGAAGTTTATTGTTTACTTATTCTTAAATATACTTTTAAAAATTTGGCTATCTTCCTACCCATCAACCACTAACCACTGTAACCAATTTTTTAACTTTATTTTTACTGCAATTTTTTACTTTAACACTTATATAATTGTGCTTTGGTGCTAAACGGTTAATGCATTATTTTCTCTCATTTTTCAGGTTATGGGTAGAAGTACTCATTCATCTGCAGAAACGTGGGTTCTAGGAAAGCCCAGAAATGAGTTATCAACTGCAAGGCTACCCACATGTGGTGATGTGCTTCGTTTGGTTCAGTTTCACCACCATGAACAGTCCAAGACTTTGAAAGAGAGCTACATCTTGGCCTGCAAAGAGGCCCTGCAAGTATGGCAGAGAGCAAGGATTCCTACACAGCGAGTCGATTCCTGCGTTAGGAAGCTGTCAAAGCTGTACGAAGAGTTCCTTGCGTTGAAGAAAAACCGCAAGACGTAGCTACAAAGCTGCAGAGTGAAAGAGAGCATGTTCCAAGAGATTCTCTCAGAGCTTATCGACGTTGCCTCGAAAGACGCCTTGAAGGTGATAGACAATGAAGAAGACCGCCAATTCCTGATGATGCAACAAGAAGACGTCTTTTCCTGCAGTATGGCAGGCCCTGACAAGATTAATTTTGCCAAGGAATACCACAAGAGATGTCGACAGGAGAAAGATGCTGACAAAGCTTTAAGGTACAAAGAAAGAGAGGCTGCATTCTAGGCTGGAGCTGCTGCTCTTCCATCATCCAGCACATCCACTTCATCCTCTGAAGAATTCAACGCTGAAGACGATGATTATCGTCCGTAGACTTCAACCGGAAGAGCAGATGTACACTCTCATCCTCCGAAACGAAATAATATCTTCACATCACCAGATGTGGTTGCTGCTCTTGATCATGTCAACCTTCCCGATCGAGGAGCAGTCATCGTTGCTGGATCAGTCGCTCAAACCCTGGGCTATGATATTTCTACAATGACCCTTTCACGCAGCTCCATCCGTCGTTGAAGAAGGCAAGACAGGCAGCAGCCAAAGAGGATCAAGCTTCGTTTTCTGTCGAAGGACCCCTTCTTCTTCACTGGGATGGGAAACTACTTCCCGACATCGGCGGCGCAAAGGAAACAGCCGAACGAACCGCGGTAATCGTTACGGGAAATGAGATGAAAAAGCTCCTAGCCGTGCTATAATAGCGTGGGGTTAGTGACCCCGCTAAGTTACTAGGTTTCTAGACATCAACAAAGGCACTTACCGGTGCGTTGAATTAGATATTCTTTAGGGCCTACCATAGATTTCCTGCTTCCCACAAAGCAGTCTACCTAAAATCTCTAACTTTACTAATTTAGAAGCTATAGACATTACCCCTAACTGATATAATATATTGACAACTTTCTACTCCATTTGTCACCTCAGAAACCACCAAGTTAAACTTAGCACCAACGATTTAGTCAGATACAAAAATACATGCTGTTTAGTTCAGGCCAATAAACGAACAGACCGCGTTCCGCTGTTTATCTTTTGCTGTTGCCATTCAGCATTCTTTTAGTGACTTTTCTTTTTAGTGATTATCGTCCGTCGACTTCGACCGGAAGAGCAGATGTACACTCTCATCCTCCGAAACGAAACAATATCTTCACATCACCAGATGTGGTTGCTGCTCTTGATCACGTCAACCTTCCCGATCGAGGAGCAGTCATCCTTTCTTCTTCACTGGGATGGGAAACTACTTCCCGACATCGGCGGCGCAAAGGAAACAGCAAACAAACCGCGGTAATCGTTACGGGAAATGCGATGGAAAAACACCTAGCCGTGCCAAAAATACAACAAGCTACGGGAGAAGAACAGGCCAAGGCTTCAAGGCTTACATTTCGAAGATTGATGACTGGAATCTTCGCGGTGAGATCCAAGGTCTCGTATTTGACACAACTGCGTCTAATACTGGCCTTCACAGGAGAGCATGTACCATGATTGAAAAAGCAGTAGGGAGGGAACTTGTCTGGATCGCTTGTCGACATCATATTCTTGAAGTCGTCTTGTCAAACACCTGCAACGCACTTCTTGGACCCACAGGTGGCCCGGAAATGACTCTCTTAAAACGTTTTCAAAAAAATGGCCATCACTTCAGAAGGATTCCTTCATGAAGGCTTCAAACAACGTATTCAGAGATCCAAAGATGTTCCAGCTTCAAGAGGAAATGATCCAGTACTTCACAGAGGCACTGGGGTCTAAACAATCGCGTGATGACTACGAGGAATTGCTACGACTCTGCCTCACCTTCTTCGGGTGCCGTGATGAGAAAGAAGCCAAGGTCCCCGCTCCAGAACCAACTTACCATGCACGCTAGATGGCCAAGGCCATCTACGTCCTCAAAATTTATCGGTTCAAGCATCAACTACAGCTGACAGCACGTGAGACGGAGAATATCACCGAGCTCTCTCTGTTTATCGCCTTGGTCTACGCACGTTTTTGGAACGAGGCCCCCGTCGGAATCAATGTTCCTTTCAACGATATTCTGCTTCTTAAAATCTTGCAAAAGTACCCAAATCAGACCATTTCCAAAGCAGCATCCACAGCTCTTCAACGGCACCTGTGGTATCTTGGAGAGCATCTCATCGGCCTTGCATTCTTCGATCCTAGAGTCGATGCCGAGACCAAATGGAAGATGGTCGTAAACCTCCAACGTAACGAGAATACCATACCACTGTTACTCGTCGATTGAAACGTGAAGGAAACATTGAAGATTTGAATTTGTATGAAATGGTCACCAAAAGGGCCCTGAGAATCTTCAATCTGTTAAAGAAAGAAGGAAGGAAGGCAGTGGAAGATACCTTCCTGAGGAGCGATCCCAATTCCTGGACGGAGGATGATTGCTTTCAAGAGTTTCGGCGCATTGGGATCAACCTAAAAGTTGCCAATGATTCGGCGGAGAGGGGTAACGCCCTTATCAAGGCATATAATACATCTTTGACGAAGGATGAAGAACAAAAACAATTCATCCTCCGATTAGTAGCAAAACATCGCCAAGACTACTCATCGTCTTCGAAGGAGTCAGTGATGAAGCGTTAATCTAAGTAATGACGTATATTATAAACAAATGATAAATGTAATTTTCTATCAAACATATTATTTTTGTTCTTTAAAAATTAATCTGTTTTCTTTAAGAGTTATTCTGTTTTCTAAAAAAAATAAACTTTTCTTTCAGATTTAATCTGTTTTCAAAAAAATAAAGAAGTATTTTCCCTTGCTTTTAATTTTTTAACCAAGAAGATCAATCTACTAGAAAATGAGTAATAAAATGAAATTCATAGCGACCAGTAAATATCATTCAATTAGGCCGAAATTTGGCATGGAGATTTTGATAGATATAGGAACAGGAGCAGCCACTTGGAAGTAAAAAATTATAAATTTTATTTTTGGACCACCCTAATATATATATATATATATATATATATATATATATATATATATATATATATATATATATATATATATATATATATTATATATATTATATATATATATATATATATATATATATATATATATATATATGTGTATATATATATATATTATATATTATATAATATATATATATATAATATATATATATATATATATATATATATATATATAAATTTAAGCAGAAAGCAACAGACAAGAAGGAAAGAAACATCCATCAAGTTGGAAAGGGACTATATTTTGTATATTGCAACGTTTCAAGCACAAACTATGCTCATCCTCAGGCAAAAATTCTAAAAAGTTAAAAACATAATATTAAAAACCATAATGACATTAACAAAATAAAATAGGGAAAAAATCCACAAGCATTAAAAACAAAGTCACACTAAAAAAATTCTAGAAAGTTACAATTAAAAACCATAATGACTAATATGAAACAAAAGCAAACAATTAACAACCTTTAAAACAATAAAAGTGACACTAAAAACGAACAATGAATAACAGCTATAAAATACAAAATGTAAAACTCAAAATCTAAAAATTCACAGGCTATCCTTTAAAACACTAAAAAAATTAAAAACCCACACTAAAAGGAACACACCTTAAGTCTAAGCAGCACAGATTCCGAGGCAAAACTAAAAAAACAGAAGCATCTAAAACCAAGTAAAGGTTGGTTGTTCAAGATGTTCAGTTTAGACGGAGGGGAACGGATGAAATATCAGAGTTAAGCGAAGGGGAGAGTTTTTTAATATATAGGGATTCTAAAAGTCTTAACGTTTGCTCACACGGAGCGGAATCTAAAATGTTAAAATTAGCTAAAGTTATATCGACTTTGCATAGAACAACATGGCTGCGTATAGCTGAAGCTTCTTTAGTTTTCAAAGGTTTGTCAGTTCTATGGCTTATGCCCATATGGGCACAGAAACGCGACTCGAGGCTCCGCACAGTGCTACCAATATAGCTCCGATCACATCGGGGACACTTGAATTCATAAACGACAGCACTGCGCAGAGCATCCGATACACGGTCTTTAACATTAAAATATGAGCCAATAGAACGACGGTTGACAAATACTAGTTTGAAATCTATTTGACAATAAAATTTACTAAGAAGTGGCAGAAGGTTATTACGGCAATAGGAATTCAGATATCCCATTTCTGGGAGCACTAGATAATATACATTTTTAGGCACGTTAAAATTATACTTTTTAGGTTTGTAAATGTTAGTTAGAAATCTATTGATAGCGTTTTCTACAATCTGCAAAGGATAGCCATTATTCACAAAATATTTTCTTAAAAAAACAAATTCATTATGCAGACATTGATAGTTGGAACATAAATTATACGCTCGGTTAAGTAGGGTGTTTACAGATGCCAGCTTGTATTTAAAATCACAATAACTTAAAAAATTAAGACCAAGACCAGTGAACGTCTTCTTACGAAAAACTGAAGTAATAATAGAATCACTCTCTCTGCTAATCAGTAAATCCAAGAAAGGCAGCTTGGAGTCAGATTCTTCCTCCAGAGTAAACTTTATGTTGACGATATTTTTGCAGTGTTTACTGATGCTAGCAGTGCTCATCAATTTTTTACATTTTTAAATAACTTGCATCCAAACATAAAGTTTACTCTGGAGGAAGAATCTGACTCCAAGCTGCCTTTCTTGGATTTACTGATTAGCAGAGAGAGTGATTCTATTATTACTTCAGTTTTTCGTAAGAAGACGTTCACTGGTCTTGGTCTTAATTTTTTAAGTTATTGTGATTTTAAATACAAGCTGGCATCTGTAAACACCCTACTTAACCGAGCGTATAATTTATGTTCCAACTATCAATGTCTGCATAATGAATTTGTTTTTTTAAAAAATATTTTGTGAATAATGGCTATCCTTTGCAGATTGTAGAAAACGCTATCAATAGATTTCTAACTAACATTTACAAACCTAAAAAGTATAATTTTAACGTGCCTAAAAATGTATATTATCTAGTGCTCCCAGAAATGGGATATCTGAATTCCTATTGCCGTAATAACCTTCTGCCACTTCTTAGTAAATTTTTGTCAAATAGATTTCAAACTAGTATTTGTCAACCGTCGTTCTATTGGCTCATATTTTAATGTTAAAGACCGTGTATCGGATGCTCTGCGCAGTGCTGTCGTTTATGAATTCAAGTGTCCCCGATGTGATCGGAGCTATATTGGTAGCACTGTGCGGAGCCTCGAGTCGCGTTTCTGTGCCCATATGGGCATAAGCCATAGAACTGACAAACCTTTGAAAACTAAAGAAGCTTCAGCTATACGCAGCCATGTTGTTCTATGCAAAGTCGATATAACTTTAGCTAATTTTAACATTTTAGATTCCGCTCCGTGTGAGCAAACGTTAAGACTTTTAGAATCCCTATATATTAAAAAACTCTCCCCTTCGCTTAACTCTGATATTTCATCCGTTCCCCTCCGTCTAAACTGAACATCTTGAACAACCAACCTTTACTTGGTTTTAGATGCTTCTGTTTTTTTAGTTTTGCCTCGGAATCTGTGCTGCTTAGACTTAAGGTGTGTTCCTTTTAGTGTGGGTTTTTAATTTTTTTAGTGTTTTAAAGGATAGCCTGTGAATTTTTAGTTTTTTGAGTTTTACATTTTGTATTTTATAGCTGTTATTCATTGTTCGTTTTTAGTGTCACTTTTATTGTTTTAAAGCTTGTTAATTGTTCGCTTTTGTTTCATATTAGTCATTATGGTTTTTAATTGTAACTTTCTAGAATTTTTTTAGTGTGACTTTGTTTTTAATGCTTGTGGATTTTTTCCCTATTTTATTTTGTTAATGTCATTATGGTTTTTAATATTATGTTTTTAACTTTTTAGAATTTTTGCCTGAGGATGAGCATAGTTTGTGCTTGAAACGTTGCAATATACAAAATATAGTCCCTTTCCAACTTGATGGATGTTTCTTTCCTTCTTGTCTGTTGCTTTCTGCTTAAATTGAAATTGAAGCTTGCCAGAAGCGGCCTTCACCAATATGTATAATATATATATATATAATATATATATAATATATATATATATATATATATATATATATATATATATATATACCCTATATTTATATATATATTATATATTTATATATATATATATATATTATATTATATATATATTATATATATGTTATAATGTTATAATGCTATAATGTTCCAGACAAACAAAGACCCTAGGATCCACTCATGGCTGGTGTACTTAACTGTGTTCGTAATTGTGCATTGTGCATGTCCTCCGTGGTGGCGGAGAGGACCGACAATTTTATACCCAATCTATCAGTATATGCGTCTAATCGATTTTCAAACATGTTTATAGACGTGCTACTAATTACTTCTACCGGCAAATTATTCCAGCTATTTACTTTTCTATGCGTATAAAAGTTTTTGGCAACTGCTGTCTTGAACCTTCTACTTTTCAACTTACACCCGTTATTTCTAGTCCTATTATATTGAGATATTTCGAAAAAGCTATCTCTATCTACGTTATCGAACCCATTCATAATTTTAAAAACCTGGATTAGATCACCCCTTAGCCTCCTAGTCTCAAGTGTAGTCAATTTTAACTCATTAAGCCTATCCTCGTAGGACTCCGACCTAAGCGACGGAATCATCTTAGTTGCTTACGACCACCCTCTGTTTCCTACCTCGCAACCACTCTTCTATCTAATTTATTACTATACCCCTGATTCCATGAGCCTTAGTTTTTTCAATGAGTCTTTTGTGCGGTACACTACATCAACCACCCGATGACTACCGTAAACATTAACCACGCTTTGAAAAATTCTAAAAGATTATTTAAGCAAGATTTGTTCCGCCTAAAACCGTGCTGCGTATTTCTAACCAAATTATGCAATTCTAAGTGTTCAAATATACGATCCCTAATTATTGATTCCAGTAGCTTTCCTACAACAGACGTTAAATTGATTGGCCTATAATTTACCGCCGCACCTTTATCGCCTTTCTTAAAGATAGGTGTTACATTTGCTAACTTGAAATTATCTGGTTCGCACCCCTCAGAAATAGATGCATTAAAAATCTTTGTTAGCGGCACAACAATGTTTTCTTTTAATTCATTTAGTTGTATGAGATATATGGAATCCGGCCCGTTGATTTACGCATTTTCATTTTATCAATATAGCGCATTACCTCCCTTTCACTAACCACAATATTATCCAAAGTATTACCATTATCAAAAGGTGTTATCTCTATGACCGTAGGGATATTCGTTACATCTTCTATAATAAAAACTGACGTAAAAAATTCGTTTAGCAAGGTAGCCATTTCCTTGTTTTCAGGAACTAGCTCTCCGCTAAAATTTTTCAACGGCCCCCAAGACACTTTTTACTGGGTTTCTATTGTTGACGTATTGAAAGAATTGCTTGGGGTTTTCTTTGCTGTCACGAGCTATGGAGATTTCAAATTCGCGCTTGAACTTTTTTATTACACTTTTCGTTTCAAGCCTTAGAGCTATGTAGTTGTTTCGTAACCACAAATTGTCTTTATCGCACTTATGTAGCCCATAAGCCCTATCTCTACTCTTTATAATATCTCCTACTCTAGAAGTAAACCACAAGGGCTTGTTGTTTACTTTCGCACGCTTAATCTTGTACGATACACATTCCTCATTTATAGTCCTAAATACTGTTGTTTTTCGAATCTATTAGAAAACGAGATTTCGTAAGGTTGAATTTCCCTTGTTTGCCTTGTATGTTTTTCAAATCTATTAGCAAACGAGGTTTCGTAAGGTTCATTTTCCCTTGCTACGGGGATCAAGTAGAGTGTGGTCACCCACCGTGGGAAAAAGGAAAAAAGGAAAGAAAAAAGTCGGTCGAAAAGCGGACAGATAAGTTTTATTAATACTTTTTTCTTTTACAGATCTTTCTTCGGTAGCTTAATTAAGTATATATTCATTTAGTATAAATTTGTGTCACAAGAACCTGTTTCTGCGTTTCAAGAACATTTTTGCGGGCTTGCACAGGTGACGGCACAATAAGAACGCGGTAGACCTATGTTGTAATTTATTAATTTCCAAACGTTCGTTTTTTTGTTTTTTAATTAAGAGCATGGCACCCCCGTCAAGTACTTGCAGTGCTGTGAAGGGAAATTTGCCGCTTACGCGTTTACAATGGCTAATAATAATGAACAGTTAGTTTGCAGGTGGTGCTCAAGCATGGAAGTCCTGAGGAACTAGTTAGAACGTGAGAGGGAGTGAGGCTTGAAGAAAGGGTGATGCTCCTGAAAGCAAAATTAGAATCCCTTGAGACTCCAGTTATGACCCCTCCTGCCTCAGTTTCTACTAATAATATAAATAGTACTAATAGCCCTCTTTCTTCCCTTAGTTCCCAACCCTTCGTTCAAGGGCATAATGGAGCCCCATTGAGAAAACCTAAGACTTGTCTACCAGTAATAACAAACAATAATTTTTCTGTTTTAGCGGTCGAAGATGCTGATGAACCGGAAATACGACTCGTTGGCGATTCCATTGTTTGAGGGCAGCTCGAGGAATTCTGTGGGAGAAACCCTCGTCGTAGGCACCGTTACTACTACCCTGGTGCAAGGGTGGAGGATATAACTAATAGTGTTGACCATTTTACAGACGGAACCTCTGAGGACACAACGTATGTTATTCATGTCGGTACTAATAACGTTTTAAATTCTAGATCGGAAGAGCTGCTGGTTAGGTACAGGGACTTACTAGAGCGATTAAAGGAAAAAATTAATAAGATTGTTTTAACTGGTATACTTCCTCGAATTATCCAACGTAATGATTTCTACAGCAAGGCGACCTATATTAACAATAGCCTAAAGTCTCTTAGCCAACAGGAAGGAGTGCATTTTGCGAATTTTTGGAACAGTTTCTACGGCAGAAGGGACTTGTTCCTCGGAGATGGACTTCATCTTAATGACGTTGGAGCTGCGCGTTTAGACAGACTATTTCATAATATTGTCTCTTCTTTCCAGGCTGCCGTAACTCGAACGGTCCCGACGTAACTTCCTCAAATTTCCCCTGCGCTCGAAGGTGTCACAATTACAAACAATTTGAAGATTCTATCCTTAAATGCTCGTAGCCTACGAAAGAAAATAAACGAATTTTTTTTTCCTTAATTGCTTGTAAAGACTATGATTTACTTGCGATAAATGAATCGTGGCTTAGCACTGAAACACGTGACTTTGTAGGGAGTATCACATTAAAGGTTATAGACATTTTGTTAAAAACAGAATGGGTAGGCGAGGAGGCGGTGTTATGTTGTATATCAAAGATAATATTGCGAACGTTATAGAAGTAAAGCACACAATTCCAGAACCGATAGATTCGACTATATCAGAACTTAAAATGAACGATTTCAAACTTCTTGTTGCGGTTATATATAGGCCCCCTAATCAAACAGCTGATACGGATGAAGCGTTATATTGTGAACTAAAGAGAATAATAGGTAGTGAGCAGGCCTTAGTTATGGGTGTCTTTAATTGCGCCAACGTGAATTACGATACAATGCAGGGAGACGCAGAAGGTAATCGTTTAGTTAATTTTCTCGAGGATAGCTTTCTTATTCAAAAGGTTGGGGAACCTACGAGGTTTAGTTTCAAACGATTCCCACTAATGTGGGAATCGTTTGAAACAGTATTTAGGACTATAAATGAGGGATGTGTACCGTACAAAATTAAGCGTGCGAAAGTAAAGAACAAGCCCTTGTGGTTTATTTCTAGAGTAGAAGATATTATAAAGAGTAGAGATAGGGCTTATAGGCTACATACGCGCGATAAAGACAATTTGTGGTTACGAAACAACTACATATCTCTAAGGCGTGAAACGAAAAGTGTAATCAAAAAACCCAAGCGCAAATTTGAAATCTCCATAGCTCGTGACGGCAAAGAAAACCCTAAGCGATATTTTTCAATACGTCAACAATAGGAATTCAGTTAAAATTGTCTTGGGGCCGTTGAAAAATTTTAACGGAGAGCTAGTTTATGAAAACAAGCAAATGGCTACCTTGCTAAACGAATTTTTTACGTCAGTTTTTACTAGAGAAGATGTAACGAATGTCCCTACGGTCATAGTCATAATACCTTTTCATAATGGTAATATTTTTAATATTGTGGTTAGCGAAAGGAAGGTAATGCTCTATATTGATAAATGAAAATGCGTAAATCAACGGGCCGGATTCAATATATCCCATACAACTAAAAGAATTAAAAGATAGAATTGTTGTGCCGCTAACAAAGATCTTTAATGCGTCTATTTCTGAGGGGTGCGTACCAGATAATTTCAAGTTAGCAAATGTAACACCTATTTTTAAGAAATGCGATAAAGGTGCGGCGGGAAATTATAGGCCAATCGGTTTAACGTCTGTTGTAGGTAAGCTACTGGAATCAATAATTAGGGATCGTATTGTCGAACACTTAGAATTGCATAACTTGGTTAGAAATACGCAGCACGGTTTTAGGCGAAACAAATCTTGCTTAACTAATCTGTAGAATTTTTTCAAAGCGTGGTTGACGTTTACGATAGTCATCGGGCGGTTGATGTAGTATATTTAGATTTTCAAAAAGCGTTCGACACCCTACCGCACATAAGACTCATTTAAAAAACTAAGGCTCATGGAATCAGGGTTGTAGTAATAAATTGGAAAGAAGAGTGGTTGAGAGGTAAGAAACAGAGGGTGGTCGTTGATGGAGCGGAGTCGTGTTGGGCTAATGTAGCAAGCGGTGTTCCTCAGGGTTCTGTATTGGAACCCTTGCTTTTTCTTAAATATATTAACGATTTACATGTCGACCTAGTCGGTATACTCTCAAAGTTTGCGGACGACACGAAGTTGGGTGGTAGGGCGATTAATGACGAAGATAGGGGTAAAATCCAGGAAGATCTGAATAAAATCGTTGATTGGTCAGTCACATGGCAAATGAGATTTAACGTTGATAAGTGCAAAATTTTACATATAGGTTCGCGTAACGGTAATTTTGCGTATAGTATGTCAGGGATGGAGTTAACAAGCGTAGAGCAGGAAAACGATTTAGGAGTTATAGCCACTGGTGCTTTAAATGTAGCGAAACAAAGTACAGCTGCGGTCAATATAATAGGACTAGTAATAACGTGTGTAAGTTGACAAGTAGAAGGTTCGAGACAGCAGCTGCCAAAAACGTTTTTACACATAGAATAGTAAATAGCTGGAATATTTTGCCGGTAGAAGTAATTAGTAGCACTTCTATAGGTCCTCTCCGCCACCACGGAGGACATGCACAATACACAATTACGAACACAGTTAGGTAGACCAGCCATGAGTGGATCCTTGGGTCTTTGTTGGTCTGAAACATTATAACATTGTTACATTATTATGTAAAGCTGAAACCCGCTCTGACATTCTGTTGTTGAGCTTTGCTATTTCATCTTAAACTTGTGCAGCCCATTCTTTTTTTATGCTTCGATGTGGCTTTTCCTGGATGATTACCCGTTTCTTTAATGACCTATCTATAGCCATTACCACACATGTTTTGTTGGATTTATATCCGAGGATTGAGCTGGCCAATGGCGATGCTACCTTTGCGTAGCACAAACGGTATGAGCATTTTCATCATACATATATTTTATTATATATATACTGGTTACAGTATTTGTAAAAGATTATTCTGGTTATCATCCGAAATTTTTAAAAATGACTCAATTGATCATTCCATTTAGGGGCATAAAGTCCGGAAAGGATGACTACCGGTTTCATGGCGGAATTCAAGATTTTTATAGTAGGTTTGAATTTAGTTTCAAACAGAGAGGGGTACGAGTTGTTAATTCTAATGTCAACATTATAAGGGGAACAATTTTATTTATATCTACGTCTTAAATTATACGGAGCTGTTGGTGGTCGTGTAGATGTTTGTGTTTGTGGACGAAGGGGTCGGCCTGGCTTAGGTGGTAGTGCGGGTCGAACATTCAGCTCGTATTCTGAGTGTGTTCGTTTTTTTCATGACGGTTCTAGTTCACGTGGTTGATGAACTTGCAGCCGGTATGTAGGGTCCTTGCGTCGATCATTAATCGGTGAGGGTGGTGACGGAGGAGATGGTGGAGTTGGAGGAGATGGTGGAGTTCCACTGAGTGATCCTCTAGAAGAGGTTTCTCCAGGGTCTGGTTCAGATGGGACTCTCGGTTCTGGGGCCTCTTCTTGTTCAGAGATTTGCTGGAGTACTGGTGGTATTACGAGGTATCAATCTTCGTCACGGGTAGTGGTTTCTGCGGTGACTACTTCGGTTTTGTGGTCCCTGCTGTATTTGTTAATACTTTGATCTTTTGAAGGATAGGCGGCTCGAACGCCTGGCAGATGTTTTTTTGGGAAGGTGTTGTTCGGCAGCTATCTTCAAATTATCAGTGTGAATGATCTTTAGTTTGGAATGGTCTCGGAGGTCGAGGATTTCATAACGGTTCTTTCCGAGGTTTTTTATAATCCTATATCGGCCATCCCATTTTGGGTATAATTTGCGATGAGCACCTGGCGGTTTCACGCTCTTTATGTAACATTGCATACCGACAATTATAGTCCGTTGACGGGGATGATGCCTATGTTGCTCTTGCTCCATCTGTTTGTTTCGTTGGTCGAGGACATATCGGATTATGTCAAAAATTTTGAAAGATCGTTCAACTAGTTGCTGATTTGCTTCTGCTATCTCGGAAGGTGTTAGAACTGCCGGATCGATTTGGTCAGTCATATCAAAAGATAGCCGTTTGTCGTAGTGATATAGGACGAAATGAGGGGTGTCCCCGATGGACACGTTATAGCCGTTGTAGATGGCTGTTTGCACCATGGGCAGGGAATCATCCCATGTACAGGAGGATGCATCGACAACGTGGCGGAGGGCTTCTAAGATCTTCCGATTGTGTCTTTCCACTAAGCCGTTTGCCTGCGGATGGTATTCCACAATGTGTATGTTTTTAATTTTACACATGTTACAGAGTGACGTGAACAGTTTGGAAGTGAAACTAAGGGCGTTATCCGAAATTAGGATGGAATGAGTAGTATGGTTTTGGATGACGCGTTCCACTAGGGCTCTTGCCACAGTTTCCGAGGTCTGGTTTGGAATGGCAACTACTTCGCTGTAACACGAGAAGTGGTCCGTAAACACAATGATGTACTGGTTTACCTTTGATGTTTTGGGGAATGGTCCCAGTATTTCCATTCCAGTTCTTTGCCAGGGCCGTTGGCATACTGGATATTTATACATGGGAGCTGTGAACGGTACGTTGCCTTTGTTTACGGGCATTCAGTGATGTATTCATGTACCTTTTTGTTCATTTCGGGGAAAATCGTATCGCTCCAAAAGATTTTTGATGGTGCGATCAGGACCTATGTGGCCATACAAAGGTGAGTCATGACAAAGTCCGATGGCTATATCTACGAGATCCTTTGGTATTTCCACGAGGTTGTTTCCATCTTCGTTCCTAAAATGTACGAGCCCATCTTTTAGGTTGTATTGTTCTTTTACCTTCGATGGTTCCTTTTGTTCCAGGCGAGCCCGAAGGTTGTGAGTGTGTTGGTCCTGTTGTTGGGAGTATTGCAGACATTCGTGGTCGAACACAGGAAGCGTTTCTATCTTATTCACTTGGGTGTCGGGCTTGAGTCTCGACAATCCACCTGGAATAACTTGAAGTTTTCCCGGTTTGTATACGATTTTTGTGGAAAAGTCCTGAATCAACAGAGCCCATCACTCAATCGTAGTAGTGGAATAATTCTGTTGAAGTCCAGAGAGAAGCTGACTGTCAAAAGCAATGGGTAACCCCACGCCATCTACGTCCTGTAATAGGACGGTTCAAAGTCCAAAGAAGGAAGCATCTATGGCTATTGCAAAGGGTTTGGTGTAATCGGGATATTGGAGGAAGGGATGACAAGTTAGTCATCCCTTCAAATTTTCAAAAGCATGTTGGTGATCAGATTCTCAATTAAATTTAGCATTTTTCTGGAACAAATTGGTAACGGGTTTAACAATGTTTGAAAATTGGGTACCTTTCCAGTGCTTCAAGTTTGGCTGGATCAGGTTTAATTCCAGTGGATGATCTTAGAAATCCTAAGTATACCACGCTTTTTTCAAGCGTGATAACACATTCTGAAGACGTTAAAAGTGTGTATTTATATCCAAACGATAATATCGTCAAGATAGACCAGAGCTTCGACACCTAATAGGTCGGAAAGGACTATATTCATCAACCTAAAGAAATTAGCGGGCCCATTTCGGACTCCGAAAGGTAAAACCTGGAATTCGTAATGGCCTCGGTTAGTGGAGAAAGCAGTCAATGCCCGAGATTTGGGACTTGCCTCCATTTGCCAATAACTGGATACTAAATCAAGGGATGAAAAGTAGTTAGCTCTCCCTACGTTCAGAATTGTTTCCTGCATGTTTGGAATAGGGAAACGGTCTGGGATGGTAATGTGGTTTAGGCGTCTAAAATCTATACAAGGGCGAGCTGTTCCGTCCTTTATGGAAACAAGAATCATAGGAGCAGACCAGGGACTAGCTGAAGGCTGAATGACATCCTGCTCCAACACGCCCTTGATGTGTTCCTCAATAGTTACTAATTGGGAATGTGGAACCCTATAGGGAGGAATGAAGATGGGTTTGGAATTGGGTTCCAACTTGATTTCAAAAGGGACCAAATTAGTTCGGCCCAGAGGATCTCCTTTTAGGGCAATCACATCCCTATTTCTTATCAGGAAATCGAGAAGTGATTCCAGTAGTTTGGGATCCTGTAAGGCTGGTGACTCCTGAAGGGAGTGCTCCAGACATTTCTTATGTTCTTCTTTTAATGCTGAAGGGTTTAACTCTAAGGAACTGGAAACACGATTTATAGTACTGGTGGGGAAATCTGAATTTATTTCTACTGTGGAAACAGTTCCTATTCTCTGATTTGAAGTTAATTCAATAGGGCTTTTTCGTTTGTTTAAACAAACAACAGGGATAGCTGAATTCTGACTATGATTAAGAACTTGGGCAATAAGAACATCTCTCTTATCTCTGACTCTAATAGTTTTCCTTGACCGTTTACTACTCTTGCTCGGAAACAAATGTTTTCATAAGGTGCTACTGTTATATGCTCTGTAGGGCATATGAAAAATTGTGAATCTGACTCTGGTTTGGTGATGAAAATTTGCACTTTTGGCTGAAAAATCGTTAAGATTAGATTTCCAATTTCAACTGCTGGGTTAATTGAAACTGGCTGAACTGAAACTGGCTGCACTGAAACTGACTGAATGCAAAATAAGTGACTGGAAACTGGCTGAACGGAAACTGGCTGACTGGAAACTAGCTGTGTTGATCCTACTGGATTCAACAACTGGAACTAATTACTCTGGGGGCTGATTTCTGAGGCGGTTGTCCCTCTGGATGCAACCGACTGACTTGAACTGCTATAAACTGGAGTGGGTTTCCTATTTCTTTCGGAAATCCGAACTGAACTGATTCTGCTAGCATTAAACTGTCTATTATTCTCATGGAGAGGGTGTGTCCTATTTCTACACTTAACTAATTTTCCGACTGGGTAAATTTCCCATTGATTCCGGTTGAAGAAATCCATACCTAGTAAGATATCTGTCTGAAAGGAGGCGACTGCTTCCACAATACAACATTTTGCGGGATATACCGCGTTACCAACTTCTAAATATAATTCGATTTCTCCGTATGTAGGTATGGGTGTGCCTGTAACTCCTCTGAGTTGGCAGGAAGGTGCCTTAATTTCATATTTATAATCTGTACTCTCGACTAACTCATCTGCACATTGTTTCTTAATTAATGTTGCATTAGGGTGTGTCAATTTTAGGGAGCAAAGTGAAATCTTTAGATTTTCAAAGACTACTAGTGACCAAATGATGCATTTTTATGTGCTAAATCGAAACATGGCTTTAAAATCCAGATTTGACCACTCCTAGTTACTTATATTTGAAGTTGAAGTTTACGAAAAATCAGCAATTTTTGCAAGTATTTTTTTTATTGTATATAACTACATTTTACATACATTACATACAATTAAAGACATTTTGATTGTATTTCAATATTAAAACTTAGAAATATAGATAGGTTTCTTGAACTTTGCCAAGGGTGCCATGTCTGCCTTGCTCTTGTTCCTGGACATGAGCTCTCTACTGGCCACCTGGCCACTGGTGTACGCCTCCCACCTCTCTTGTGAGTAAACATGTTGTGCTGCTTCAGTTGTCATCCTTACACACCTCTCTATGACTGTGTGTGTGAGAGCCATGCAGGAACTTCCATGGGTCTATCCAGAAACTCCTTGATTGCAGCAGTGGTGAGGGAGCAGGTCAGAGGAGGCTCAGTCACGCCAGAGTTCCAGTCAATAAGCTCCGAGAGTTTGGTGGCATCTGGATTGATGTCAGGACTCTTAGAGGGGTCTAACACTGCAGTCTCCTAACTGTGTGTCCTCATCTCCTTCACCTCCGATTTCCAGTATCCTCTTCACTGCCTCCCTCCTCTCCTCCTCCACCTCACTGCACAGCATGGCCTGGAGCACAACCTCCGAGTGTGCATAACAGGCTGATCTCTTCACTGTAGGCATCACTATTCCTATCACCTCCTTCTTCTGACTTCTGAGCAACTCCAGCTGGTAGAGTACATGTCTGGGACCCTCTACTCAGCTGTGATTTAACTTGATGTTGAACCAGTTTAGCATGTAGACTCCCACTATGAATTCCACAATTATCCTCAGATTCTTCAGGTTCCTACCCTTCAGCCCATGTTTGGAAATCCACAATCTGCAGAACCTTATAGCCGTGGTGACCCACCTACTGTGACAGACTGACCCAATCTCCAGGAGAGCTAGACTCTGAGGTACCTTTCCCGATCTGATGGCCATATGATTGGTCTGTGCTGAGGTCCTTGACTACCTCCTGACAGATGGGGTAGAGGAGGACCAATAGTGATCCTCGTGAAGTTTGGGTTGATCTCCAGCTCAGTGGCAGTGTCTAACATCTTCCCTAGGTGCCCAGACAACTTGTTGTTGCTCAATGTCTTGTCATCCAGTGCAGTTACCAGGTGTCTGAGACTCAGCTCCCCAGTGTGCAAGTCACAGACAATCCACACCAACTTCCTGCTGAGCTTGGCCTCCACATAATGCATTACTCCTCCTTCCCAGCCAGTATTCACAGTAGTACTGTCACCTCCTATGGCCAAAAGGGTCTGGTCTGCTCCTCTCTCTCTCTTAGCCAGTTCACCAGATGATCAGCAATGACCTCAGCATGACTTCTCTCCTCTGCAGCTTCCTCTGGTACAAAATGCCACAAATATTTCCCACTTGGTTCATTGCACACTGTGTAGTGTTCTTCCTTAATGAGGCCAGGAAACAGCCTGTCAGTGCCCTCAGTTTCCATCATCACTTTGGTGTCATCTCTTTTCCCATCAAAGAAGATGCAGGTGATGCCATTTTCCCTAATCTCTTCATCAAACTTCTTGACCAGCTCCATAGTCAGTCTCTCCTGAGCCCTCCTCACCTTTTTGTGGTCAATCACCAGTGCTGTGTCAAACTCTGTGATAAGAGCATCATCAATCCAGGCAGCAGTGGCAATCTCTGCAGTCTCTCTCAGCTCAGTGTGATGTCTCAAGCTAGCCAGAGCTATGTTGGTGATATCTTCAGTGTTGTATTTCTTCTTCTTAGCCACAGGCAAGGAAGAAGTTGTCGCAGACTCTGTTATGAAGTCTTCGTCCTCCTCTCTCCTCCCTGCCTCCTCCAGTATATCTCCAGTTTCCTCCAACTCCATCTCAAGCAGTGACTCTCCCTCAACTCCTCTTCTTTCTTGGCTGACTCCTCTGCCTTCCTCCTCCTCTTCTCCTCGGCCTTCCTTCTCTGCTCCTGTCTCTGCAGCACTGCTTCCTGTCTCCTGGTCTCAGGGTGATCAGCTAGATCCATCTGTTGTTCCCCCACACTTCCCACCTTTTCTCTCTGACCTTTAATGAAGGCAAGCTCCTGCACTGGTATCTTCTGCTCGCTCCTGCAGCTGCAGTCAATGTGAACCTCACTGTTGCAGACAGGGTTGCACCCAAGCTCACTGCAGCTCCTGATCACACAGAGACAGGTCAGGATGTCCACCGATTTGTCCAGTTTCATCATGAACCTATCTTTGACCTCTAGCTTCACATTGCCAATGTACACCTTCACTGCCTCATCCCACAGTGCCTTCACTTTAGCCCTGATCCTGACCTCAGTGTTGATTACAGGTCCTGTGAATAGAGCGTTGGCCTTTCTCCACTGAGCCAGTAGCCCTGGAACAATGCCGTTGTTAATCAGGTCATTAACTGGGTAATTCCTCCTGTCTTCCTCACTCATCTCTGTCCTCAACAAACCATACTTCAGCAGATCTCTGGCTGTGGGCAGCCCAGTAGGGGGAAGTTCCCTCCCAGTCCCCACCAAATGACTTAGGTGACAACTTGATTTGCTTCGGGTTCTGATTTCTTTCTGACTCATCCTGTGGACCTGTGAACAAAAGAAAAGTCATTGAAATTTGGATAGGCCTACTGAGTATGATTACATAAAATTAAGTTAATTGAAATTCTTAATATGTTCCTATAAGCTCAGATAAAAGGTTGTGTTGTTATATGTACAAGACTTAATTATTCAAAGTAATGACAATTTCATATATCGATCATATCAAAATATAGAAAGTTTGGGTCACACATAACATTTCGAATAATTTGAATAACACAATATTTACATTACGAAGTAATCAAAATTGCCAAAAAGGAGGGAAAACACATGCATTCACAATCAAAACTCCAGCATTTGTGACTATGTGAAACATAGAAACCATACTGCACACCAAAAATAACCAAAGTTGACCACACATATCAATGGCACATTGATATACGCTGCTACAGTCATATTTAGGTTATATTTGAAACCTTTATGGTCAAGTATAAGTAGGTAAATGGCTTTTTTAAACAACACTAAAGATATTTCTAAGTTTGCTAGATGATATGGCATCATTTGAGCATTAGTAGTTTTTGAATTGCTGATTTTACTAAAATTGACACACCCTAATGTTGCATGTGCTCCTATATCTGGAAGAGCGGTTAAATCTCGGTTATCTGGGCTGCAATTTATTATTAAATGTAGTAGGTTCGCACCCTGGCCCGTCCCCACGGGGTGGCAATGGGGGCACTGCCCCCCCCAAATTCATTTACTGCCCCCCCAAGTCAAATAACTATCATCAAAACTAAAGCTGAATGTTTTATGGTTGTGCTTTACAATTCGTCTAATTTAAATTTACCTACATTCTCTCTCTCTCTCTCTCTCTCTCTCTCTCTCTCTCTCTCTCTCTCTCCTTGAATATCGATCTACACTTGTACCTAACGTTGAGGGAAAAATACGTCTCACGGTCTCACAAGAAGTTGGTATAAACATTATTTTGAATCTGGCGCCACAGTGGTGCTGCAACCTCGTGGCGGTATCGATAGTTATTGTACATAACGTGCTCGACATTCTGAGTAGTGAGTTCGAAATTTAAACTCGTGCCATTGTCCTGTGCCTTTTCATTTGTATCGTCTAAAATAGGTGAGTTATGAAGCCCATTGTATCAGTACAAGTAGAAAGGGTTATGTGATGCTTTTAAATGAAGTAAATGAAATTAAGGAAGTTTTTGAGTGAAAGCTACCACTATTATGACTACTACAAGCAGTTGTTTAATTTATTCTGAATAATTGTGTGTAGCCATAGCTAAAGCTAATAAAACTGTTTTGTGTGTGTGTGTGTGTGTGTGTGTGTGTGATGCTCCTCCCCTACATCTATGAATTGTCCCCCTATGATTATAGACCTGGCGACGTGCCTGTTCGCACCTATTGTCCTGATGGGTAGTTGCCCGGTAGTTTATGTGTGTATTTGGGTTTATTACTGCTATTTAGGAGGGAGGAGACTGAACTGCTGCCTCTGAAGTGGGATCTAAAAAAGAACTTGAATTGACTTCTATGGGAGGACCTGAGTCATATGCTACAGGATCACCATACACTGGAGGGTCTTCTTGGAAAGTGTACTCTGGGGAAACTGATTCTTCAACGGGTACTTCTTCGTACCGAACCATCCGACCTTGCTGATTATATTGGGGTCTGGACATTAGGTAATAGTGTAGTTGACCTTGTGGTCGTGATCTATTTGGTGGGTGGTTCTGTTGAGGCTGGAAACTAACTGGTTTCTGAGAATTGGAGGGCTCTTGGAAACGTTGGTGATTTGATCTCTGGAAGTGGGGCCTGTATCCTAAAGGGGCTTTGTCAGCACATTTTTGTCGGTCGCCACGGCGACGACTATGTTCATGACAGTGGGAGCAATAAGGGGGATAATTGCATTGATTCATCATGTGCCCAAAACTATCAATTAAAACACTGAGGAGGAGGGCGTGCATTCTGGGTTTGTGGGGCTTGTTTCTGAGGTGGTGTTCCCTGCATCGGCCTCGATTTATAGGGTTGTTGTTGTTGTTGGTTGTTGTTGTTGTTGTTGCTGTTGATGCTGCTGCTGAATGTAGTGTATGGGGTCTGTCTACCCTTCTGGTAGTTCTAGCTCGCTAAGTCTGGGTAATGTTCCCTTGTTTTATTTATGGCTTCACTTACTGGTTTGTCAATATTTAGACACTCTTGAAATTTCTCTTTAGGTGCTACTGGTAGGTTTTGGTAAATGGATGCTGCTACTATTAGGTTTCTTTACTTTGAAGTGAATGTAATGTCGCATGCATTTTCTGCGGCTCGGAGGGCTTCTCCTACGAGTTTGTGTTCGTGTAATAAAATTATTTCAATCTTCATGTTCTTCTTTCTTCCATTTAGCTTGGAAGACAGCTTCTAACGTGGCTAAGGGTTGTGCAAGTGTTATTTCTTTGAAAAATTCTAATAAATTTTTTTTAAAATTGTCCCAAGTTGTAACTTCGCTAATGGTTAGGATGTATGTAACTGTATCATGGGCATTCCCCTCTTTAGGGTCAATAAACCTTTTTGCTCCCCTAATCTTTATGTCATCATCTGTGATGTTTTCGCGTAAGAAATGCTGTTCTAGAGATTCAATCCAAGGTCTTGCGCGTGGTTCAACGAAGTTATTATCTATGGTTCCCTTAAAAATTAGGACAGTATGGGGAAGGTTTACAAGTCTACCTAAGTTAATGTATGCTGGGGAAGCGGTTTGAGACATGTTGGCTTGTGCTTGATCTGAAGTTTGCGTGTTTGGAAATATGTTCGAAGGGCGCGGGGTAGATTGAAAAATGGGTGTAGGGAAATTTTCAATGTCAGAGAGCGCACCGTCTGAATCGCTCATATGTGAAGGTACTGTTAATGTATTCTAATTTGGTCTGCTTGACGAGATCTTCATCTATGGAATGATCACTTGAGTGGCTTTCCTAACTACTCTATGTAGAAAATACACAAATAAATGCACAATTTGCCTAACTAGGGAAAAATTTGAAAAAATTGTAAACAAAATAATAAAAAATGTAAACAAAATTTCACTCGAATGTACGTGAATGTACGGTAATATTATGATTGGCACATTAAATAAAATTATTCTATGTTAACTATAAGAGTAGAAATAACTCTGTTTCAATAAAAAGAAATTTATCACTGGTGTATGGAGTGTTCACTGTGTTTTGTGTTGATTCTGGTTGGATACCAATTATTAACTGTTAATAATAGACTTCTCAAAGTTTAGTAATTAATTTGAAAAAAAGATCTGTACTTAACAAGATTCCTACGGCGAAATCTTTCAAGACGTGTTCTGAAGAGGTGTCTTGCTGGCCACTTGTTCCTGGAACTAGAATGGGCGTGGAGAACTTGGAGTCGTGACACACCGGTCGAATGATGGATGTGAAGAACTGGAAGTCGTGACACGCAGGTCAACTGAATGTTGGTTCTAGTTCCAGGGTCTAGAAGATGGAAGAATCCTGGTTGCAGAGGTCGCCAGTTGTTAACCCCTCCTTCTATGGCCTTGGTCGGTTCGAAGTTGACGAGGGTTCTGGTTAGGTGCCAGCAACGAATTTGTTACTCTGGAGTATCTTGTACTGTATAGGTAATCGCGGAAGTTTCTCTTATACTACTGTTCGATTTCTTCTTGTAGTGGATCGGAGGGTTCTGTGGAGCTTACTAAATTCTCTGAAGGTTCCCCGATTCTTCTTGTAACGTATCCGGAAATTATTTTTCTCTATTTAAGACTAAGTTCTCTGAAGAGAGCAAGGCTCGAAGAAGAAGACCAAGATATTCTCTTACTGTCGTTTACTCCTAAAATGTTACAGGTAATGCTCAGCCTCTAAGTCAGATAAGTTAAAATCAGAATGACAATTTGAAAAATCATTTAACTTTATATAGGCAATTTTTTGGCGGCATCATTATTATTTAATGTTCACCTGTTTCGTTTTTTATCCTCATTAGGCTGAATTATTTTGCAAAATATTTGAAGATAAGGTAAATATTTTAGCTGTAGCAATGTCTCGACTAATAAGCAAGATATTTGAAAATTAAGCCATATTTTTGTTTTAAACCGCATATTGACAGATCTGATGCTATCATGATCTGCCGAGTTAATAAAAATGGAAATTGAAATATGCATTTTATTATGAATTATAATTAAACATGCATATGAGCAAACATTAAATGCTTAAGATTTAAAATTAAACGTTAAGCAAGATATGACTTCATCTTTTACAACAAAGAGAGAATGTATACAGAAAATGAACATTGCAGAAGTTAACAAGATTACATTATTAAGCTAAATCTAAAAAAAATGATTAAGTAATTTAAAAATAAATAATTCACCAATTATTCAACAAAAATAAAATAGAAAGCAAATCAAAAATTTATCCAAATAGTGTCAGCGTTATGCGATTTTGGACTCTATATGTCAAAATGAATATATGAATATAAATACATATAAGAATATAAAGATTATATAAATATAAGGATTATATAAATATACGAATTATAAGAATGAATATAAGAATTATATGAATGAATATAAGAATTATATGAATGAATATAAAGCATTATATGAATGAATATAAGAATATAGGAATATAGGAAATATTCATTTTCATTTTTACATATATATATATATATATATATATATATATATATATATATATATATATATATATATATATATTATATATTTATATATATATATATATATATATATATATATATATATATATATATATACAGTATGTATATGTATATATATATATATATATATATATATATATATACATATACATGTTAACCCCTCCGTCTGTGGCTTTGGTCGGTTCGACGTTGACGGGGGTTCTGGTTAGGTGGCAGATTTGTTACTCTGGAGTAGCTGATACCGTATAGGGAATCGCAGTAGTTTTCTTCTATACTGCTCTCCGATTTCTTCTTATAACGTATAGGGATATTATTTTTCTCTATTTAAGACAAAGTTCTTTGAAGAGAACACGGTTCGAAGGAGAAGATAAAGACTTTTTCTTACGGTAATTTACTGCTAAAATGTTACAGGTAATGATCAGCCTCTAATTTAGATCAGTCTATTCAGAATGAACATGGAAGAAATTTTGTGGGTTTATATACCCATAATTTGCTATCATTATCATTAAATGTTGAAAAGGCTGTATTATATTTGTACAATATTTGAAAATAAAGTAAATTTTTTTGCTGTGGCAATGTTTAAACAGATAAACAGGATATTTGAAGATGAAGCCATATTTTTATCTTAAACCACGTAGTTTCAGATCCGATGTTATCATGATCTGCCGAGTTAACTAAAAGTGGAAATTGAACTATGCATCTTTACACTAAAATATGCATATGAGCAAAAATTAAAGGTTTAAGATTTACAATTAAATGCTTAGGCAAGACATGACTTCATCTTTTATAACGAAGAAAGAATGTATACAAAACATGAATATTGCAAAACTTAATCAGGATTCATTATTAAGCTAAATCTAAAAAAATGATTAAGAAATTTTTAAAAGAACAAGTCACCAATTATTTGGCAAAGTAGAAAGCAAATCAAAAATTTATCTCAACGAAAAAATAAGAAAAAAATAACAATATCGCCGCGTATACATTCCTAAATGGCGACATAATGTCGGGTTGTACATTGAGTACAACCAAAGTACATCACTGTGTACATTGTAATTTTGGTTTACTGTAACTATGATTATAATTACCAATTAATTCACATTCACTTATCGTTAATTACAGTTTCATTACAGTATATTAATTACATCATTAAATTATTACAGTTAATTACAATTGAACAGTTAACTATAGTATTTTAGTGTTTCATATTTATAGACAATTAGGATGTTAGGAGTATAACATAAAGTGCATGGGCACATACGGTATATATATATATATATATATATATATATATATATATATATAAAACATAACACACAATAATGTTTTATAAATTAGAAGCAAGCAAGGGAAAAGGTGTTCACCTCTGAAGCTCTCGCTTTAGCCGTTGTCAGCGGAATCCGAGCACTTGCATAAGCATTTGCGAGTTCATTGCGAGAAATTAAATAATTTAAAGAAAAGAAATAAAAAGAATACATGTGGCCATATTTACATGTACGTAATCATGATCATGTACGCAGTGGTGTAGTGCTAAATAAAGAAGTGAGGGAACGCATTTTGAAAGTGTTACTCAGATGCAGGGGGGACAATGGCGAGCGCGGCGAGCCCATACAACTGGGGGTCCGGGGGCACTGTAAGCCCCCCGGGAAATCTTTTGAAATCTGACCAATTTCAGGGATATTTTGAGGTCATATGCACTGGATATTAGGATATATTCCAAGGTTGAAGATGCAGTATTTCCAGTGTCATTAGATATATGACATCCAGTACGATCAATAAAAATAGCTAACAACTGGAATGATTAACTAAAAAAAAGTTAACAACTGGTACGCCGTGGTGACTGTTTCATCAGATCTTTATAGGCTAGCATTGCCTCAGTCGAAGCTAAAAGAAATGAGGCAGTTAATTATTCTTTCTCATATTTCTTCTAGGGGTGGGAATTAAAATTTCATGACGTTAGAGATTTGTAAGTTCGGATTTATTTGAAATAGTGAGGGAACGCCGTTCCGTGTATCAAAAAAAGTAAGGGAACGCCGTTCCCACGCGTTCCCACAGCACTACACCACTGCATGTACGTAATCATGACTATCAACGGATATGTCCAAGTGCATAAGTATTATACACATGTCGGTAGTCACGCAATAGGTTGTGTAATAGAGACTGACACGAGTAAACATGGACTGATATGTTAATTGGGCATAGTAGAAATAAAAGATGATGGAAATAAAAGATAATGGTAATAAAGGATAATGGAAATAAGGGATAATGGAAATAAAAGATAATGGAAATAAAAGATAATGGAAATAAAAGATAATGGACGTATGATTGAACAACATATAAATAACAATATGTTAAAGAATTTACCATACCTCGAATACTGAAGTCATCCAAATTTGCATTATGCGAGTTTAGTCCTTATGTAAAAATGAATATTTGAATATAAAGATTATATATAAAATAAGAAATGTAAGAATATAATGAATATAAAGATTGTAATGAATATAAGGATTTATATTAAGATTATATAGGAATTATTCATTGTTCATTTATATATATATATATATATATTATATATATATATATATATATATATATATATATAATTATATATGTTAAACACAGACCGTGCTTCGAACAAGGAACTCTTCTGGGAAATTACATCCACTATAGAAGCGTTCCTTGTTCCATGCACGGTCTGTGTTTAACATATAAGTTTCTCAGGGGACCATTCTGAGTTTGTGTGTGTATATATATATATATGTATGTTGTGTGTGTGTGTGTGTGTGTGTGTGGGTGTGTGTATTAGGGTTGTTCTTATTTTGCGACTTTTTAATTGTTATGACTGCGTCCCCGGATATTGTGCGAATAGTCATAAAAACAAATCATATGAAGTTTGAGAGCAATCGGATAATTTTTAAAACCTCCCCCGGCATTTTTGTATTCTCCCTCCTGTGAACTCAGTGAACTTTTGGGTTTCTTCTTCGATTGCTCCGCCTCCTAATACGTTCAGTTTTAGTAAATAATATTACGCAGTAACTCAGTTATTGCCATCCTAGCGTCGAAGTCGGTTGTGCAGATATTTTAGTTTCGTTTTGCCTTATTCGCTCAAGATATTGATTTCTCAAATAAATTGAATAAAAGTAAACTTGTAGATGACAATGTTAGCTTGCTTGCGAGGGAATCATATTTTAATTTTATATCATTTCATTTTAGTTCATTATTTAAATCTATATCATTAATTTATATTAATTGTTATATTTCTTGTTATAAGGTGTCTATTTTTCTAATAAGTTTTAACATTTTTCCCTTCACAGACTTGAAATCATGTCGTCGACTGCAACTGTTAAGCGTACGACGCGGAAGTCAACCAAGGTGTTTCTGGTAGGCCACTCTGAGTCCCTGACCGGCTCAAAGCTGCCGTCGAAAGGAATGGTCCTTCGCCGTTTCTTCCATGTGCACATTATTGGCAAACAGACAATACGGAAGGCGGCTGATATCGTCATCAACGAAGTCCGCAAGTTTTGGGAAATCGCCCGGATCCTGACCTCCGTTCATCATCGTTGCGCCCAGAAGCTCATCAAGTTGCACGAAGAGTGAAGAACCTGATGCGCAAGAAAGCGGAGGCGACCACGCTGTTCCTCGTGAACAAGCGGAACGCCTGGACGCGCGGTCTCAACAATCTATTCGACATCGCCCACGGGAACGCGCTGAAGATGCTCGTCATTCAGGAGGACAAGGCGTTTCTCCTGGCCCAGCGCGAGTACGGTCGGCGTGTGGCGATGCACGGCGTCGACCGCCTCCTCGCCGAGCGTGAGGTGCGACAGGCGCATCGCATCACAGAGGATCGCGCGCGCCAGGAAAAGGAGGCACAACGGAAGCGCGCTGAGGTGGAAGTGACCAAACTCAAACTGGACTCCAGCTCCAGCGAGGGCAGCCCACGGCTCCCTCGACAAAGCAACGACGCCCAGCCGTCGACATACAGCGCCGCCAGCCCGCCGCCGTCGAAACGCCGCAGGCGACAGCAGGTCATCACACCGAAGGTGGCCGCCGTGCTCGACCGCGCGCACATCACAGATAACAAGGCGGTCCACGTCGTGGCGGCGATTGCCGAGAGTCTTGGGCACAATGTTGCGGAGCTCACCATCAACCGGTCGTCGTTCTACCACTCGCGCATCAAGCACCGCAAGGAAGCCGCCTCCGTCATCAAGCGGGAACTTGCGCCCGACACCCCGCTCTTCGTACACTGGGACGGGAAGCTGGTGGCCGACGTGACGGGAGGCGCGGACAACGTCGAACGGCTGCCCGTCCTTGTCTCCGGCGAAGGAGTCGCCAAGCTCCTCGCTGTCCCAAAGCTCGCCACCGGCACTGGTCAAGCAATGGCGGACGCTGTCGTCGAGGCGCTGGAGGACTGGGGCATCGCAAACCACGTCGCCGGCCTGAGCTTCGATACGACGGCGTCCAACACCGGCGCGCGCGGGCGCCTGCGTGCTCATCGAACAGAAGCTGGGCAAGGATCTGCTCAACCTTGCCTGCCACCACCACATGCTCGAACTCGTCGCCGCCAAGGCATTCGGCGAGTGTTTCCGCGCTTCCTCCAGTCCCAACGTCCAGCTGTTCAAGCTATTCAAGTAACGGTGGGATTATAATGTTATAATGTTATAATGTTTCAGACCAACAAAGACCCTAGGATCCACTCATGGCTGGTCTACCTAACTGTGTTCGTAATCGTGTATTGTGTATGTCCTCCGTGGTGGCGGAGGGGACCTACAATTTTACGTGGGTTCCGAACCACAAGAACATAAGAAATTTATGTAAAAACTGCCGGTAAATTGGCAACGACCAATTTTTACGAAACTAAATAATTATCAATTTAAAACTAATTAATTATCGATTTAAAACTAAAGATAGAATCTCTGGATCCAGAGGATCAAGTCATAATAGACTACTATCCACAAATGTTACACTCTATATCTATTTATAACGGACATGCAAATATATCAGATCCAAAGAATCGAGTCAATTTCATTACGGTATCCATCAAGTCACGGTCCATATCGATTGCGGACCAAGTCAAAATTTACAACCATATACATTACAATATATACACTTAGGAGGAAAAGTGTAGGTGTGGCTGTAAAGACTGTACAGTAATGTAGAAATGTGTGTGCACCCATTATGGGTCTCCCATTTAAAGGTGTTTGTGGGGCAAGTGAAGATCATGAGTTTTTCAATACCTCACAGTACAATGGGGGGCACCGTTCGGCAGAGGAATCTCTTTAAATGGGGTGTGTAAGGACAGAGAGTATCCCCTAACCCAAGACGCTGCCTCCCTGTATCCCACAACACTTGTGTTGAGCTGTGGGATCTATCCCCACAAAGCCTTAATTTTACTACCTTAAACTATACCCTTTCTATCAACATGCGCGTCTAATCGATTTTTAAACATGTTTATAGACGTGCTACTAATTACTTCTACCGGCAAACTATTCCAGGTATTTACTATTCTATGCGTAAAAAAGTTTTTCGCAACTGCTGTCTCGAACCTTCTACTTGTCAACTTACACCCGTTATTTCTAGTCCTATTATATTGAGATATTTCGAAAAAGCTACCTCTATCTACGTTATCAAACCCATTCATAATTTTGAAAACCTGGATTAGATCACCCCTTAACCTCCTAGTCTCGAGAGTAGTCAATTTTAACTCCTTAAGCCTATCCTCGTACGACTTTGACCTAAGAGACGGAATCATCTTAGTTGCTCGTCTTTGAACTCTTTCGATTTTGTCTATATCTTTGCGCATATGCGGATTCCAAAATTGGACCGCGTACTCCAAATGGGGTCTAACTAATGATTTATAAAGAGGAACTATAATATCGCGCGATTTGTACTCAAAATTTCGAGCTATAAAACCTAACACTTTGTTCGCCTTATTGACCGCTGCTGTACTTTGTTTCGCTACTTTTAAATCACCAGTGACTATAACTCCTAAATCTTTTTCCTGCTCTACGCTTGTTAAATCTTTCCCTGACATACTATACGCAAAATTACCGTTACGCGAACCTATGTGCAAAATTTTGCACTTATCCACGTTAAATCTCATTTGCCATGTGACTGACCAATCAACGATTTTATTCAGATCTTCCTGAATTTTACCTCTATCTTCGTCATTAATCGCCCTACCACCCAGCTTCGTGTCATCCGCAAACTTTGAAACTGTACTGACTTGGCCGACATCTAAATCGTTAATATATATAAGAAAAAGCAAGGGGCCCAATACAGAACCCTGAGGAACGCCACTCGCTACATTGGCCCAACACGACTCCGCTCCATCAACGACCACCCTCTGTTTCCTACCTCGCAACCACTCTTCTAGCCAATTTATTACTACACCCCTGATTCCATGAGCCTTAGTTTTTTCAATGAGTCTTTTGTGCGGCACGGTGTCGAACGCTTTTTGAAAATCTAAATACACTACATCAACCGCCCGATGTCTATCGTAAACGTCAACCACGCTTTGGAAAAATTTTAAAAGATTAGTTAAGCAAGATTTGTTTCGCCTAAAACCGTGCTGCGTATTTCTAACCAGATTATGCACTTCTAAGTGTTCGACTATACGATCCCTAATTATTGATTCCAGTAGCTTACCTACAACAGACGTTAAACTGATTGGCCTATAATTTCCCGCCGCACCTTTATCGCCTTTCTTAAAGATAGGTGTTACGTTTGCTAACTTGAAATTATCTGGTACGCACCCCTGAGAAATAGACGCATTAAAAATCTTTGTTAGCGGCACAACAATGCTATCTTTTAATTCTTTTAGTTGTATGGAATATATGGAATCCGGACCCGGTGATTTACGCGTTTTCATTTTATCAATATAGCGCATTACTTCCCCTTCACTAACGACAATATTATCCAAAATATTACCATTATCAAAAGGTATTATGTCTATGACCGTAGGGATATTCGTTACATCTTCTATAGTAAAAACTGACGTAAAAAATTCGTTTAGCAAGGTAGCCATTTCCTTGTTTTCAGAGACTAGATCTCCATTTACATTTTTCAATGGACCTAAGACACTTTTTACTGGATTTCTATTATTGACGTATTGAAAGAATCGCTTGGGGTTTTCTTACCGTCACGAGCTATGGAGATTTCAAATTCGCGCTTGGACTTTTTTATTACACTTTTCGCTTCACGCCTCAGAGATATGTAGTTGTTTCGTAACCACAAATTGTCTTTATCGCACTTATGTTGCCTATAAGCCCTATCTCTACTCTTTATAATGTCTCGTACTCTAGAAGTAAACCACAAGGGCTTGTTGTTTACTTTCGCACGCTTAATTTTGTACGGTACACATTCCTCATTTATAGTCCTAAATACCGTTACGAACGATTCCCACATTAGTTTTGCGTTGGAGTTCCCCATTACATTTTCCCAATTGACGTGTGAAAATTTATTTCGAAATTTACTAAAGTCTGCGTGCTGGAAGTTAGGAATTTTAGTCGAGTTAGTTGGTTTCGAGTGACTTACTGAGAGGACAAACTCTACCATATTGTGATCGCTATTGCTCAACGGTTCTATTACTTGAAGATCAGTAATTAGCCTATCATCCGTAGTTATTACTAAATCTAAAATACTGTCCAACCTCGTAGGTTCCCCAACCTTTTGAATAAGAAAGCTATCCTCGAGAAAATTAACTAAACGATTACCTTCCGCGTCTCCCTGCATTGTATCGTAATTCACGTTGGCGCAATTAAAGTCACCCATAACTAAAGCCTGCTCACTACCGATTATTCTCTTTAGTTCACGATATAACGCTTCGTCCGTATCAGCTGTTTGATTTGGGAGCCTATA
The DNA here is from genome assembly GCA_023014485.1 of Bathynomus jamesi. Taxonomy (NCBI): domain Eukaryota; kingdom Metazoa; phylum Arthropoda; class Malacostraca; order Isopoda; family Cirolanidae; genus Bathynomus; species Bathynomus jamesi. Next base: position 40,881 of record JAJOZX010003922.1, read on the forward strand.
TATAACCGCAACAAGAAGTTTGAAATCGTTCAATTTAAGTTCTCCTATAGTCGAATCTATCGGTTCTGGAATTGAGTGCTTTACTTCTATAACGTTCGCAATATTATCTTTGATATACAACATTACACCGCCTCCTCGCCTACCTATTCTGTTTTTAACAAAAAGTCTATAACCTTTAATTTGATATTCCCCTACAAAGTCACGTGTTTCAGTGCTAAGCCACGATTCATTTATCGCAATTAAATCATAGTCTTTACAAGCAATTAAGGAAACAAATTCGTTTATTTTATTTCGTAGGCTACGAGCATTTAAGGATAGAACCTTCAAATTGTTTGTAATTGCGACACCTTCGCGAGCGCGGGGGAAATTTGTGGAATTTACGCTGGGACCGTTCGAGTTACGGCAGCCTGAAAAGAAGAGACAGTATTATCGCGAGCGCCACCTGGTCATCGACGACGAGGAGGCCGCAGCGGCCCTCATGGACGCGTGCGACAACCTCATCGCCCGCTACCGTTTCCACCTTTCCCAACAGCAGCCGCGCGATGACTACCGCGAGCCCTTGGAGCTGTCCATTATCGTCCTTGGCGGCGTGCCCACGCGCGGCATCCGGATCATGCGCCCAGGCGCCCTCTACCGCGCGCGCTGGATGGCGAAGGCCATTTATTGCCCCAAGATGTTCCTGTTCACGCGAACAGTTTGTCCTCACCACGCGGGAGTGGACCGACCTCAGGCGATTCATCAATTTCACCCTTGCCCTCTACGTCCCGGCCTCGTTCGCTTCACCAAACCCCGCCGCCGCCCCGGCGAACGACCTTGCCAAGGTTCTGGCCAACGGCTTCGCGCGCCTGCACCTGTGGTATCTGAGCGAGCCACTCGTGTCGCTCGCCTTCTTCGACGACAACACATCTGCGGAGACAAAGAGGATGATGGTGAAGGCGCTCGAGGAGCAGGAGGGCTCGGACAGCCCCTCGAAACGCGTCGTCGTCTAGCCGAAGCCGGCTGTGGTGAACGGCAAGACCCTCGCGGATTTCGTCACCCAGTCATTGAGGCTTTTGTTCCACGTGCTAGGCATCGACGGTGCCTTTCTTTCCTCCGACCCAGCGGAGTGGCCCAGTGACCCAAGGTATGCCGCCGCCGCGCGAAGGGTGGCGAGTCTCCGCGTCACTAACGACTTCGCCAAGCGCGGCGTCGCACAGTGCCACAAATGGGTTAAAAAACGGTCAAAAACCAAAAATAAAAATTTAAGTAAATTCTATTAAAACCATTTCCACGTCAAAATAAAACACTTCTACTAACTGATTTAAGTATTTGAAATTTTATTCTCTTACATTAAGGTAAGAAAAATCTACGAAATAATATATACTGTTTTAAAATATCTTGGAGGGGACAAAATATGTTTGTTCTAACAACTTACTTGAAGTTACTATATCACAAAAAATTGTCTGTAGTTTCATGTTCTGCTTAGTTCTATTGAAAGAATAAACAGTTTAGAACATTTTCATGCATATTTTTTTATTGAAAACTAAAAAGATAGCATTAATTAAAAAAACTAAACAATTTAATCTGTAATTTAATATTGCCAATCTAGAAAATGTGTAAAATTAGCAAAACAAAAAATGGGGGATTTTGGGGAATGTAATTTTTTGTGTTAAACATTAATACAACCTTTATGTAAATCAAAGAAACAAAACTCTTTTGCGACTGTTTGCGACTTTGCGTGTTAGAACATGTTTTTCATGTATTAACTAACTAAGTCTGCAAGAAGAGTGATGCGTGATATGTTCTAAATATGAAGTTTTTGTAATTTTGTTTACACTATTTACACTTTTTTTCATATCAGTTGTCACACTTATTTTGGGGGAATTAATTTCATAAACTTTAAGAGGTATTACGATGTTTTTTATTTACCCCCTCTGATATAGTGGCAGGTTATCAAATAATGTTTTAAACAATAGATGTGTATAGTGATTAAAATGAAACCATACTTATTTTAGTATGTCATTTGACAAAATCTGCAAAACATAGGCCTAATTAACACTTATCTGTTTAGTATATTTTTAGTAATTTGAGAAACTTAAGAAACTACAGTAGGTCATAACTAGGGCAGTCAAAAGTTGACCGAAAAAAATTAAGAAAGTTGACCTTACGAATTGAAAAAATTGACTTATAAAGTTGCCTTTACTTTCAATAATAAAAACGATACTTTAATTACTTATTCTTGCTCTTCTACATCAGTTGACCGATTGTGGTAAATTATGAAGTATTTGCCGACATTTTCTGGCAAAAAATTGCGATCCTTACTTAATAATTTATTAAGCATGGAGAAAGATCTCTCTACAGCGGCAGTTGTTGGTTGACATTGCAAAAGCTGACCATAAACTGTTGGTGAGATTTCAGGTCTACTGAGGTTAATTATTTCACAAATACCATTTGTCTCGAGTCTTGTTTCAATGTATTGTTTGACTGACACATATCTTCGCCAAGGTTGATAGAAGAAATGGTTTCATATGCCTCTCTAATGGTGCAATCAGATGCTTCCATCCTAGTCACTAAGCTAGCAATCAAACTATAATTCATTTTGATTGACATTAGTTGCTTTGGTAGTTTTTCATTAGCAACACTCTCTTTAGCCTTCTGAACAATGATTCCTTCATCTTCAAAATTTTCCACAATTGTCTTCACATTTGGAAAATTGTCTGCATAATAAAAAGCAGCGTTCAGCCAGCTTGCCCAACGTGTTACAATCGGTTCTGGAGGAGTTCCTATTTCAGCAAACAATTCCTTCCTTCTTTTGTTTTTAACAGTAGAAGCCTTGACACATGCAATTAAAGTGTCAACATCACTATAAAATGCTCTTATTTGCATCACACAATTATGTAACAGATGCGCAAGACACGTTACATGGAAAAGTCTTGGAAAAAGTTGCTTGAGTGTCGCTCCAGCTGACACCATGTAACGAGCTGCATCAGACAGAAGTAAACAGAATTTTCTCTTGGTATCTCGAATTCTTTTACAGTATCGTCAATCTTGTGTATGACAGTTCGTGCATTAACATTTCTAAGAAGAACATCGCACCTGATTAAATATGTTTTCTTGGGAACATCAATAGATCCAGCAAGTATGTTCAAATATTTTGAGCCCCTTACTTCACTTTCATCAACAATTAGGAAATTTTTAGTTATTTTAATTATTTATTCCAAAAAATTGACTTTATTTACCTCATTGCTATTTTTTGACCTAACAGGTAAAAGTTGACTTTTGGTTGACCTATTAACTTTGGTAATATACCCCCTACAGGTGTTTTTATTGCATTTTCAGTCGTTTCAGCGAAAAGTGCCCCATAGGAAACAATTTGACTTTATTGACTTTTGACCGCCCTAGTCATAACCTATTGATTTGGAATATTATTATTATTTATAGAAAAATCACTCAATATGTCACCATTACATATATACAAAAGGTACTAAACATAATTTTTTATTAAAATAAATCATAATTAAACATTTCAACTACATAAAACTAAGTACAATTGAAAAAAATAATTTTGGCCGTTTTTTAACCCATTTGTGGCACTGTGCGTCGCTATGATGCAGGACTACAACCTGGCACTGATAAAGGACGAGGACCAGCGTCAGTTCCTCCTCCAGGTCGTCGAAGCGCACCGCCAGCGCTACCCTGACACCAGCAAATCCACCGTGATTTCTGCAAACTAGGCAACAATGAGTGGGAGATGGGCGCCCATGAGACCCCCATTGAGGGGCTAATACTCGAGTAGAGGAGGACCTAGTATACAATTCAACTACAAAGTACTAACATGCCCAAGATATCAGTTCCATCCAACGGCATTCCACAACGACAATTTTCAAAAAACGTACAACACTATGCTATTATTCACCCGGAGAATACAAAAGTACCTGGGGGAAGTAGTAAAAATTATGCGATCGCTCTCAAACTTTACAAGATTAGTTTTTATAGCTATTCGCACAATATCCGAGGGTGCATTCATAAAAATCGCAAAATTTTAAATTTAAGCCAAAATAAGAACAACCCTAGTGTGTGTATATATATATATATATATATATATATATATATATATATATATATATATATATGTGTGTGTGTGTGTGTGTGTGTAAAATGAACAATGAATAATTCCTATGTTCATATATTTTTATATTCATTCGTATGATTCTTATATTCATTTATATAATTCTTATATCCATTTATATACCTCGTATATTTATATAATTCGTATATTTATATAATCCTGTATATTCAAATATTCATTTTTACATAAGAACCAAATTCGTATAACGATGACGAAGTTTGGATATATTTTTATTTGCTTTCTATTTTTGCAGTGTCACAACCATGCGACCTACCTTTTCTATGGTTGAGTTGTATCCATGTTTGGGTCATTGGAGGTTCGCTGTGAGAAACGAATGTCCCTTAATTTCATTCCCTTAAAGTACAAACAAGACAATCGACGGTTTAGAGCGTTTAACATTTCCATCACAATATTACCCATACCTCCATTTTCCATTTATTATAGAATTTATGATAATTAATTATTGTTGTCTTGCATCTAACCCTCATCCCTATATTTTAATAGATTATGCATGCACTTTGCATGTGGCACGATTTGAACCCTTGTTTGTACTTCTTTATTCATTTACTTAATTCTTCCTCAAATGTACCCAATTCCTTAATATTTGTTGTATACTCGTATAAGTATATATATTTAATTAATAGTTTCACTCACTCTTTGTACAATGGCTATAAACCTTTCAGTACTGTATTTCTCTAATTCGTTTTTTCTAATTTCTCCCAATAATGACTTACACTGCAGAGCTGGGCACTTGCGGCATATTGCGGTACTGCGGTACTGCTGCACTACCAAACCGGTACCAAACCGGTACGCGGAAATTTGAATGCGGTAGCGGTACTGCGGTACTTTCAGCGATCCTTTGCGGTACTGCGTTATGGGGGCCCGGGGTGGTAGTGCGGTGGTACCGCAAGTACCGCAGTACCGCAAAATATGCCGCAAATGCCCAGCTCTGTTACACTGTACGTACGAATTAAATAACTATGGCGTATTAATTATGCATTAATGTATTGCATAATTTGATAAACTATGACGTCGTATAGTAACTTAATCCCCTTCACATTTTCCATACCTTGAATGCCGTATCATCACTATCATGTCTTTAGTATTTGGCTATCTTTAGTATTCAATGTATGGTAAATTCTTCACATCATAATAACAACTGCACACTCTATAAGTCATTATTTATATGTTGTGTCCAGTCTGGTGTTATGTAGTATAACTATTATTCGACCACATTCAACCATACGTCCATATCTTATCTTGACCGTTATCTTTTATTAATTTTATTTATTATTCATTCATCGGCCTACCTATTGTCTACCTATTGTCTACTTATGCCCTATCAACCTATCAATCCATGTTTACTCGTGTCAGTCTCTATTACGCACACAACCTATTGTGTGACTACCGATATGTGTATAATACTTATGCACTCGTACATGTCCGTTGATAGTCATAATTACGTACATGATCATGATTATGTACATGTAAATATGGCCACATGTATTCTTTTTATTTTTTCTTTCAAATTATTTAATTTCTCGCAATATACTCGTAAATGCTTATACAGTATATATATATATATATTAGGGTTATAACTTTTAGACTTTTTTTCAAATAAAAGATCTCCTGTATCATAAATCGATGAACGTTTGCTTAACAACAATGAAAAAGACCCTAATTCCTCTCAGTTTTTAAAAAAGGTCACCCCCAAATCAAACGTTTGAATCACCATAACCATATATTTACGTTACTACTCATAAGTATATAAATATATTATTATTAGAGGGCGGACTTTTAGGTTTTAACCTAAAAAATATTTTCGAATTTTTCAGTACGCTAATATATCGTGAGATCGCCCGAAAAATCACTTCCGGTGCTCAAATTCGATGACTAATATCAATCCACCCATACAAGAAAATTCTAGAACACACGACATTGTTCTTCATGCACTCGCAAATTGTATAAAAGCACGAAATGAAATCAACCGAATCACTTGTGTCCAGTATTGCGCAATAGTTACTCAACTGTTCAGTTCAACTCAACTTCAGGTAAGCTTTTATTATTTGTAATATGTTCGCTTAATTAAAAAACGTAGCGAAATGTGGAATTCGCTTCTGCACTCTTGAACATTCCAGAACATTTTTAAAATTTATTAACCATAATAATTTGTTGAATTTTTCTTCCATTTTAACACGTAAACAAAAGCGTATCCAGAATGTTTTGTAGAGGGGAGTCAAACTCAAAAAATATATAAAGCCCAAAATATTTGGTGATAAATATTTTCGTGAGACGTTCTATGGATGTTCTAAAAATATTTTCCAAAATTTTATCACCTAAAAAATAAATATTTGGTCGTATTTTTTCACCTAAAAATCCGCCCTCTAATTATTATATTATTTCTATATATTATATTAATATTATATATATATAATATATATATAAACAAACAAACAAATCAACTTAATACCTTTTTATATCTGTTTCAGAAGCAATATAATGTCACACAAGAAAAGTGATACTACCATAGAGAAGAACAAGGATATCTGGACCAATAATCTGGTGAGATTCCAGCAGTCACATAGAAGAAGAGGAAGTGTGCCTTTAGAAGAATATTCACTAGAAGAAAAATGCAGAATGCCACTCCAAATCCAAATCATTGGACGGTACCAGTTTCTTGGAACAGAAATCAAAGGAAGAAAGGCGAATAGTGGAAATTTCCAAAGAAGTTACAAAATTATGGAAGAATAAATTAAATTTTCCGCATGTGTCAGATCAAGTAATACGAGCAAAGCTTGACAAGGTGATGAAGACTTATGATGAATGTGTCAGGAGGGGAAAATATGATGCCCTGAATGAACTTTTTGATATCACTAAAGTAAATGGCCAATGGTTATCCTCGGAAGACAAACGACTGTACCACCTTCAAGTGGAAAGCAAAGGAGAAGTGGGGTACTCTACAGGTCAAGTTGCAAGTGAAGAAACGATTCACCCTTCAAAGAGACGAAAATTGCCTGCTGAATCAGCATCAACATCTTACAATCATGTATCTGGTGGTAGTGGTACTGAATCTGAAGAGAGCGAGCATGAAGATGAAGATGAGAGTATTACTCCACCAACCAGAAGACATAACAAAAGTAAAGTTGCAACCAACTTGGTGACATCCACAGGAGTATCAACAAGTAAAGCCGCTAAAATATGCAAACAGTTGTCACTTGATGGTATTGACATTCCAACACCAAGTCAAGCAGCAATTTACAAGTCAGCATACAAAGAGGCTGCTAAATTGAAGGAGGAAATGATTGAAAATTTACAGATGGAAGAGTGGTCTTTACATTTTGATGGAAAGCGCATTGAGGAAAATGAGTATCAAGTAGTGGTACTTAAAAATGAAAGAACCGAAGTAAAATTGGATGCATTGCGTCTGAAAGATGGCAAGGCTGAAACTATTGCTGAAGGAATTGCAAAAGTTATTGATGAATACACCTTATGGAATGCAATAAAGATGATCGTTGCTGATACAACAAGTGTTAACATTGGGAAAAAGAGTGGAGTTGTTGTCAAATTGCAGCAACGAATGTTCTCAGAGAAGGGTATCTGCAAACCACAATTTATCAGTTGTCAGCATCACATTCTGGACAAGATTCTCCGTTTGGTAATGGACGAAGATCTTGGTGCTAACACCAGTTCTCCAAACATCGAATATCCATTTGTATCCCAACTGGTGAAGAATTATGAGGAACTAAAGGCACAGTTTGTTAATGGAACAGAAGAGGTCCTCGAGAAATCAGGATGGAGAGATGATATTAAGTTTTTGTACCATCTAACACGGGTGTTTAGATTCTTTGAAGAAAAGGGGAATTTTCCTTTGATTAACTTTCATAAAATTCCAAACATCAGCAATGCGAGGTGGCATTCAAGAGCCATTCTAGCTATCCTTGCATTTATTCTTATACCTACAACAAGGAAGACTTTGGAGAAGGTATGCAGATTCATTTCATACAACTGGGCAGAATATTGGTTTACTAATCAGATGTACAATGAAAATGACTTCAAGAACTTGTCAGAAATATTGAAACCTTACAAAAAAGCATTGAACTCATTGGAAAATCACTGGAAGCAGGAGCCATCCCCACTCAAGATACCAAGAAGTAATCAGTGTGCAGAACGTGCAATCAAAGTTATGCAGGAACTGTATGCTGCCTGCAGAAACAAAAACAAACTGCAACTTCGGTTTATTCTAAGCAATAAGCAGTAATATATGTACAAGTATTATAACGATTATGTTGTGAGTTCTTTTATTATATTACATGGAATATGCAATAAAGTTACGTATGCAATAATCGATTTTTTTATTTCGGGGTGACCTTTTCTAAAAAGATATTAAAATGAAAGTTCATTTCTTTGTTTTTAGTCAAAAGTTCATCGAATTAAAGTACAGGAATATTAGGTTGTAAAAACGTTATAACCGTAATATATATATATATATATATATATATATATATATATATATATATATATATATATATGTGTGTGTATGTATATATATATATATATATATATATATATATATATATATATATATATACTGTGTGTGTGTGTGTGTGTATATATATATATATGTATACGGTGTGTGTGTATATATATATATATACTGTGTGTGTATATGTATATATAAACATACTGTATGTGCCTATGTACTTTGTATTATACTCCTAACATCCTAATTGTCTATAAATATGAAACACTGTTAACTGTGTTTAATTGTAATTAACTGGAATAATTTAATATGATGTAATTAACTGGAATAATTTAATATGATGTAATTAATGTACTTAAATGAAACTGTAATTAACGATAATAAGCGAATGTGAATTAATTGGTAATTATAATCATAGTTATAGTAAGCCTAAATTACAATGTACTCAGTGATGTACTTAGGTTGTGCTCAATGTACTACTCCGACATTATGTCGCCATTTAGGAATGTATACTCGGCGATATTATTATTTTTTGTTATTTATTTTTTCGTTTTATTTTGGCATCTTTCAAAATTCTGATATGTGTTTAAATTATGCTTAACGTCCAGTCATTGTTTAGATCTCCATTTAAAGGGGGAATTTAACTTTCAACTGCACCCAACCAAAATTTAGACTGATTTAATTCTTCTATTGTAAATTCAAGCACTCCTGTCTTAGCAGCCCTTCAGCGAGGAGGTCGGAGCCCTCCTCGAGGAGGCCGAGGGCCTCCGCACTTTTAAATCCCGGCCTGAGCAATGGTCGAAGGAGGTCGAACCTTTCCCCCTGTAAATTCAGAATTAGACTTAGAGGATGAGCACTACCTGTACATTTTAGCAGTAAATTACAGTAAGAAAAAGTCTTTATCTTCTCCTTCGAGGCTTGCTCTCTTCAAAGAAATTAGTCATTAAAACAGAGAAAAATAATTTCCCGATACGTTACAAGAAGAATCGGGGAACCTTCAGAGAGCTCTACAGAATCCTCCGATCCACTATAAGAACTCGGAGAGTAGTATAGAAGAAACTATTGCGAGTAACAAATCCGACAATCGATGGGGTATCAGGGGAGGAAGAAATTGCAAAGCTGTGGAAAAACCACTATTCTAACATTCTTAACAGTGTGAGTAGGGATAATCTTAAGATAGAATGCAGCGAAACGATTGTGGGAGGGACAAGGGAAAATACTTTGATATCATTTTCTGAAGTAAAGTGGTTAATTAAAGAGTTAAAGACTGGTTCTGCGTCAGGGGTAGATGATTTATCGAGTGAGCACTTAAAATATGTAAATGGCGTAGTATGTCTGCATATATCATTGCTCCTATCAGACATGCTTGCTCATAGCTATATCCCTGCAGAGTTCATGAGGATATATATCTTGCCCCTGGTCAAAAATAAGTACGGAGACATTCTGTCCAGCAATAATTACAGGCCTATTGCTGTCGCTTCCTGCTTCTCGAAACTACTAGAAAAACTCTTGTTACTCCGATTAAATGATTTCCTATGGACATCTAATCAGTTTGACTTTAAAAGGTCCCACTCAACTGACCTGTGTATCTATGTACTTAAAGAAACAATATCTAAATACATTGACAGTAATTCAACTATTTATAGCTGTTCCCTACATATAAGTAAGGCATATGATAGGGTGAACCACAATATTTTATTTGCAAAACTAAAAGACAGGAAGGTTCCCATGTACATATTAAATTTATTGAAATTTTGGTATTCTCACCAATCTTTCACTGTTAGGTGCGGCAATGTACTATCCGAGTGTTGTGGCTCCTCTTGCGGGGTGAGACAGGGCTCCTTACTCTCCCCAATGCTGTTTAATGTGTATATCGACGGATTAATTGCTTCACTTAATGAGGCAACAGTGGGATGTTTTATAGATAACACAAGGATAAATAACTTAGTTTATGTCGATGATATGGTGTTAATAAGTCCCTCTGTTAAAGGTCTGGATCGGCTACTAAAAGTCTGCGAAGTGTATTCGCAGAAACATGATATTCTTTTTAATGTTACAAAAACTAAGGTTATGCAATTTCATCCGAAAAGCTGTAATCAGCCTGCTGATATAAGGTTTAAAATGAACGGTGAAGTAATTGAGAAAGTACAAGAGTTTAAGCATTTAGGTCAAACTATTACCAGCTCCTTGAGTGATGACTCGGATATAAGAAAACAATCTCGAAGCCTGTGTGCTAAAGCGAATATGACCATAAGGAACTTTCGATTCTGTACAAGTGAAGCTAAAGACACTCTCTTTCGTACTTTCTGCAGTAATATATAGAGACAGCAACTGTGGGTGAATTATAAAAAAGGTTCTGGCAGAACCCTAAATTTGCTGTACAACAGGTCTTTTAGACTCTTACATAAATTACCCCCGAGATGCTTAGCTTTGCAAATGTTACCTATCCGCAATGTCCCGAGCTTCCCGGAGGTAACAAGACGTGCTCAACACAGTCTAATGCAAAGAATTAAAAAATCACCCAACCCGATCATCCAAGCTATCCATGAGTCCTGCCATTTATCCTCTAAGCTATGGACTTCTTGGTACGAAAACGTCTCTTTGTAGCTCCACATAACTTCGACATAACAGTATTATTTCTAATGAATTGTATATATTTTTATCCTTAGTATATGAACTGTCACTGTATTAATAATATTTGTCATATGGACTATAGTCTGCCAATAAACCTTTTCATTTTCATTTTCATTTTCATAAATATTATATATATATACAGGGGTTAGACAAAATAATATGAACACCCGCCGATTTCACCGGTTATCTTTACGGACTGCTCAGACACAAAGTATATGGTCAAATGACTGGCAAACCTATTTAAATGCGTAACAGAGAGTGTATACGTCATGTTATAACCCTCACGTTGTTTTTACAGATCTGAGTGAATTATGAATTAGCAGTTATGAAAGACCTGTCAGACTTCCAAAGAGGGCAAATTGTTGGAGCGCGGATGGCTGGTGCATCGGTGACGAAAACCGCTCAGATGTTCAATGTATCCAGAGGAACTGTCTCTATGGTCATGTCTGCATACCAAAACCATGGAAAGACAAGCACCGACAAATGCAATAGTGGACGCAAGAAGAAGCTGTGTGATCGAGACCGCCGGGAGCTAAAGCGCATTGTGACAAAGAACCATAAGACCACAGCTCCAAAAGTGACTGCAGAGCTTAACCAGCATCTTGCAAGCCCGGTATCGACCAGAACTGTACGTCGGGAGCTCCATGGAGCTGGATACCATGGGAGGGCTGCAATTGCCAAACCCTTCCTTTCGCACATGAACATTGAGCGGCGCAGAAAATGGTGTAATGACAATAAGAATTGGTCAATGGACCGGTGGAAGAATGTAGTCTACTCCGACGAATCCTCCTTTACGCTATTTCCATGTTCCGGTCGAGTTTACGTCTGGAGACAGCCTAAAGATGCTTATGACCCCGACTGCCTGACCCCAACCGTTAAGCATGGAGGCGGATTTGTGATGGTTTGGGCAGCAATATCGTGGAATACTCTTGGCCCAGCTGTAGTACTGCATGGTAGGGTTAACGCCCAGGTCTATCTGTCAATATTGGCTGACCAGGTCCATCCCATGGTCCAAACGCTGTTTCCCAATGGCGGCGCCGTTTTCCAGGATGATAATGCACCAATCCACACCGCTGGGGTCGTTAAAAATTGGTTTGAAGAGCATGTTAGTGAAGTAGAACGCTTGGATTGGCCTCCACAATCCCCGGATCTTAATATTATCGAGCATCTGTGGTGTCAGTTGGAGTAGCAGGTCAGAAGCCGATTCCGACCGCCGGCGTCTTTGGGGGAACTGGAGCAGGGTTTGCTCGAAGAGTGGACTCAGGATTCCTATAGCCACTGTCCAAAAGCTGTATGAATCAATTCCCCGACGCATTGCAGCTGTTATTGCCGCTAAAGGAGGACCAACTCCATATTAAGAATAAAAACCGCCATTTATAAGGTGTTCATATTATTTTGTCCAACCCCTGTATATATATATGTAGAGGAGGGGCGACAAGCTTGACCTTCGCGAAGTGAGAAATCATCGCGCGGAACCTTTGTAAGGTTGTAAGGTTGTAAGGTTGTATATATACATATGCTTTGAAAAGTATCGCATTCACTGCAGTGATATTATTGTAAATTTTTATTTATTATTAAATTATTTATGTGAATAAAATCCTTAAAGACTTTTCTCCTATCCTGTATATATATATATATATATATATATATGTGTGTGTGTGTGTGTGTGTGTATATATATATATATGTGTGTATATGTATATATATATATATGTGTGTGTGTGTGTGTGTGTGTATATATATATATATATATATATATATATATATATATATATATATATATATATATATATAATTTAGTGTGGACCAAAACAATGAAGGTTTAAAAATCTTTGTTCCACATGAGTAATATTATTCCTGTTGCTTACTTTAATCAAATTACAAAATTTGAAATCCCTACGTCAAGTTTTAGGGGTCCCGAGAAAATTGCACTTTTCCTTTTAATGCTGAAAAAATTAGTTTTTCCTCATTTTCATAAGTTCTGCTTTATTTTTTGTTGGAAATTCTTTACGATTCTTGAAAACTGTTTTGAGCAGGTATTGTTTGTCCTCTTTAGTTGTCACTGCTTGATTAAATTTTTCAATCAATGCAACACCCCGCTCAGCTGTGTCATTTGTCACTCTAAGGGCACGAACTCTAGCACAGCCTCTTTGGTACTCAGGATCTATTCCCCATGTTGATGCAGAATTTTCAGTGAAGAGAGAATTGAGATGTAGAGCATCAAAAAGAGATTTAGTCCTTGAAGTAACAAAATCAGAAATCCTTTTTTCTTTAAAAGAAGCTAGGGTTACTTTTGCTTCTAAACGTTTCAGTCCCTTATTTCTTGGAGGCATTTTGATATTATTTCGCATTTGCTCCTTTTCTTCAAGGGATATGCTTTGGTCAAAGAAGCTTAATCCAACAAGTGTTTCTGAGAGGTACCACAGATGTCGTTTAATGGCATTTTGGGCTTGCTTGATAACACTTGATATCAAAGAATTTTCCTCCATTATTGCAAGATCTTGCAAAAATTTAAGATCAACATTTGGGGCTTCCTCTGGTTGAGAAGCTTTTGCCCAAGATTTTGCGTATACCAATGCAACAAATAAACAAATTTCTGTTACTGCATCAAGTTCTTTTTTAGTCATCTTAAATTGATTTTGGAGAAGAAAAAGCTTAAATGCATAAATTCCTTTTGCCATCCATCTTGCATGATGGTACGCTCCAGGTCTCTTCAAGGGAGTATTAGAAATGCTTTCTTCTCCAAAAAACAAGAGAACAAGTTGAAAAAATTCTCTATAATCATCTCTTGGCTGTTTAGAGTTGAGTGCCTCCTTCATGATTAAGACTGTTTGATTTTTTAAATCTTGAACTCTTTCAATTATTCTGCAGCTTTGGGAATCAACAGCAGTTGTGATTTGAGAATGATCCATAAAATCCCATTGAGTTTTGAATCTTTTGAAGATTGGAATATCAGGTTCAGAGGAATGGCCCATAGAAGTCCGGAAGACTTGAGATAGGACAATCTCATAAATATGGTGTCTGCAGGCTAAATATAAAAGCTCTTTTCCAAGTTCTTGTTCAATTTTAGTGCAAGCTCCAGCATGGATTCCGGTATTGGATGCTGTTGTGTCAAATGACAGCCCAATAATTCTCTGGGTCATATCATGTTCTTGCAGGAGAGAAATGCAAACACGAGCCATCTCCGTACCCGTGCCAGCAGTGACTTTAGGAATTCCCAGCAATTTCTCTTCACCATTCCCACTGACTAACACTGCAATCCTTTCCGTTCTTCCTTCGCCTGCAAGAAAAAGTTAAAATATATAATTTATATATAATTTATATTATTTATTTTTAATATTTTATTTTATATATATTATATTATATATTTAATATTTTATTTTATATTTAATATATTTATATATATTATAATTTATATATATATAATATATAATTTTAAATTAAACTCGAGTTATTTTAAATTAAACTTGACTTATTTTAAATTAAACTTGATTTATTTTAAATTAAACTTGATTTATTTTAAATTAAACTTGACTTATTTTAAATTAAACTTGATTTATTTTAATTTGAACTTGAGTTATTTTAATTTGAAGGTAAAATGGTGTAGATTGTGAAAACTAGCTTCAGACAGTGAAATGTAACCTAATTAAATAGAAATTTAGCTATCAAAATGTTTAATTAAAACCAACCAGATAATAACACATTGCCTAGGTGTGAAAACCAGACCCACAACTAAGTTTTTCACCTGAGAGATAAAATATAAATATGCTAAATTAATCAGACAAAAAAACTAACCTGATATCTCTGGGAGCATTTTTCCATCCCAATGAAGAACTAAAGGCTCTCCAGGACAAAATGCTTACTCTTGATATTCTGTTGCTATTTCTTTGCGTAACTTTTGACGAGTTCGAAGCATAGTAGATTTTGACACTGTAATGTTTTCCAAATTATGGCCCAAAGACTGAGCAACAACAGCATAAGACATAGCTGCATCTCGATTGGAAAGATTCATTCTATCATAGGCTGCTACAACATTTTTGTCAATAGGCTTTGACTTTTTAGGAGCCAACATTTTCTTTTTAAATTGCTCTTCAGAGGGACCTTGAAAATTCATTTCAAGGTTGTCGTCATTAGTTGATGGTGATGATGATGATGACGATGTGAAATCATCTCTATTGGCAGGCAAGAATGATCTTTTAGATCGCTTCTGCTCTTTGAGGGCTCTTTCACACTCTAATTCTTCACGATGAAGCCTTCTTTTCTCTCTTTTTGCAAGAATTTGGTCTACTGTACCCATGCTACTTTGTGTAGGATCTTCTTGCTGGCTTAAGTAGAAAAGCTTGTCTTCTTCATTTGACATCATCAAAAGGGCATTAGAGTGACCAATATCAAGAATTTCAGCCTTAATTTCATCTTTAAACATAACTTCTTCAATACGGCATTTTTCCTAGGGCCTTTTTCTGTTTTTCATCAATTTATCATAACAGCTTATTAAAGAGTCAATCTTTCGGATGGCACTGTCTCTACGCATTGTGGGAATCCTGGCTTTCTCCCAGTAGGTCATCACTTCATCTAAGCAAAGATTAATGGATCTTCTTCGTCCCAATTTTTCCTCTTTTTGATGGAAAATATTTTTGCAAAACTTGCAGTTTTGTAGGTAAGCGGCAACAAAGTATATCTTTATATAAATGGCCAATGAGCCAAACTTTAGTTTTAGAACGAGTAGCCATTTTTAGTTTAAAAAATTAAATTTCTGAAATAGTAAAATAAACCAGTTAAATTAGGAGATAAAAAGGATAACTAAAAGGTTCAAGCCAATTAGGCAAAGCCTTTAATTTAGAGTTGACCAATTAAGGATAATATATTTTATCCAAAATTTTTGTTTTACTTATTAATAATTTTCTCTGAAATAATGATCTAAGATTGTTTTTTTACTCTATTAACACCAAAAATTTCTTAAATAAGAAGAAATTTTTTCATAAGTTGCAACTCAAGAGTTGAGTTGATCATTGATGTTCTAAGCGCGCCTATTCATTGGAAAATTTTTATAAGTCATTAAATCTCGGGACCCCTAAATATTCTCATATTTGACCAAAGTTTTGCTGACATGTCTATCTGGTCCAAAGGAACAAGGGCATTAATGTGGAACAAGGATTTCTTCAACTTTAGAATTTACCCCCCATTTTGGTCCACACTAATATATATACTGTATATATATATATATATATATATATATATATATATATATATATATATATATACAGGATGGGAGAAAAGTCTTTAAGGATTTTATACATATAAATAATTTGTTAATAAATAATTAATTAAAATTTCCACTGATATCACTGCAGTGTATGCGATACTTTTCAAAGCAACTATACAAGGCCAGGAATGACCCAAGGCTAGAACGGGAGGGCCCAAGGCTCTAGGCCCAGTCAGCACCATGTCAGTAAGGATGGAATACAGCAATGAAGAAAAAGTGTATCTTGTATCGTGTGCTATTTCTTATAATAATTGTGAAGAAAGTTTGCGTTCATTTCAACAAAAATACAACCAACCACCACCAAAAGCAACCACTCTTCGATACTGGAAGCTCAAACTTTTGGAAAATGGTAAAAGATCGTCGAAGAAGCGGAAGGCCAGTAACGACTGCAGGAGACAACGACAAAGAAAATGTCCTCGACACTTTTCAAGTCGACCAACAACTTCAACGAGAAAAGTCGCAGAGGAATTACTGTATTTCCAAATTTTCAATATTTTTCAGTTGCAAAAATATTGAAATCACAGGGGTACCACGATTACAAACCCGAAGACCCCGGCCAGCAAACCGGTGATTGTCAGGTTCTGCTTCCAGCCCTGGAAGCAAAATGAACGAGTGCGAATCAATTGCAATGTTGATCAAATGGTGCAAGGGGGAGGGGGTTGGCACCCGTGGGGGGAGGTGTTGGCACCCGTAGGGGGAAGGGAGATGCAAGCAAAGGAGAGGGGGTTTAGATCCCAAGCTGCATGAAGGGGGGAGAGGGGGTTGAAGGGAGACCCGGGAGAATGACCTCCCCACCCCAAAATGGGTACCCTAACCTGACCTAGGAAGGTAACCTAAGAGAGATGAGAGAGATCTTTTCGCTGGCATGTCTCGTCGCATGCCAGCCAGCTTAATTGGCTTGTTTAGAAGGCAATATATATGTATATATATATATATACAGTATATATATATTTATTTATTTATTTATTTATCCGAGGCAATCCATAAGAATAGTTGCCAGATTGCTCTATTTATTTAATTTGTAATATACAGTATATGTGTGTGTAAACAGTAGAAGGAAAGAGAGAAGTTCCATCCGTTCGGAGCCATGGAGAAACGCATAATGAAGTCTTCAGCATCGCAGCCAGCAGGCTTAGAAGGCAGCCATGCCACAGCCAGTCGTACGGCGTAATCGTCTGACAGGCAGTCTTTGTAGATGGTCAACAACCATCCAATAGTTGCCAGATTGCGCTATTTATTTAATTTGTATATATTAATGGAGAGATGTTCTCCGTATAATGAAGTTCTTGACAGCCCCAGTCGGCTTAGAAGGCAATGCAAATATAACTTTTGTAGTGCTGTTAATTTTGGCGTAGAATAATCAAATAATATCATTTACATATACTTTGAATAATGAAACACAACTACGGCATTCTGTTTATTTAATCGCAAAACGAGTTATTTAACATGGAATCAATTATTTTTTAATATACACTTATTCGAAATATATTGGAGGTAAATATACAATCAAAAATAATAATAGTAGAAGAAATCTATATACACCAAAAAATACACACTTTAAGCGATGAATATATATATATATATATATACACAATCATAAATAATAATAATAGTAGAGTAGAAATCTATATACCCGTTTAATATATGCATGCGCATCTACACTCATATATAAGCATCAAAAATAATAATAGTACAGGAGAAATCTACATACACGTTTAATATATGTAGGTAGGGCAGGGCAGGTCCCACCAGCTTTTCAGGTGCTCCTACGGAGTACGGATTGTTCATCATTACGTAGGGGTATAAAGAACAGAAGTCGTAGTAATTGAGTTTCATGCCCCCCGCAGGTGGAAAGTATAGTTTGAAGGGGTTTGTACGCCCACCGAACAAGCTCTCGCCGCATTTGAGAGGATCCAACACCATTGAACGTTTGATGGTGTTTATTTCTTCGCAGTACTGCCCATCTGTCTCCATCCGTGCATCATATTCGTGCTCCCACAAGACCTTGTGAGTGAACTGGGAGCTTATAAGCTGATCGCGGGTGCGGTACCATGTGAGACTGTCGGCAGGACTGTCGGGCATCCATGTCACCAGTAACCGTTAAAGGAGTATGCAGTCTTCTCACCAGTGCCACGGTCTTCGCTTAGACCATCCACCTAAGAAAACACGATCATTGACCTTACTGGCCACTTACCCCGGTCTCTTGCTGTAGGTGTATGAGCCAATAAATACCCTTATGCCCATAACAGCGAGGGTTGTTTCTGTGAATGACGGCTAACGTGTCTTTAGGCATGAAATTGTTCTTGAACACCGTAAAGCACAATGAGGCGATTGTGGTTGTGACTTGCAGCGGATTGCATTTGAACCGGTCTATGTACATTGTACATCCTTCTAAAGGCCTGGAAACATACTCTAAGCACGCGCACATCATTCACGCAATAACGCTCACATTCATCCGCTAAATTGTAAGGAATATCTTCATTAAAACCGTTGCAGTATCTCTCAAAATCTTCACGCTCACTATCACTCATGTTGGCATAGTTAAAGTAATATTTGGGGGGTAGTAGGCCGACGTAATTTAAAGTGTGGCTTGTAAGGAAAGTGTAAGGGAAATACACTTTTGAAACTTCGGCGGGTACGCCCATCACCTTGGGTAACGGCTAATTTACAAGGTGTGAATAATAAAATGTCTTTAAACTGAACATTACCTCTTAGTTGCATCTGTATAAGGTTGTTTGCTCTTTTGAAGGGATCGCCTGTAAATATCTCCGATGATTCATGTTCAAGCATCTCATAAAGGAATTGTGTCAAATTTTGCACCGTTATGAGAAAGAATATACATACTCATTTTTTTCAACTTGTCACCTAATTGACAATATAAGACACAAAGAGTTTCATGGGGTTGTCGTGTGCGCTCGTTTTAAAAACGTTTGTTCGTTTACCACATTTGCAACATTCATCACACTCGACTTCCATGTACTCATCACAGATAGTCTGGCTTACAAGTAGATGTGGGACAACCTCTTTTTTGTTTCAGCATCTGTATATGTTCCTATGTCGTAGTATACAGTTATACAAGGTTTATTTTTAGGCTTAGCATCTTTAATATAACATACATGCTTTGTACCATCTGCCTTATATTTCTCGTGGCATGTAGAACAGTGAATTTCATCACATTTATGCTTGAATTTCTCCCAATTATTCATCATATGAAACATACCACATTCACAGATTCTCATTTTTCTGCAAGTGCCAATTGAGGTATGGAGCTCAAAGCAGTTAGTATTGAAAATATGCGTCTACACACATTACAGTCCTTCTTCTCAGCTTCAACTACATGAATTTCACATTTGGAACTTTTACACTGCTCACATACCATGTGGCAATCCTTACAATGTTTCACTCTATCATCCGAAAATTCGAGACATCCCTTACACAAATCATGATGCCTTTCACATCTTCGACTTTTATCATAACTCGCGCAAAGGTCCCTTATATTGCGGATGGGGAGATACGTTGTTCCTGACAACCCTAAAATAAGTAAGGGTCTTGTACGATCTCTCACACAGCTTTTTAAAACATACACAGTCCTACGACGATCATCCATTCCAAATACAACTATACGAACATTAATTTCCTGCTCTACCCTTCTCAGCTCTTCAGAAGCCATATTACAGTCAAACTCTATCTTGCAATCTGCTGCCAGTTTACGGGCAAGGTGCACAACCAATGTTCCCTCTAATTTTTTTTAGTCCGTGTGCGCAAGAAATTTTCGTTGTGCGCAAGAAATTTTCGTTGTGCGTACATTTATATTCATGGTGAAAAATTGTGCCAACTTTTCTGAGCGCTATTATCTTCAAAATGAAATATATATAAATATTAAACTTAATAAATTATTATTTCCATAAGGTGATAGCTCGATCATTACGGTACTATTAAATGGATATTAAAAAACTGTTTACAATATTATATATTCTTAAAAAAGAAAACATTTTATCCATTCTAAAAATATGAATAAAATAAAAAATAGTAAAATAAAATTAAAAAAATAAAATAAAAATAACATTAATTGAAAATGACTATTTTAGTTATCATTTCTCAAAACAATTTTTAGCATTTAGCAATTTAAAATAGACTATCAAGATTAATACGTAATTTTATCCATTCACAAAATAGGAATAAAACAAAAAAAAAATAAAATTCAATAAAATAAAATATAATCAAAATAACATTAAATGAAAGTGCCTTTCAATTAAGTAGATTATGATTTCTCCCTACGATCTTAGCATTTGCCCATTCCAAATAAACTCTATGAAGATTACTACATCCGTCATCATTCAGGTAACTTTTAATTCGCATGAGCGTGTCCAAATGATTTTCTTTCAAGCCGTTTCTTAATTTGTTCTTTATAGAATTCATTAAACTGAAATTTTTGAAATACTTCATTTACTGTCGTGACTCATGATACGCTTGAGCCTGTGCGTATTTTATTTTGCTGTGTGCGCGGGTTTCACAAACGCGTGTGCGCGCGCACACGCGCACACCTTAGAGGGAACATTGTGCACAACCGTAGGCAACCAAATTTTTTTGACCCACGCATTTAGTACAGTAAACATATGAGCTAAGACTACTGCTATAAAGCCGCAACCACGCTCGGTGTTAATATGTTGTCTGTAAATAGCCTGAGAATTGAAGTTAAGAGTATAAGGTGTGGCCGTATGTCCCGCAACACGGAACATGTGATCAATATCTATCGTGAAGTTGTCCATGTTGAAGGCGAGGCTACTTTGAGAGGCCTGCATTATACGTCCCAAAATGTAACTTATATCCACAGCAGCCAAGCGCCTGTAGGGAATTACTACCCAAAAATCATCTACATCCCCGTAATCTGACCCGAACCCGAGGGACAGTCGCGTCCTGACTTCACGTCCCTCGCTGTTCTGAAGGGCAAACTCCACAATACGTTCAACTACGCCCCGCAGTCCGTGTTCAACACCGTTCCAATACATGGTTCGCGGGTCTACCCTGACTACGTACCGGTTTCTAGACAGGACTGGAGTAGAGGTGGCGGTGCACACCAGCTCGAATGTTATGCTACTCTCTACAGAATGAGATGCTGCTGCTCTGGAGCGTAGGACTGGAATTGAACAGGAATAAGGGGGCACAGTTTTATTTGTAGGAGATAATGTAGGGGCTGTGTCGTAAGTCGTAGAAGGCTGGGGCTCTATTACTGGGGGTCTAACAACCGGTGCACTCTTGGCACGCTTTATACCTGACGTGGAAGGCGAATCATCAACTTCATCATGTTCCCCCGCTTTCTCCTCGAATTGTCGCGTGGGGGTGCTACAAGTGTCGCTGGTGGGTGTTCGCTAGCGAGGATGGAGTCTGTACCCCCACTACACTGTCATCGGTTTCGTCTGCAATATCGATGATGGGGTCATGTTGCTACCACATTACCTCATCCTCATCGTCATTCACGGTTCTGAGGAAGAAGAGAAAAAACAAGACTAGAATATAAGGAAGATCAATTAAAATTTTATTATATTTTGTAAATGTTCCACTTTGGAGTGTGACGTGTTAGAGATGGATTCTGTAGAAAAATTCAGGTTCACGAGCCCGTCCACATGTATTATATCTGGCCCTACTGTGTTTATGCTTAAAATCATTAAAGACAAGGGAGAGATGTTCTCAAAATTTGTGCATAAAGTCAAATGGTGCTATTCGACATTCTAGTCAGTATTCAACGAGTACCAAGATGATATTTTGTTCCACAAAGGTGTATATGACGTTAATTCGTTAAAGGAAAATGAACATACAGTCATTGTAATTGACGCTCTTATGGTCGAAATGGATGAAACGTTTGCCGAGACATTTACAGTGTTCTCCCACCATCTTAACATAAGCGTTTTCTTCATCAATCAGGATCTATTTTTCAAAAATAGATACATGCGCGATGTGTCGTTAAATATACAATATCTAGTCTTATTCGCACAACGTATGAATGTGTCACAAATTGGGGTATTAGCCAAGCAAATGTTCCCGAATCAGCGTAAGGAGTTTTTGGAAGTTTATAAAGAAGCTACAAGTCAACGTTACGGATATTTGCTTTGTAACCTTCATCCGCGAAACACGTTTAAAATGAATTAATAAAAGTCTGTCTTAGCGTTATAAAATGTAATGTACCAATAAAACCCCCTCAGAAGGCTCGCCTACGTTGTTACAAGAACATAATACGCGCATTTGCTCGTAAAAATCAAACTGTGGGAAAAAAACCGAATTATTGTACAAAGAGGGGGTTCATTGCTGCCCATCTTATTTTCAGTTTTGGGGGCCTTTACTGACTAGTTTAATATAATGAAGGAAGTAGTCGTGATTCCACACGAGGTGTATGCTTCACTACAAAGCTCAAATAGTCCAGATACGGTTCTAGAACCGTGTAAAAGCATGCTTATAAAAATGGAAGGCGAATGGTTAGACCTATTAAGACAGTGAAAAGTCACCTGACGATGAAAGAATCTTATACCAAGAAGTTCTGCAGAAATTTCTTCAAGAGTACGAAAATTATAAGAATCCAACAGAGGTCCCCGTAGTTATTAGGCACAGCGCAGACAACGTTGAGCATGGAGGCATAGGACCTGGGTCGATGCTAGAGACGAACAGTCAAAGAACAACGGAGCAGCCCCACAACATATCGAGCATGTATTAGAAAGCAGTCTCCCACCTACATTGAGGAATAAAGGTTTAAGTCTTTATAATCTATTGAGTGAGGATCCCATTATACAGTCGACCGATACAGGTGAGGGTGTTGTTGAAAGAACAAAAGTACAGGACTCGAACATCATTGACATCGTCCATGACTTGGTGAGAAAGTGAGATTGGCCCTCACCAGCAGGATGGGAACATATTAAAGCAAGATTATAGCAAATAAATGTCCCAAAAACATTGATAAGTAATCTAAACAGGTTAAAAGACTTGGGACAAGCCTCGCATCTACCACAGCTGAACACGCCTTCACCCCCAATGGTAACATTTCTGAAGAGGAGAAAGAAGAGACCAAACAACAACGACCAACCCTCTCCACGTGCCTCTAAAATACGCAAATCGCTAACATATGAAGAAAACGTTATTATGACATTTCTAACCCAGCCTCCTATAGCGGCGTTAATAGACTGTACAGAGGCGTTTATAAAAAAGGTGAAGGGGAAAAAGCTGTTGAGGTTCTTGCGGGAGGAGGATGCTTATACACTTCATAAGTCGGTGAAAATAAGTTTAAAACAACCAAGACAACAACAGCCTCGATTGATTCTATTTGGCAGGCCGATTTAACAGACATGCAGAGATATTCAGTGTATAATGGAAGCTATCGTTACATCCTATTCATAATAGATGTATTATCTAGATATTTATGGCTAATTCCCTTGAAAAATAAATCGCCTGAAACAGCTGTTAAAGCCACCAAAAAGCTGATGTTGAAAGAAAACAGGATTCCTGGCTATTTTTGCACGGACATGGGGAAAGAATTTATAGGCCGAGCTTTTCAGAACATGTTGACAGAGTTTAATATTAGTTACTACACTAGCAATTCTATACAAAGGCATCTTTAGCTGAAAGAGTTCAAGGTACCATAGAGGAACGTGTGCATCGCTATTTCACACACAAAAACACAAACAGATATATAGATATTCTGAATTCGCTGGCGTCATCCTACAACCGTTCTCACCACTGGGCGATTGGTACAACACCTAACGAAATTTTAGAAAGAGGTACGCACACAGAACGTGAGGTGAGAAAAGATATTCGTGGAGTGCCTCCACGCTCTAGACGTTTCAAAATAAATGATTATGTAAGGCTGTCGCATTCAGGTAATAAATTCGCGAAGGGATTTGAGCAAGGATGGACACGTGAGATTTTTAAAGTTAGGGCTATGAGACCTAAAGGCGAGATAATGCTGTATTACGTTGAAGATTTGAATGGGGAAGAAATTGCAGGGCTTTTACGGTGAGGAGCTGCAGAAAATGAAATTTAATTTGGGAAAAAAGGTGTTTAAAATTGAAAAAATTTTAGGCAGCAAAGGTTCAGGAAAGAAAAATGTACCTGGTGAAATGGCTAGGGTACCCAGAAAACTGCAACACCTATATGAAAGTTGATGCAATAATAAAGCTTAAATAGTATGCAACATGGCGTCTAACCACTTCCACGTCACACTCCCGTCCTCATCTTCTCTCTCTTTACATCCTAACAACACCCTGGCCAACTTTGTAACAGAACTCCATCGGCCCATTGAATTGGGCCGTGAATTATATATGGTAGGAATATGCAAATTACAATTGGCTTCCAAATTTTTAAGTATTGATAATAAAGAATCCGTTTTTACCCTTCTTAGAAATCGTGATGAGTGTGAAAAGGCCGGCGTAACTCGGGACGAAACCATGCGCGCCGCCCGGAGTGGGGAGGTACAGTACTACATTACAATAGTAACACTAGGACCGGGTCATTATGGCGCAGCCGAGGATGTTGTGAGAGACTTAAATGGTAGTTTGAAAAGTTCAAATCTTACATCTGATTTAGTACACGAAATCGTAAACAAAGATACCCTGGCACATACTTTGACTCTAAAATCAAAGGCTAATATTAAAGACAATGGGCTGTTCAAAATTATAACCGAGGGCAGATATGGGGCAGCCATCCAAAGATATACTTTTCACGAATCACAACATGACTTGTGCAGCTTAATGTATCAGCTGAAATTGGACAAATTGAACGATGGCTACCCTCCCCAGGACATGTGCCATATTTATAGCAATATCGTGGAACATCAGTTTATTTGGGATACCCTGGCGCGGCTGCTGCTCATCACTCACATTCCCAATCATAGAGAAAGGAGCTTAAGCATCACATACGACAAGCCTAATTATGTCAATGTCTGCAACTAACCTACTAACCAGTATCTCAATATACTGTATATAAGAACGATTGAAGGGAAAAGCTTTTCATTCGATGACGGGAGCTTAATAGTGAAGCTTCACTTTCGTCGAAATGTGATAGAATGACCCGAAGGCTGTCCACAGTTTATCGAGGGTTGAGATACCACCGCGGGAGTAGGATTGGATCCACTTTTTCAACCATACTGCGTACGGATGTTCCGTTGCTGAAGAGTGGTGCCAGATATCTCGGCAGAAAAGCGTTACAATCAGCTCTTAACATGGTAGAAGACATAATGGCTGGGGCTAAGCCTAAAGAAGCTCTAAAAAGCACTTAAAGAGTACACGGGACGAAATTATCAAAGATACAAAGAGAAAAATGCGTGGTGGCGGGAAGAAGAAGCAGCCTGTACGGAAGAAGAAGAAAAAGGGGTTACCAGAACGTGGCGTTAAACGTAAAATGACATAAAAAAAGAAGTGTTTTATGAGCATGAAACCTATGGTTGACCACTTTTTTAATTGATATAAGATAAGGACGTTGCTCTCATGAATCATAGACTGTTTTCTACTTGTCGAGAGAGGTGTCACTATTTCCGGTTCGTCATGGCACGTTTCATCCATCCGTGTAGTTCACAATGTTGTAAATCGGAGCCTGTCCTCCTTAACATGCCCCCAACACATGTATCTATAAAGCACAGTGACTTTATTACAGTTAAACCATTAAACACCATTAGCTCATCGAGTGCTCCCATAGAGTTCATGATCCCCAGCTGAGGCCCTTACTTTTTTGACCCAAGCTGTGTACACATGTACGCTAAACTACGAATAGCACATTCAGATGGAACGGACTGCGAAAAGAATTACGCTGTATTCCCAGAAACAAACTTTCTACACTCCATATTCAGTCAGTGTGAGGTGTATTTAAATCAGGTCAACATCTCGGCAGGATCTCGCTACTACCACCTACGGGCCTATCTGGAAAATATCCCAAACTTTTCAAAAGAGGCAAAGGACACCTCTTTAATTGCCGAAGCTATTATCAAGCTAAAGATGAAAGTAGTATAAAGGACAAATTTAAAAATTCTAAAAAGATGTATGATTGGTTCGGGCGCATACAAACAGACTTCACATTCCAGGAGAAGCTGCTTGTGAATGGGGTCAATATGAAAATAAAGCTCACTCGTACGAGCCCTGAGATTTGCTTAAATCTAGGGGCTGACCAAGAAGAGAGCTCGAAGCTTGTGGTTATTCATATTATGGAGACATCTCCGCGTGCGTCGAGTGAAATTAAGCTCTGCTAAACAAATAGAAATTGAAAAAAATTTATTACACGCCACAGTAAAATACCCAATTAATAGAGTCTAGCTCAAACTATATACGGTGCCCTCAGGGCTAACATCGAAGCAGATGCAAAATGTTACCCTTGGAGCCCTACCTAAAAGGTCATTAAATGGAATGCAGCAACACGCTTCTGTGAATGGAAAATATAAAAAGACCGCATTTAATTTTGAAAATTTCGGCCTTAAAAATATAACCGTGTACATGAAAGGAGTCGCCTTAGGCGAGACATTGGAAACGAATTATTCTACAGATGACGAGTTCCCACTTTGCTCGAGAGCTTATAGCAATCTTGCACATAATGCCGGTACTTGTAACGAATTACGAATCGGCGTAACACAGAAGGAATTCGTCGAGCGGGCGAACCCTTACCCATTTGACATTTCGTCAGACTTATATGCTAGTATAAATACGCACATAAGTCCTCAGCAGAGTGGGAACATATCAGTCAGATTGGAGTTCGCCAAGCCGCTAGACGCTTCTATTAGTGTACTAGTTTACTTCGAATCGCAAGCCTTAATATAAATTGATAGATTTAGAGGTGTAGTCACACTTTTAAAAATGGATACGAATACACTTCAAAGAGTAATGAGTAGTGACCATTTCACACGCTCCAAATTTATCGGCGTGTTTGCGAAGAATGAAACGCAATAGCTTCCAACTGCGAGACACTACGGCGCACTTATTCTAAGCACGTATGTTAGTAGCGGAGAATGGATTCATTGGATAGCCGTTTACTTAAAAAATAGGGAACGACTGTACTATTTTAATTCACTGGGTGGACATCCTTCGAATGATGTTATTATTTTAAAATTTCTCAATCAATTTTAAATTCCCCAAATAGTCTGGAATCCATACCGATTCCAGAGCTACTACAGCAATGTATGTGACATGTACAGCCTATCCTTTCTCATGCATATGGCCCACGGGTATGAGTTTCCAATTTTTTAAAAATTATTCGATTTGTGTGACACCGAGCGCAATGATGAATTGGTATGCACCCAGATAAAAAGCCGGTTACTGTTTGCATGCACTCGATGTATTGTGTGAAGTTTTATGCGTATATATATATAATTGTGACTTCATTAATTAATTATTGTAGCAATATGTACAGTATAGCTTAAAAGCCTCTACTGTGTAAAATTATAAAATTTGCCCCAATAATATTAGTTTGTGTTACGTTTAAGGACTAGGATTATGTTCTGTAGCTTATTTAAAATGTAATGGATGTTAATTCTGTAACTAATTTAAGTTGGATATATATATATATATAATGGTTCTATCATTTAATAAAATGTTGAAAATACAAGGCTTATTCTTACCCGACACACACACACACACATACACACACACACATAAACACATACAAGAGAAAAAAGAAAAACTTACATCATCTCTTCGACGACGAGGCAATCGTTGGGTCGAGTGTCCAGTAAAACTTTAACCCCTTGCTCAACTCACTGTCGCCGATTTGAGTTTCTTCAAAGCTATTACGAAACGTTTCTACTACACGATCCAGCTCTGCCTGGTTCCTTTAAGAAAAAAGGTACGGGTGTAGCCAGAAATTTTTTATTTATTTTATGATCAGTTCATATATTTTTCTGGAGAAAGTTTCAAGGCCTCTGAAATATGGTATAAATTAATATGTAAAAGTAGGAATTTTGAATGCCTCTTTAAAAGAAAAAACGAGGAACAATATTGCACTTCAAAATGAGTTTTCGTCTAAGCATTCTACTCCTCTATTCGTTTCGCAAATTGCGCATTGGCGCAAAACCTATAGTACAAATTATGTTTCAGAGGAAGGTAAACTACAGTGTTAACGTGGCACCAATACTGATGAGGTTTCTTGAACGATATAAGGTGAGACCATATAAAACACTGAGTTGAAATACACATTATATATATATATATATATATATATATATATATATACACAGTATATGTGTATATATATATATATATATATATGTATGTGTGTGTGTGTGTGTGTGTAGTCAATTCACTTCGCGAATGTAACTTACATGTCGTCTCCAACTTCGTATACGCCTGGTGATGAAAAGAAATCTGATTCATTGTCTGTATTCATTACGTCTAACAAAGCGTGAATGTTCACTGGAAAATATCAGTTAATATGGTCTTCAGATGAAAGTGGACCCCTTTTAATATGCGGGGGCATTGATTTATTTCAAGTGTCGGAGACCTGAACTCGAAAGGCCAATCGCGAGCTCGCGGCTTTCTGATTGGAAGGGTGATACCATTGTGGGCGTGTCTTTATCAATATCGGCTTAAGTAGTCCTCAAATTTTTGTGGGCGTGTCTTTATCAAATTCAGTCTAGGCACTCCTCAGATTTTTCAAATTTAATGAGTGGAAGCTCAACATAATTATTTAAATTAAAACAATTAACTAAAAAGGAATGGCCTGACAATTAAGGTTGGGGCATTCATCTAATACACCGCTGTATTCCAAGACCATACATTTCAGTCACAAGTAATGCATGGTGAAGTAAAAATATGTGTACATTTTGGTCAATTAAATATTTCTGCATCATTATTTCTGAACATCTTCAACAGTTAGATTTAATATGATCCTGAAATCCGGTTTTAAATTATATTAAAAATAATGCAGCAATGTCGAGACGGGAATACAAGCAGACGTTTTCAGCTTGGTAGAACATCATATATATATATATATATATATATATATAATATATATATATATATATATATATATATATGTGTGTGTGTGTGTGTGTAATGAATGATCTTTCAGGGGTTAATGGAGGCAGCAGTTATAAAAAAGAAAAAATATATTATGAAGTTTATAAATATAAAATTATATATATATATATATATATATATATATATATATATATGTAAAAAGTGAACAATGAACAATTCCTACACCATCATTATATGGATTCATTGTCTTCATGTAGTACTTATGTTCTTATAGTTTTATGTTTGAATGTTCATTTTTACATAAGAAACCAAAATCGCCTAAGCGAGTTTTGGATAGAATTTCGATTTATACTTCTTTATTCATTACTGTATTTCTCTAATTCATCTTTTCTAATAATGACTTATACACTATGACGTCATAAAATAACTTTATTCTCTTTACGTTTCACATACTTTGTACTCTGAATCACGTTCTTAGTATTTGGACATCTTCCGTATTCAATGTATGGTAAATTCTTTAGTAATAAGGTTGTGGTGTTATGTAGTGTAAACATTATTATTCAACCATACTCATTATTCAACCATACTCATTCTTACATTCGTGTTCTTTCTTGACCGCTATCCTTTATTAATTTTATTACTTATTCATTCATCTACCTATTGTCTACTTATGCCCTATCAACTTATCAGTCTATGTTTACTCGTGTCTATATTACGCACACAACCTATTGTGTGACGAATGATATGTGTACACTACTGTGTGCAGTCGTACATGTCTATTGACGATCATGATTACGTACATGTATTCTTTTTACGTTTTATTTTCTTTTATTATTTCATCTCTCGCAAGTTGTTTATTATTGCTGAGACGAAGGTTCGAATTCCGATTACGTCGTCAAAAGCGAGCCTCTGAATTCGAATTCTTCTCTCTTGCCTCTGCTACCAATTTATAACGTTAAGATGTGATGTTATATTATTATAATATACCATATTGTTCCCTGCCAGGCTACTGGTTATTATCTACTTAGGCACATAGTTATCCACGTTCTCATTACCTGTACTTACTACTTCTACCTAATTGTCATTCAAATTCCGTTACTTATGTGTTACGTTATCATTAATGTCCGTGTACTTTCAAATGAAAAGTACACCGTATTGTTTCTCCGCTTTCCTCATCGCTGGCTAATTAGACTTTCAAACTATAATAACCAACCCTTCTTCTAATAATATTTGACATAATTTGGCGTAATTATTGTTAACTATAAATATATAACATTGTTGTTAATCCCCTGTAAATTATAGAACAACGGAGAACTCTCCATTATTTAAATTGTATTACCTATTCAGATTACTTCAGTATTAAATATGTCAATTAACAAATTGCCAAAATTGTAATTAACTGTAATACTTTAATTTAATATAACGTAATGTACTTTAATGAAACTGTAATTAATAATAACTTGTAATGTACTTCAATGAAACTGTAATTAAATGTAATGATTTAATTTATAATGTAAGAATGTACTTTAATAGAACTGTAATGAACAATCATAAGCGAATGTGAAGTAATCCATAATTGTAATCGTAATTGTAATGAACCAAAATTAATACGTACTCAGTCGTGTACTTAATTTGTACTTATGTGTACTATTACGAAATGATATCGCCTTCATAAATGTAGACTCGGCGAAAAATACGATTAGTTTTTATTTTTATTTATTTTTTTTATTTTTAGTTGAAATTTTTCAAACCATCTGATCATGTGTTTAAAAGGGGGAAACTTAACCTTCGACTGTCTTCCCCCCCAAACATTTAAGTTTATATTATACATGTACTTGTAAAATTACGGCACTTCTTCATTAGACTTCTTCATTAGACTTCAGATTAGTACTTCATTAAGGACTTCATTACGAGACTCTTCTTTGGACTGCAGCCTCGCTGCGGGGGAGGGGGCAGAGCCCCATTGCCCCTTAACCAAGAACGCCTCGTCGATACGAGACACCCCAGAGGGACATAGAAGAAGGAGGGGTTCACATTGTGGCGACCCTTTACCAGGATCTTAACAGATTTTAAGAAGATTATTTTAAGAAGGTTATTTTAAGAAGAAGATTATTTTAAGAGGAAGATTATTTTAACAAGAAGATTTTAAGAAGAGGCCACTCTTTGGCCAAGATAGAAATTACCCTGCATCAGGATAAAACCAGTTGACCGGCGTGTCACGACTTCTAGTTCGTAACATCCACCCTTGAACCGGTGTGTCACGACTCCAAGTTCTCCACGCCTAGTTTTCATCCAAGAAGAAGTAGCCAGGAAGACGTCTTCAGGACACGTCTCAAGGATTTCCCCATAGAAAATTTTAAGTACATTTTGTTTTTTTAAGAAATTTATAAACACTTGAAAAGTCAGCATTATTAACAGTTAATATTTAGTATGGAGCCAGAATTAACACAAAACACAGTGAACATTTCAGACACTAGTGATACATTTTTTTTAGTGAAACAGTAATTTTCACAGAAGTTAAATGTAAGAGAAGTTAAAAGTAAGAGAGTTAATTTCAAGAGAGTTAATTTCAAGAGAGTTAATTTCAAGAGAGTTAATTTCAAGAGAGTTAATTTCAAGTGTTATTTTCAGAGTTATTTTCACTGTTATATTCAGTAGAGAATAATTTTATTTTATGTATCAAACATAATAGTATCGTACCTTCGTGTACATTCGAGTGAAATGTTGTTTACATTTTATATTTTTGTTTGCAAATGTTTTTCAAATTATTGAATTGAATTGACTTGCAAATTAAGAGAGAGAGAGTTTAAAGAGAGTTTACAGAGAGTTTATAGATTTAGAGATACTTGAAGTCAGTTTTGAAGTCATTTTTTGGAAGTCATTTTTTTGAAGTCATTTTTTTGAAGTCATTTTTTTGAAGTCATTTTTTTGAAGGCATTTTTTTGAAGTCATTTTTTAAGTCAATTTTTGAAGTCAGAAGGTTGCACCAAGAGGGTCAACCAAAACAGAGGTTAATCGTCTCCACTTGAATAGAGATCAAGTGCAGTCATTTTCCATTTTCAGTTAATTTCAAGTTAGGTTCAGAATACTTGATAGAGTTCAAGTTAGGTTCAGAATACTTGATAGAGTTCAAGTTAGGTTCAGAATACTTGACAGAGTTCAAGTTAGGTTCAGAATACTTGACAGAGTTCAAGTTAGGTTCAGAATACTTGACAGAGTTCAAGTCAGAGTTTTATTTGAAGTCAGACAGTTTTATTTGAAGTCAGACAGTTTTTATTCCAAGTCAGAGAGTTTAAGTTCCAAGTCAGTTTTTAAGTCCCCAGTTATTTCAATGCAGTCAATTGAATTCAACTTTTTCTTTGTAATTTAAGAGAATTTAATTTAAGAAAATGTAATTTAAGAATTTAATTCAACCTTTTTTTTTGTTGTAAAAGAGAATTAAATTCAACCTGAATTGACCCGTTTGTGTCTTTAGTTTAACTTTTTTTTTGTTTGTGAGAAGGAAATTGACCGATTTGTCTTTTCTTTTTCATGCATTGTTACGTATATAAATATATAGTCATGTAACTTATTATTTGTAACAAAACCGTTTTTACAATTGTTTGTAATGATTTTGGTAATTATTGTAATGTATATGAGGAACATGCCGTCCCTCCGTTTGTTGAACTTTTTTAAATTTTTGTTCTAAGTAGTGTGACAAGCAATCTTTTTTTAAAGAGCAAAGTGCTCACAAAAAAGACGTAATTGAAAATTTCAGACATATACCCCCCGCTCAGTCACTCAATTCCCCCGAATGTAGTACTCCAAACTTTTTATTTTATTTTATTTTAACACCCCCAACCCCAGTTGAACCGTGTCAACCAGAGAAATGGTTCAACCATGGTTAATTCCTCTTTAGTACTATGGAACATAACCTCCATTTATGTTAAGTTGTGTTTTTTTATTTTTAAGAATACTACACTATATGGCTATGAATTTTAGTAGTCGAAATTAATTGTGTGTCAAAATTCAATTTTAAAACCGTGAGATCTACTTTCATTAACTGTAAGGTCCTCTAAGTTCGTTTTTTAATTACCTTATACGTGTAACTGATTAATTATGTAAAATCTATAATCCTAATTGAATTTTATTACTTTTGACACATTCGAATTCATTTACGTTCCGTCCCTCCAGTCACTTTTGCATTAAAACTCGTATGCAAACATCATCATAATAATACATCATAATTATTGCTTACTATATATAAATTCTCGCTCATGCATTTATACAGTTAATTTAACAATCCTCTCAGCTAATCTGTGTCTCGAAATTATAAAATACACACTTTGTACCCAATAAACATAAATACACATTTGACCACAGGTCTATACATCATCCACTACGTAATTCGATTTGTACCTACAACAGTCAATAAAAATGCATGTATGCACACTATATATACTATATACATACAAACCTTATGCTAAAATCATTGAATATTCAGTTACTTGAACAATCCTATCAGCTAATCTGTCCCTCGAAATTGTAAAATACACACTTTGCACCTAATACACCCAAATACACACTAGACCACAGGTCTATACATCATCCATTACGTAATTCGATTTTTTACCTACAATAGTCAATAAAATTAGTTTATCAATTGTACTATCATGGAAGCCTCGAAAAATCCATGAACTTTAAAATTTATGTTTTTCCCTTTTACCTATTCATTATGTACATAATTTATCCCACAGAAAAAAATAAAATTTGGTGAAAAATTTTAACCATATCATTGTTTGTCTAACTTAATTGTTTGTCTAAAATTAAAGTTTTAATTTTTGAATTTTTATATTTTATAATAGCCCTCTAAGCGAGTGTTATGTTAAAAATTTGGATACTCTGCATTGTACTCAACTACCTGAACTCGTTCTGTATAAAACTTGTATTGTAAAAAAGAATGTCGTCATCTAACTTGAATTACTTACGATGTTATATTCTCAATTGTATTATATTGTATTAATTGTATTATATTATTGTATTAATACCATTTTAGGGTGGGGAAATACTGTAAAAAGTGAACAATGAACAATTCCTACACCATCATTATATGGATTCATTGTCTTCATGCAGTACTTATGTTCTTATAGTTTTATGTTTGAATGTTCATTTTTACATAAGAAACCAAAATCGCCTAAGCGAGTTTTGGATAGAATTTCGATTTATACTTCTTTATTCATTACTGTATTTCTCTAATTCATCTTTTCTAATAATGACTTATACACTATGAGCGTCATAAAATAACTTTATTCTCTTTACGTTTCCCATACTTTGTACACTGAATCACGTTCTTAGTATTTGGACATCTTCCGTATTCAATGTAGGGTAAATTCTTTAGTAATAAGGTTGTGGTGTTATGTAGTATAAACATTATTATTCAACCATACTCATTATTCAACCATATTCATTCTTACATTCATGTTCTTTCTTGACCGCTATCCTTTATTAATTTTATTACTTATTCATTCATCTACCTATTGTCTACTTATGCCCTATCAACTTATCAGTCTATGTTTACTCGTGTCTATATTACGCACACAACCTATTGTGTGACGAATGATATGTGTACACTACTGTGTGCAGTCGTACATGTCTATTGACGATCATGATTACGTACATGTATTCTTTTTACGTTTTATTTTCTTTTATTATTTCATCTCTCGAAAGTTGTTTATTATTGCTGAGACGAAGGTTCGAATTCCGATTACGTCGTCAAAAGCGAGCCTCTGAATTCGAATTCTTCTCTCTTGCCTCTGCTACCAATTTATAACGTTAAGATGTGATGTTATATTATTATAATATACCATATTGTTCCCTGCCAGGCTACTGGTTATTATCTACTTAGGCACATAGTTATCCACGTTCTCGTTACCTGTACTTACTACTTCTACCTAATTGTCATTCAAATTCCGTTACTTATGTGTTACGTTATCATTAATGTCCGTGTACTTTCAAATGAAAAGTACACCGTATTGTTTCTCCGCTTTCCTCATCGCTGGCTAATTAGACTTTCAAACTATAATAACCAAAAAACAACAAAACCCCCTTCTTCTAATAATATTTGACATAATTTGGCGTAATTATTGTTAACTATAAATATATAACATTGTTGTTAATCCCCTGTAAATTATAGAACAACGGAGAACTCTCCATTATTTAAATTGTATTACCTATTCAGATTACTTCAGTATTAAATATGTCAATTAACAAATTGCCAAAATTGTAATTAACTGTAATACTTTAATTTAATATAACGTAATGTACTTTAATGAAACTGTAATTAATAATAACTTGTAATGTACTTCAATGAAACTGTAATTAAATGTAATGATTTAATTTATAATGTAAGAATGTACTTTAATAGAACTGTAATGAACAAACATAAGCGAATGTGAAGTAATCCATAATTGTAATCGTAATTGTAATGAACCAAAATTAATACGTACTCAGTCGTGTACTTAATTTGTATTTATGTGTACTATTACGAAATGATATCGCCTTCATAAATGTAGACTCGGCGAAAAATACGATTAGTTTTTTTAATTTTTTTTTTATTTTTAGTTGAAATTTTTCAAACCATCTGATCATGTGTTTAAAAGGGGGAAACTTAACCTTCGACTGTCTTCCCCCTCAAACATTTAAGTTTATATTATACATGTACTTGTAAAATTACGGCACTTCTTCATTAGACTTCTTCATTAGACTTCTTGATTAAGTCACTTCATATTAGCACCTCATTAGGACTCCTTTGTTAGCAGCCTCGCTGCGGGGAGGGGGCAGAGGCCCCTTGCCTCCTTAGTCTTTTTTTAGATTCCGGCCTGAGCCATGGTCGAAGGAGGTCGAACCTCTACCCTTGAAATTCAGAGCAGTACCTGTATATTTTTAAGAAGTAAATTACCGTAAGAGAAACTTTTTATTTTTTCCCTTCGAGCCGTGCTCTCTTCAGAACTTAGTCAGAAAAGTCGATAATTTTAGTATCAGAGAAAGTATCAGAGTATTATAGAAAGAGAAGAATTAAAAATTGGCGACCCTTTGCCCAAATTAAGAGACAACCCAAGCACCATAGAAGATATTGGCATAACAGTCTGGCGAGTCTGTAGCCAAGAGTTTAACAGAGTGGCGACCCACCATTTGACGGCGACCGAAAAGAATTAGAATGTTATAGAAGAAATATCCGTTGCTTGCCTCCTAACCAGAACCCCCGTCGATTCCGAACCGACTCAGGGCTATAAAAGGGGGGTTAACATATATATATATATATATATATATTGCGTATGTATGTACGTATGAGTGTGTGTGTGTAAAATAGTTCGTTATTTTGTGTGTGCCTTCTTTGAAAGGGGTAATACGGACGGAGGAAATCAAGAGTTTGGGTAACGAAGGAGAAAGTTTGGTAACCAATGAATTAAATTATATTATAAAATATTAATTTGCTCAACAAAATTATTTTAAATACATTTTTAATTATTTAAATTTGATTTTTTATTATTAGTCTCAGTATTATTATTATTATTATTTTAACCCTTTTTGTGCCTACGTCCCTATTTTAGGTACATACATTCCAATTGTTATAAATTCATTGCATTTGTACAGTTTCGTAATTCACTACTTTATATGAGTTAATTTGTTTATAGTTAACTATCTTGATTCATACTTTGTAGACAGTCATTGAATTCAACCTACCTTTTTAAATATAGTTTTACCCTTTTTTACAAGGTAGAGAATGAGTTATTAATAATAATAACGAAACTAAATAATAATAAGAGAGTTTATTTTATCCCTTTATGTGCATACGTCCCTATTTTGGCCATATACATTCTAATTGTTCTAAATTAGTTATAGTTGCACATTTTCATAATTCACCACTCTATACAGGGTGTCCCAGAATTAACTATCTATTTCAATGAAATCGGACAAATTTAATAAAAACTGACATAATTTTGTGTTTATTACTAAATTATGATACAAAAACAAATAGATTTATAAATCATAAGTCAAAACTTTATTGAGAAGTTTCAACATGTGCACCGTCTGTATCTCTGCAAATTTCAAATCTATCCTCAGCGCTGCGAAACACATTTTGAAGCATTTCAGGTGTTATCTCCCGCACTGCCAACTGGATGCGTTCTTTAAGTTCAGCTAAACTATTGATCTTTTGGCGATAAACCTTTGTTTTTATGAAACCCCATGCAAAGAAATCCAGGGGTGTCAAATCCGGAGAACGCGGAGGCCAAGGTCGAGGTCCTCCACGTCCAATCCACCGATTCGGAAGGCGTCTGTTGAGGTATTCTCGAACAATTAGAGCATAATGACATGGTGCTCCATCTTGTTGAAACACAACATTATCAAGAATGCCATCATCAAGAAGCTGTGGTTCGAGAAACTGCTGAAGCATATCAAGGTAGACGGTACCTGTTACAGTTGCTTCCGCAAAGAAGAATGGGCCATAAATTTTGGATTTGGTCATTCCAAGCCACACGTTAACTTTTGGAGAGTCTCTTTGCCATTCTATGACTTCAAACGGTCTTTCATTGGACCAGATACGACAGTTGTGTCGATTGACTTTACCACACGTGTGGAAAGTCGCCTCATCACTGAATAAGATGTTATCCAATAAACTTTCATTTTCGATTTGATCCACAATTTCTGCACACCTTGCTGCTCGATTTGGATAATCCTCTTCATTTAGGGCATGCAGTACTTGAATGTGATAAGCCTTTTTCATCAGTGTCGAACGCAAGATTCTATGAACTGTTGTCTTGGATATGTTGAGTCTTCGACCGGCCTCCCTAACCGAAGTTGTTGGTTCATCTTCAAACAATTGTCGTACCTGTTCGGTACTGTTACGTGCTGTCCTTGGGCGTCCTCTTCCCACCTCGTCGTGTACGGATCCAGTTCTTTTAAATTTGTTCACAAGTTCACGAATCGCTTTGTCTGTAGGACCGGTTCTGTGGAATCTTCTTATAAATTTTTCTCTGATTTCATTACATTGCATTCCTTTGATACGGGATGTTACAACAAAGATGCGTTCTTGTGTATTCATTATTAATAGGGTTCTGAAAGAGAATGAAAATAAAACTATGAAAAACTATGAAAAAATTATGAAAATAAAATTATGAAAAAAATTTAGAAATTTATACATTTTTAACACATATTAAACATGATAAACATAAATAAAAGTGTGTTTTTGAAAAATTTGTCTGATTTCATTGAAATAGATAGTTAATTCTGGGACACCCTGTATAAGGTAATTAATTTATAATTAACTATCTTGATTCATATTTTGTAGACGCCTTGAATTCAACCTACTTTTATACTAAAACTGGTAATAAACATTCTGTGAGAATAGTTATGATCCATACACCCCGGGTTTTCTCTGTGCTAAAAGAATGGATTTTTTAACAGACGTATATAATTTTCAATTCGGTATAAAACATAGAAAATAATGCTATACATTTCAGTCACGAGTAATGCATGGTGAAGTAAAAAATATGTATATATTTTGGTAAATTAAATATTTTTGCATCATTATTTCTTGTGTATCTTGTATCTTCAACAGTAAGATTTAATCTGATCTTGAAAGCTGGTTTTAAATTACATTAAAAATAATGCAGTAATCTCGAAGTGGCACTACAGGCAGATGTTTTACCTTGTTAGAACACCATGTGTGTGTGTGTATATATATGTGTGTGAGTGTGTGTGTGTGTGTGTGTGTGTGTGTGTGTGCATATATATGTAAGAATCACTGTTATATGAAAATGAAAAAGTTTATTGTGCCCCATACTCCATATGTCAAATATTAAAGATAATAATAACACCGGTCTGCATGAAAATCGATTTCTTTATTTTGAGTTGTGATTCTGAAGCAGTTCGCTGCGCTAAATTCAAAAATGCTACCAGTTTTTTTCTATCACCCACAGTTTGAAAGTTATTAGCAAAACAATTTTGGGGCGTTTTGTAATTTTTTACCTTTTTTATATTTAATTAATTTCGTTTTTTCATATTTTTCAGATAGATAATTCTAACATTACGTCTTTAAAATTTTAATAATGGCTTCTAGAGGATGTACCCATAGTCCAGACATATTTTGTTATATTTCTGGTCGGTATGATGTTGTAAAACAAAGGACAAATGTAACGACCTTCATTAAGAGAGCGTATCATGCTTATTTTGGAATTAAATTAGGAGATCAAGACAAAAGTTGGGCTCCACACAAGGTTTGTCTTACGTGTGTTGCGGCACTAAGGAATTGGAGCAAAGGTAAAAAGAAAAGTTTGCCATTTGGGACCCCTATGGTATGGCGCAAGCCTAGAAACCATACCGACGACTGCTACTTCTGTTCTTGCAATGTTAAAGGTTATAATGCAAAGAATAAAGAGAGCCTTCAATACCCAAGTCTTCCATCTGCAATAAGGCCGGTACCCCATGGTCCAGAAGTTCCTATTCCCCGCCCACCCGAGAGTCTGGATCAATACAATTCAGATTCTGATTCAGCTCCAAATCCAGACAATGATGATGTTTATGAACAGCCAACAGCTGACCGAGATCCTAAACCATTAACTCAAGCCGAACTAAATACTTAGTCAGGAATTTGAATCTGCCTAAGGACTCTGCAGAACTTTTGGGGTCTAGATTGCAGGAGAACAATTTATTGGCATCCGACACATACTTCGCTTTGGAATAAGTCCTGAAATGTTTGCAAGTAAAGAAGGTAAATATATTTTGTTTCTTTCAGTTATTTTTTATTCTTTCATAAACAAGCAATATGCTTGTCCAAGAGCTAGGAGCTATTTAATTCTGCTTTAATTAGGTTTTACTCTATCACCTAAAGATTTCGTGCTACAAGGGGTGTTGTAATACCTCATCTGTCCCCAAATGTTAACCACCCATTGATGGGAGGGGAGAGAGTATTTTGCTGGGAACGGGACTAGTTGTTATATATATTTACCCTACATTATTATGTAAGCATTACTGTAGTCTATAACAACAAAATTTATGGTTTAGCATGTGCAATCCAATGTTCGTCTCGATAAGATGGTTCACATTTGGGGATAAATGGGGGATTTATGACACACCCTGTAGTAAGAAAACCATACGTGACAGGGAAAAACTAACTATATTTTTGAGATCAGCGCACTCAAATTATATAGAATCACCAACTAGTTTGTAAAAATCGATCGACAAGTTTTCAAATGTGTACTGGTGTAATTGGGGATAAGGTAGAATGCATGGTGAAAAATGAATAAGTTACCCCAAAATAGAATCTATTTTTAATATAAAGTTATATTAATATTTTTTTCGTAATAAGGTTTAAAGACATATTTGTGTCTTTAAGATAAATTTGGATTTATTAAGCCAGAAACAAAGTAATTCTTCTTAAATGTGGGTAAAAGACGAAAAATAGAATCTAGTTTTAATATAAAGTTAAACGAATATTGATTATAAGAGGATTTAAAGATATATTTGTATCTTAAAGATAAATTTGGATTTATTAAACCAGAAACAAAATAATTCTTCTTAAATCCAGGTAAAAGACGAAAAATGAATAAGTTATCTCAAAATAGAATCTATTTTTAATATAAAGTTATATTAGTATTGTTTATAATAAGATTTAAAGATACATTTGTATCTTAAGACAAAAAAATTGTTTTTGCATTAAATTTAGTTTATCATATTTGAGCTTTTGTTCAAAAGAGCACATAGCCAACAACACAATGGCCTCGTGGTGGTTTTCTGCTACAAGAAGCTCAATAGATTAAACTATTGGCGTTGCTGTTTTTTGATATCTTATCGATCTACCCTGGCCTCATAAATGTATTTTAATACGTTTATGCTTAATAGCTTTGTCTATTATTTGGGTCGTTTTTTGAGACCTTACCGGTCTAATGGTGGTGGTGGTGCTGTAATACTGCTGATGGTTGTGGGGTTATGCGAGGTAGTCTAAGGTTGGCATATGTATTTTGGGGGCTGTGTGGTAGTCTATGGAAGGCATGCTCATATATATTTTGCTATTGAGATAGAACAATTCTTCTTTACATGGATCTGATTATATACGAAGTGTGTGTGTGTGTGTGTGTGCTCTTAATTCGGCTAAATAAATATATATATATATATATATACATATATATATATATATATATATATATATATATATATATATATATATATATATGTGTGTGTGTGTGTGTGTGTGTTGTCTTCAAAACAAGCCAACTGGCTGGCAGATGGCTGGCTCTACATTCTTGCATGCCCTCCTATCCATTAATATATATACATATACACTCCTTCTAAGGCAGATTAAGCCTCCTAAGCCAGCTGGCTGATTAAGCCAGCTGGCTGATTAAGCCAACTGGCTGATTAAGACTTCTGAGCCAACTGAGGCTGTCAAGAGCGTCAGTATGGGACGAGACATGCCAGCGAAAAGATTCTCCTCTCTCCTCTCTCTTAGGTTACATTCTTAGGTCAGGTTAGGGTACCCCCTTTTGAGGGAGGTCATTCTCCCAGGCTTCCCTTCAACCCCCTCTCCCCCTTCATGTAGCTTGGGGGTAAACCCCCTCCCCCACGGGTGCCAACTCCCCCTCCCCCTTGCAACATTTGATCAACATTGCAATTGATTTGCACTCGTCCATTTTGCGGTCATACTACTGACACGTTCAAATTGTGATTAATACACAAACGAACTAATAGTGGAAACAGAGTACAGTATATGTTAATTTTAAGTTATTATTACAGACATGAAACAAATACAAAGTTATTATTGAAGGTATGATACTAATACTATACAACGAATTCAATGTTAGAAACGAGAAATGAACGAGTAATGTACATTTAATCCTAGATTTTTATTAGTATTCTATTATATTAATCGAGATTTCAACTTGGTTTTAAATTAATTTAAATCCACAATAATTTTTATATCAGTATTTAAATCATTCCATAGTTTCAATCCAATGAAACTTGATAATTTTTGTGATGAAGACAATCTCTGATAGTCTCACAATTACCCTCACAATTTGGTCTCACCAGATGAGGAACTATGAACTTTTTAAAAAAGTTTAAGGACAATCACCGTGGTGTCTCTTTACTTTTGTCAACCTTCTGTGTGTATATATATATATGCAGGGTGAGTCACGACGAAATGTCATAACTTCGGGAACTTATAGCTGAGGTTATTCTCAGTCAAAAACTTCATATGAACATACCGTCCGAGTCTTAACGGTTATGGAGCTATGGATGTTTGAATTTCAAGCATGCACATGCGTGACCTTGAAGTGAATTGACAGTTACTTACCAAACCGAACTAACTACGCAGTAGAGTGTTGTGTTTCACAGCGTGCAGTTGATGTTTTGTGCGTTCAGTATGCCTTTTAGGTTTTCAAATGCCGAATATGCCGAAATGGTGTATGTTTACGAATTTTGCGATGGAAATACTACTGCTGCTGTCGCTGAATACCAGCGACATTTTCTAAATCGAAGAATTCCGGATCGACGAGTGTTTAGCAACGTTTCCCGAAAATTGCAAGAGAGCATTTTATTTCCTAGCCTTACTGTTTGATCCGAGCGTCCAGTACAACAAGATGTGGCTGAACAAGAAAACATTATTCAGATGTTACAGCGGGTTCCTCATGTTAGTACGCGAAGGATTTCCACACATCTTAGAGTTCCTCAAACGAGAGTATGTAGAACGTTACACGAAGAAAGCATGTATCTATACCACGTACAGTGCGTTCAGCACCTCCAACCTGGGGATCGTGCCCAACGGCTGAAATTTTTTAATTGGCTCAATGCCGATCGACAATTACATCGATACGTCTTGTTCTATGATGAGGCTTAATTTACCCGCGACGGTGTCAACAACACTCGTAATTCACATGTGTGGTCAGAAATGAATCATCATGCCATTGTGGAAAGTAATTTTCAACATCGTTTCAGTGTCAATGTGTGGTGTGGTATTCTCTACCGTCATCTGATTGGTCTGTTTATCTTCGAAGGTGGTCTTACAGGTGACATTTATCTACGATTTCTGCAAGACGAACTGCCGCTACTGTTAGAAGATGTACCTTTGGCAACACGATTGCGTATGTACTTCCAACAAGACGGAGCTCCTCCCCATTTTAACCGTGCAGTAAGAACGCATCTCGATGATCGCTTCCATGGTCAATAGATCGGTTGTGGTGGTGTACAAAATTGGCCACCCAGGTCTCCGGACCTAAACCCTCTAGATTTTTATCTGTGGGGGCGTATGAAAGAGCTGATGTACCAGAGAAAAGTGGAAACACGAGATGCAGTGTTCCGTCTCATTTCGGATGCTGCAGCCCTCATAAAGGACAATCGTAATTAACTAATGCGAGCTACACGCGTGATTCACAGACGAGCCGCGATGTGTATTGAGGCAGTGTGTAGTCATTTTGAAGTTATTGTAAACAAAGCTGGGCACTTGCGGTTTTTTTGCGGTACTGCGGTACTGCGGTACTACCGCACTACCAAACCGGTACCGCATAACGCAGTACCGCAAAGGATCGCTGAAAGTACAGCCTGTACTTTCAGCGATCCTTTGCGGTACTGCGTTATGCGGTACCGGTTTGGTAGTGCGGTAGTACCGCAGTACCGCAGTACCGCAAAAAAAAACGCAAGTGCCCAGCTCTGATTGTAAATTCATGAATAAAAACTTTAGCAGCTATTTGTTCGCTTATTCTTATTTTTAAACATTCAAACATCCATAGCTCCATAACCGTTAAAAATCGGACTTATGTTCATGTAAAGTTTTTGACTGGGAATGACCTCACCTATAAGCTCCCGAAGTTATGACATTTCGTCGTGACTGTATATATGTATAAAGTTTAATATCCCGTTGAAACTATGCATTCAGCTGTTAAACAAACAAAGGCACCTTTATTCTTTACTCACTCGCGGATTACTTCCCTCTCAATGCTGATTCTCATTCCCATTTCTGGTCTACAGTTGAGAATGTACGAAATGCGAAATCCACATCTGAGAAAAAAAGTTTCTTCATCAGAGAAACAATGTCACCTCCATTCACATTTGCGATAAAGATGCCAAATGAGAATCACTAATACTTCCTAACTTAAACTAAACTAAACTAAAGTATGAAATCCGTGGATGGGAATAGATCGATTTGATAATTTACTCCTTCGACGCTCTCACTCGCGGATTTCTCCCTTTTTGGCGATGAAATAGGAATCCCATTTTAGTGAAATGATATTGTGCTTGAACAGTACAGTATAGTACCGTAAAAGCAATGCGCACGAACCTTTCTATCATAAGACAATGGCGGCGGAACGTCAGCGCGCAAGGTGGGGAGGCCAAGTAGGATTGCTTAGCATACTACTAGACTACACTCACTAGATTGCGTGAACATGC
This sequence comes from Bathynomus jamesi, assembly GCA_023014485.1. Taxonomy (NCBI): domain Eukaryota; kingdom Metazoa; phylum Arthropoda; class Malacostraca; order Isopoda; family Cirolanidae; genus Bathynomus; species Bathynomus jamesi. Next base: position 85,723 of record JAJOZX010003922.1, read on the forward strand.
TGAAGTGCTACAGTTACGAACTTACAATTTACGAAATATGTTACATAGCCCAAATACAAACCCCCTTCCGGCGTCTATATTGTAAGAATAAAAGATATGAGAATGAAGCCTTTGTAAACATCATGTATTAAATCCAAAAAGAGTTATACGTCTGATCGCTTTTTCAAAAATGTTTTTCCCAAAATAAGAACATCAGTGAAAAAAGGTGACAAACGCCCTTTGTGTTTGTTTAGCTTTAAAAATGCGGTTTGACACGCGAAAACGAAGCACAAGGTTACTCTGAGCTGGGTTAGGTTAGGTGTGGTTAGGTATTAGGGTAATATAGACCCAGCGATAAAATTTCCTCTCAGCGTAATGGGTATCCTCTTCCCATTGCTCAGCAGTTTTCTCCAAGAAGTTTTCCAAGCTTTTTTCTTTCACATTATCCAAGTCAACAACCACACGCTTTGGAGGGTTCTCTTGTCCATCAACACTAGTCATAGATATGACCATGCGATTTTTTATATGAGAGAGGACTAAAAGACTAAAATAACACACACTAATGCAAACACATCCTACCATTAAGGCGACTGAAATGCTACTGGGGTTAGGGTGTGTCAATTTTAGGGAGCAAAGTGAAATCTTTAGATTTTCAAAGACTACTAATGATCAAATGATGCATTTTTATGTGCTAAATCGAAATATGGCTTTAAAATCCAGATTTGACCACTCCTAGCTTTATATTTGAAGTTGAAGTTTACGAAAAATCAGCAATTTTTGCAAGTATTTTTTTTATGGTATATATCTACATTTTACATACATTACATACAATTAAAGACATTTTGATTGTATTTCAATATTAAAACTTAGAAATATAGATAGGTTTCTTGAACTTTGCCAAGGATGCCATGTCTGCCTTGCTCTTGTTCCTGGACATGAGCTCCCTACTGGCCACCTGGCCACTGATATACGCCTCCCTCCTCTCTTGTGAGTAAACATGTTGTGCTGCTTCAGTTGTCATCCTTACACACCTCTCTACTGACTGTGTGTGTGACGGCCATACAGGAACTTCCATTGGTCTATCCAGAAACTCCTTGATTGTAGCAGTGGTGAGAGAGCAGGTCAGAGGAGGCTCAGTCACGCCAGAGTTCCAGTCAATGAGCTCCGAGAGTTTGGTGGCATCTGGGTTGATGTCAGGAGTCTTCCTGGGTCTGACACTGCAGTTTCCTACCTGTGTGTCCTCATCTCCTTCACCTCTGATTTCCAGTATCCTCTTCACTGCCTCCCTCCTCTCCTCCTCCACCTCACTGCACAGCATAGCCTGGAGCACAGCCTCAGAGTGTGCATACCAGGCTGATGTCTTCACTGTAGGCATCACTATTCCTATCACCTCCTTCTTCTGACTTCTGAGCAGCTCCAGCTGGTACAGTACATGCCTGGGACCCTCCACCCAGCTGTGATTTAACTTGATGTTGAAACAGTTTAGCATGTAGACTCTCACTATGAATTCCACAATTATCCTCAGATTCTTCAGGTTCCTACCCTTCAGCCTATGTTTGGAAATCCACAATCTGCAGAACCTTAGAGCCGTGGTGACCCACCTACTGTGACAGACTGGCCCAATCTTCAGGAGAGCTAGACTCTGAGGTACTTCTCCTGATCTGATGGCAGTGATGATTCTGTAGTCATATGATTGGTCTGTGCTGAGGTCCTTGACTACCTCCTGGCTGAGATGGGGTAGAAGAGGACCAACAGTGATCCTCGTGAAGTTTGGGTTGATCTCCAGCTCAGTGGCAGTGTCTAACATCTTCCCTAGGGGCCCAGACCACTTGTTGTTGCTCAATGTCTTTCCATCCAGTGCAGTTACCAGGTGTCTGAGACCCAGCTCCCCCAGTGTGCAAGTCACAGACAATCCACACCAACTTCCTGCTAAGCTTGGCCTCCACATAATGCATTACTCCTCCCTCCCAGCCAGTATTCACATTAGTACTGTCACCTCCTATGGCCAAAAGGGTCTGGTCTGCTCCTCTCTCTCTTAGCCAGTTCACCAGATGATCAGCAATGACCTCAGCATGACTTCTCTCCTCTGCAGCTTCCTCTGGTACAAAATGCCACAAATATTTCCCACTTGGTTCATTGCACACTGTGTAGTGTTCTTCCTTAATGAGGTCAGGAAACTGCCTGTCAGTGCCCTCAGCTTCCATCATCACTTTGGTGTCATCTCTTTTCCCATCAAAGAAGATGCAGGTGATGCCATTTTCCCTAATCTCTTCATCAAACTTCTTGACCAGCTCCTTAGTCAGTCTCTCCTAAGCCCTCCTCACCTTGTTGTGGTCAATCAACAGTGCTGTGTCAAACTCTGTGATAAGACCATCATCAATCCAGGCAGCAGTGGCAATCTCTGCAGTCTCTCTCAGCCCAGTGTGATGTCTCAAGCTAGCCAGAGCTATGTTGGTGATATCTTCAGTGTTGTATTTCTTCTTCTTAGCCACAGGCAAGGAAGAAGTTGTCGCAGACTCTGGTATGAAGTCTTCGTCCTCTTCCCTCCTCCCTGCCTCCTCCACTATATCTCCAGTCTCCCCCAACTCCATCTCCAGCAGTGACTCCTCCCTCAACTCCTCTTCTTTCTTGGCTGACTCCTCTGCCTTCCTCCTCCTTTTCTCCTCGGCCTTCCTTCTCTGCTCCTGTCTCTGCAGCACTACTTCCTGTCTCCTGGTCTCAGGGTGATCAGCTAGACCCATCTGGTGCCCCCCACACTGCCCACCATTTCTCTCTGACCTTTAATGAAGGCAAGCGCCTGCACTGGTATCTTCTGCTCGCTCCCGCAACTGCAGTCAATGTGAACCTCATTGTTGCAGACAGGGTTGCACCCAAGCTCACTGCAGCTCCTGATCACACAGTGACAGGCCAGGATGTCCACTAATTTGACCAGTTTCATCATGAACCTATCTTTGACCTCAGCTTCACATTTCCAATGCACACCTTCACTGCCTTATCCCACAGAGCCTTCACTTTAGCCCTGATCCTGACCTCAGTGTTGATTACAGGTCCTGTGAATAGAGCGTTGGGCTTTCTCCACTGAGCCAGTAACCCTGGAACAATGCCGTTGTTAATCAGGTCATTAACTGGGTAACCTCCTGTCTTCCTCACTCATCTCTCTCCTCAACAAACCATACCTCAGCAGATCTCTGGCTGTGGGCAGCTCAGCAGGGGGAAGTTCCTTCCGAGTCCCCACCAAATGACTTAGGTGACAACTTGATTTGCTTCGGGTTCTGATTTCTTTCTGACTCATCCTGTGGACCTGTGAACAAAAGAAAAGTCATTGAAATTTGGATAGGCCGACTGATTATGATTACATAAAATTAAGTTAATTGAAATTCTTAATATCTTCCTATAAACTCAGATAAAAGGTTGTATTGTTATAGGTACAAGACTTAAATATTCAAAGTAATGACAATTTCATATATCTATCATATCAAAATATACAGAAAGTTTGGGTCACACATTTCGAATAATTTGAATTACACAATATTTACATTACGACAGAGCTGGGCACTTGCGGCATATTTTGCGGTACTGCGGTACTGCGGTACTACCAAACTACCAAACCGGGACCGCATAACGCAGTACCGCAAAGGATCGCTGAAAGTACCGCAGTACCGCTACCGCATTCAAATTTCCGCGTACCGGTTTGGTACCGGTTTGGTAGTGCAGCAGTACCGCAGTACCGCAATATGCCGCAAGTGCCCAGCTCTGGTAGGTAAATGGCTTTTTTAAACAACACTAAAGATATTTCTAAGTTTGCTAGATGATATGGCATCATTTGAGCATTAGTAGTTTTTGAATTGTTGACTTTACTAAAATTGACACACCCTACTAGGGTGAGGCATAGAAAGGAAGCGCATTCCAATTTAGGACAAGTAAGTAGTAACGACGCGTCATCAAAATTTTAATGGCCTTGAGTGACCTCTAAATATTAATATTTTCTCATGAAACTTCATAATCAGCGTTTTTACATGCAATGTCACATTTCTATAGGGTCAAACCGAAACTTCTTGATGGTTCAATTCTTACCATACAAATAAGTGACCCCCTAACAGAGCTGGGCACTTGCGGCACATTTTGCGGTACTGCGGTACTGCGGTACTACCGCACTACCAAACCGGTACCAAACCGGTACGCGGAAATTTGAATGCGGTAGCGGTACTGCGGTACTGCGTTATGCGGTACCGGTTTGGTAGTGCGGTAGTACCGCAGTACCGCAGTACCGCAAAATATGCCGCAAGTGCCCAGCTCTGCCCCCTAATATATATATATATATATATATATATATATATATATATATAAAACATACCTTAATTATCTCTAATCCCTTGTCTGATATTTTCTCCCTTTCTAATTAGCAAATTGAATTTGTAGTGAAAGATACAAATTCTAATTTCGGTTTTCTACTCGACGAGAGATTTAAAAGATAAATCCGGTCTAAATTAAATGAAGAAGAAAAGCCGATTTTCAATCCACTTCCGGATTTACTTAGATAAACATTTATATTCAATTATGAAATTCATCTAATGCTCTGTGCAAACTAATTCTGTTTTCGAGATGCTCCATTCACCACCTGATTTCGATAAAAAGCAGTGTGTGTGTGTGTGTGTGCGTATATATATATATATATATATATACACATACAGTACATATATACTGTGTATATATATATATATATATATATATTATATATATATATATATATATGATGCAAACCCATAAACCCATTCCCTGACGAGGCGTACTGCTGAAGACACGAAATGCCTTGGTATATTTTTTTATTTTTCCTTGTGAGTATGCATCATTCATTAATTTCATGTGTTTAAGTGTGAAATTCATCCCACACACACACACATATATATATATATATATAACTTAGTGATGGACCGGATATCCGCATCATTTTTAACATCCGCATCCGCACTTCTGACTGCGGATGTTATGCGGATATTACCTCTAATAAATTATGCACTTCACAATTAAATTAGCTTATAAAGTAGCTTATAAGGCCCAGTCATGCACATACAAATATATAAACCTCAAAATATAAAAACCTGGTAACACAGAAAATTGAATGAAACTTGTTTCATTGAATTTTCTGTGGCTGAAACTCTTGAGAAAGTTATTATTTTTATCATAATGAAAACATTAATATTAATTTTAATTCTTATGCATTGCCTGCCATAATAGTAATATCACGAAATTTGAAAAATTATGTCATATATTCATAATTCTATATTATATTGATAGATTAACTAAATATCCGCATCCGCATCCGCGGATATTGAAATAAAAATCCGCATCCGCATCCGCAGATGTTGAAAAACTGACATCCTGTCCACCACTAAATTATCTATCAACAATTGGAAACTGGGGAAAAATATCAGCTCTATTCCCGATTTCAGATTTAGAATCATTTTAGTTTAATTTTTTTTTCGATATCAGTTTTATATCGCAATTATGGCTACTCAATAATTAATACTTATATAGGCCTCATCAATGCCTTCCTTTATCTATTTCTGTTTTGATAATGGCTTTCAGTTTTTCATTTCATCTTGCTTCACTTTCAGTTTCGATTTCATTTTCTTCATATTTTTTCGATTTGTATTTCTTTTTTTCAATTTTTTTAATAACTTCAGTTTCATCAGTTTATCAATTCCACTGATAACCACTGGTATGCAACATATATGATGTTTCAACATAAATAACTGTTTTTTTTTATCAATTGAGGTGTGATGAATCCAAAAATCACATCCATTTTTTCTCATCACGTACAGTTTTCTGGCAAATACCTATCACCCATTTTGTATGGGTGGTATAAAGACACACCCAATTATGCAATATACTCGTATGTGTACAATATATACATATATTAGGGTGGCTGTATAAACATAATCTTCAAAAGGTTAAGTTCGGAACCCATGATATTGTTCTTATTCCCTAAGAAAAACAGAATACCAATTTGTATACAAATCGGAAATGTTTTAGAGGTGCCGCAAGAGTCCAAATATTTTAGCTTACAGTCTTTTTTAAGGTCAGCTCCAGGTTCCCCTCACCCATAAGGGTGAGTCTTATCCTCTCAATGAGGGGGTTTCGTTGGTGCTAACAACTCATTGTCGCCTGGTTGAACTTTGAAGACCTTCAACTAATGTTTTCTTTCTTGCATCTGAAAATGTTTTACGATGTTCCTCAACGACCTGAAGCAAAAACTGTGTCTGTTCCTCATTTCTCGTTACAGAGGCGTTAAAGTCCTTTATCAATGCTACTCACCTTTCTGCTATATCATTGACAACCTTCATGCTTTTAAGAATCTTGGAAGAATTTTGATAATCTGGGATCTGTTCCCATTGAGCTGGATCTACAGAAGTTAGAAAGTCATCTTCCAACCCTAAAATTGAAAACAGTTGTCGAGAGTTTGCTGTGACAAATGATGACAGATTTTCCTTCAGCAATCGTTGGACAAATTCTATTTGGAGGGCATTTTTCTCCTTCATTTTTTAGAGCTGCGACCATCAATCTCTCCATTTCTAAAGGTACACGATCATCAAAGAATGAGAGACCAATCAGACGTTCACTTAAATATCACAAATGATTACCGAATGCCTTGGCTGCAGATTTGGAGACGACAGTGTCTGGGTAAGTTTTTAATTGCTGAAGGAGTAAAGTTGCTTGGGGGCATTGGAACCATGCTTTTACATAAATCTTTGTAGTGAACAAATTGAATCTTCTTAAAGATATTTCTCTTGATGTTAGGAACCTGTGAACGGAGGAGATAAATTTTTATAGAATAAATTACGTTTGCTAGCCAACGTGCACGATGTTGAGCACCTGGTTGCATCAGTCTTCTTCCTAGTGGGGTTCTTCTCCTAGAAACAACAATGTTAATTCTAAGGTTTCTCGGTAATCATCTCTTGGTTGACGTTCTTCTAGGTTAGTTTTTGAGAATTCAATTTATTTCCTTCCATTCAGATATATCTAAGGTCACTTCTTTATCACCAATCACTGGTTCAAGCTTACTCATGAGGGACCAAAAAGGACGCCAAATACATTTCCAACTATAATCTCATGGATATGAGGACGACAGGCTAGGTGCAGATTTTTGTCCAACATTTGTTCAATCAGGATGCAGGTACCTCCGCTCTTTCCTGTATTACTTGCCGTGGTATTAAACGACATAGCAAGAAGCTTGCCGATATCTTTCCAAGTCACTACCACAGACAAACGACCGATAGACTTTTTTCCTGTGATATCAGGTAGCATTTTCCCATCCCAGTGAACTACTAGGGGGGTTTCTTGAGCAACGTGTTCAATGATATTAGCTGAAGTTTCTTTTCTAATTTTCATCCTTTTAGTGAGAATAGAATCTTTATTGATCGACAGTGACTCTACATCATATCCTAAACTTTTTGTCGTAGCAGCAACGATATGAGCTGCTGCTCGGTTGCTGGTCTGGTACGGTCTAGAGCAGTGGTACTCACTGGGCGGCTCGCGAGCCAAATATATATAGCGCATTTGGCTCGCGAACCGCGCAATGAGTACCTCTGGTCTAGAGCTTCCGCTAATTCGGGAGTCATTATATTTTGAGGTCTTGCTGTCTTCAATTGTGGTTGGATGTCACCCTGAGAAAAACTTTTTAATTTTTGAGATGTATGTACTATTTTCCGAATGGATGACTCGTTATCACTACTGGTACTTGAATCCATTGTTGCAACTTTGTTTAGTTGTTGTATTTCTTTTTCATGTTTTCTCTTGCGGCTAATAAAATTTTGCTCTCTAATTATCTTATTTTTTTCCTTGATTGTTGTCACTTTATCAATGCCAGCTATGTGACCTTTCCTTCCACTGCGCTGAGCAATAAGAAATTTCTTCTCTTCTATTTTCATCATAGACAGAGCATTCTCGTGTGCAATGTCATATGGTTCAGTGAGTCGTGATGTGAAGTGTAATGCTTTCCATTCAGACTGAAGTTTGAGCAACCGCTTAATAAGATCATGTTCATGCGCATTTGGAATAGTGGCTTTCTTCCAGAAACCCATAACACTGATTAAAGTGTTCTTAGCACTATCTTTCAAAGGGAACTTCATCTCTGAATGATGGTAAAAAAAATGTGCCAAAACTTGCATGGTAAAGTTAGACCAACAAGCCATATATCTGTTTTAGGACGAGTACTATAACTAGTACTAGCCATGATTGCAAAAAAATTTAAAATTTTAGGGCGTGAAACTCCTAACCGTGAAATAAATGGAGCACGAATTACTACCACATACACACTTCCTCAGCATGTAGTTAACAGGATTTGAGTTGCAGCTTGCTCCTTGCCAGTTTCAGATACCAAAAATCACAAGAAGTAGTTACATATATTGATATTATATCATAAATACAACTATATATCTAAAAACATATGAATATTTCATATAAACATTTCACTAATATTTCTGCAAATTTTGCAAAGAAATAAATGGGGTATTTTACTATTGATTAAAAGTACATTACTCTACATTTTTATACTGCCGTGCGCCACCCCTAAATATGATTTGATTGCTTTAAAAAATGGCATGCTAAGTTTTCTCATGATAAAGAACAAACTTCGACCTTACGAACTCTAAAGTTAAAAGAAATTATTTTTGTCCCTATATGCTGATACTTAGAATGATTTATTAATTTAGAATGATTTATGATGCTGATATATAGAATGATTTATTAATTATATTTATATGCTGATACCATATATATATATATATATATATATATATATATACAAACTCAGAATGATATATATATATATATGTTACGCCCCGTTTGTGTAATTGCCCAATTCATGAACTAGGCAATATAATTGCCTATTTCATGAAATGGGCACTTCCCATTACATGAAATGGGCATTTATATTGCCCACTTCGTGAAATGGGCGGAATTTTGCTTGCCCACTTCATGAAATGGGCATCTATATGAAGGAAAATTAAAATTTCGACAGAAACATTTATTAAAAAAGTAAAACATTAAAAAGAGATAAGACAAGTGATGATGATTAGTCTACGTTCTCACAGGATTTGTGACTGTGACAGGCGTTGTTGCAACGAAGATTATTTTTCAAACATAAACATCGTTTAGGTAAACATTACTTCTACGATGGCACCTCCTGAACCCTTGTCCTCCACAAACACTGTCGTTTAACGATTTCGCGAATGCTTAGTTTGTTTGAAGGAATATCACTAGATTTAAGACCAGTATAGTGAACAAATTCAAACTGATTCCTTGAAAGTTTACCATTTATTACTCCGACTTTTGTTCCTACTGTGTAGCCACCGTCGTCCTTAGCAAGAATTATACCTATTAATATATATTAGGAGGATCACCTTTACTACGATCAAATTGAGGTACTGTAACTACTACATTATGACCAACGTCGACCACTGGCAACGTTTTTTTACTTCGCGTCAACATTTTTTCTGCTTGTAGCACTATACTCTCATGAGCTTTTTGCCATGCGAGTACAGCAGGGTGTACAGCAGCATCGTCTTGTGAAACATCCTTAGGTGATACTTGTAGCACGGCTGTTTCATGTGCAGGCGAGTGGTCTGGCTCCAGCGGTGGTGGTGCAGGTGTTTCAGCAGCATTTTCTTGTACTGCCCATTGCATAAAATGGGCATTTATATTGCTCAGTTCGTGAAATGGGCAATCACGCGTATGACCTTTAAAATCTTATACAATTCTATAAAATGGGCAAACAAAATTCCGCCCACTTCACGAACTGGGCAATATAAATGCCCATTTCATGTAATGGGCAGTAAGTTGCCCATTTCATGAAAGAGGCAATTATATTGCCCAGTTCATGAATTGGGCGATTACACAAACGGGGCGTAACATATATATATATATATATATATATATTTGAAAAGCTCGGCTGCAACAGGAGTCTAAAGGTTTACTTCCTTCACTCGCATTTGGACTAATTTCCTGAAAACTTGGATAGTATAAGTGAGGAACAATGGGAAAGGTTCCACCAGGATATCAAGACGATGGAAAAAAGATACTAAGGAAGATGGGATGTCAACATGATGGCAGACTACTGCTAGTCTCTGAAACGGGAAGGCTCGGAAGAAATGCAGCACAAGAAGCGAGCAAAAAAACAACGATTTTCTCCTACTGATCAATCATGATTGATCTATTATGTATCAATTAAGTATCAAAGATGAATTTACTTTGAAATGTATTGGCTTTGTATTTCTTATAATTTTGTACTCTTGGAAATTCAGTTGTTTAATGAATACTATGAATATATCTGACTTATATTCTGTGAAAAACCCTGACGTGATACAAAAAAATGGTTGTGAAATTTGAAATCAGCATGGCAAAATTGTATAAAATCACATAATAGAAATAAAATATCTCGTACTTTGGTTTGAAATGCAGACTTCTGTTATCGATCCTTCATCCCTCATATATTTAGGTCATCCCATTACTTATGGGATGACCAATATATATATATTATATATATATATATATATATATATATATAATATATATATATATATATATAATATTTAGGAGAAATCCAATGACAAGGAGAAATGTAAATGCCATGAAAAGTCTTCTTTAATGCGCAACGTTTCGAGCAAATACGCTCATCTTCAGGCTATATGATAACAATGTGAAATTAAAATCAATAATTGAATGAAAAACCAGACAAAGAAAATTTCTATAACCTATTCATAAAGGCAAACTTTAAAAGACTGAAAAAAGAGGGTTAAATTCTAAGTTATACAGATTTACATTTAAAATTAAGAAGCTATTTTTAAATACATATAGTAAATGTGAAATTAATACACTGGAAAAATTAACAATAGTACACTGGAATAATGAAACTAACTAACCTTTCACTGCAATTTCCGAGGCTAGACTGATTTAAGCACAAAACGAGAAAACATAAGATAAGATAAGATAAGATAAGATAAGATGGTGAGGGTTTTTCATTGTCTCATTTTAAGGAACTTTTAGAATTGGTCTTCAAACAATGCTATTTTACTTTCAACAATAAGGTTTACCAACAAATTGATGGTGTAGGGATGGGATCACCTGTCGGACCGTTAGCAGCTGATTTTTTTATGACTCATTTAGAAAGTGTAATTTTTAGTCAATCTCCAACTCATCTCAAGCCAATTTTCTATCGACGCTTCGTTGATGATTCGATAGCTGTCTTTGATAATGCGGTACAAGCGCAACAATTCTTTAACTTCCTAAATTCTTTGCACCCCAATATAACGTATACAATGGAAACTAAGAAAAATGGCTCCCTTCCCTTTTTAGATCTTTTAATTTCGAAAAACGGTGATTCTATTACTACATCAGTTTACAAGAAACCCACTTTCACTGGTTTGGGCATGAATTTTTTTAGTTTTACTGATTTCAACTATAAGATGTCTTGTATTAAAACTCTCCTGTTCAGAGGATATAATTTGACCTCTAGTTTTACCTTACTTAATGATGAATTTAATAATCTAAGATCATACTTTACCAATAATAGTTTTCCTGTTCAATATGTAGATAAACTAATAGATCCTTCTTAAATAATGTTTTATAGCCCTCAACTTCCTTGTATTACAGTGCCGAAGGATATAAAATATTTCTTGGTACCTGAAATGGGTCCTTTGAATAAGGAATTTAAGCTTAAATTTACAAAGTTGTTAAGGAAATTTTTTTATCATACTGATTTCCGCATCATATTTATTAATAAAACGTCTTTAGGTAGCTTTTTCTCAGCGAAGGATCGAACCCCTGACTCGTTGCGTAGCGGTGTTGTATATTTATTTACCTGCCCTAGGTGTCTCCTTGGGAATTACATTGGCAGCACTGTTCGCTCTCTCAGGGCTAGATTTTATTCGCATATGGGAATAAGTGGCCGAACAGGTAAAATTTTAAAAACTAAAGAAGTTTCTAGCATTCGGGAACACAGTATCAAATGTAAAACTGATGTCACTTTAGACAATTTTAAAATTCTTGGTTGTAATACTTGTCCCAACTCACTTAGAATTTTGGAATCGCTTTATATTAAAACTTTGACCCCTACGTTAAATGTTGACTCATCAGCCGTCCCTTTAAACTTTTTATAATCCCTCCTCCTTCCCCAATTCCTTATAATCCCCCCTTCCCCAATCGCCCTCACCATCTTATCTTATCTTATCTTATCTTATCTTATGTTTTCTCGTTTTGTGCTTAAATCAGTCTAGCCTCGGAAATTGCAGTGAAAGGTTAGTTAGTTTCATTATTCCAGTGTACTATTGTTAATTTTTCCAGTGTATTAATTTCACATTTACTATATGTATTTAAAAATAGCTTCTTAATTTTAAATGTAAATCTGTATAACTTAGAATTTAACCCTCTTTTTTCAGTCTTTTAAAGTTTGCCTTTATGAATAGGTTATAGAAATTTTCTTTGTCTGGTTTTTCATTCAATTATTGATTTTAATTTCACATTGTTATCATACAGCCTGAAGATGAGCGTATTTGCTCGAAACGTTGCGCATTAAAGAAGACTTTTCATGGCATTTACATTTCTCCTTGTCATTGGATTTCTCCTAAATATTAAATTGAAGCTCTGTAGAAGCAACCCGCATGATTATATATACTCAAGGTATGGACAAGATGGCCTTAGGGCTTATCGCCATGTTTGGAAGACTTCACGAAAGTTTCTCAAGTCAAAACTGGACTGTTATTTTCTTGAAATGTGTCGGACCTGCAGGGTTTTCCCGAAATTTGTTTACTTCAAACTCTACCGTGACAATCTATATGACTCTGAATTTTATCAATCGTCCCTGGAATATTTATTAAATAATGAAATTAATTATAAAATCAAAATTTCGGACTCGCATAATAAGTCTCTTGGGCATTATATAACTACTCTTAAAAATACCTTTTCGTTGTTGGACTATTTATTAATAATTTCTCTTGTACAACGTGAACTAGAAAAATTTCACTCTACCATCTTGGAAACACATGAACGTAAGTTAAAGGCTTTGGGAATGAATTCACCAAATTTTTTCAATTCAGATAAGGTAATTTCGAATCTTTCTAGTTACACACTCTCCCCTCGGGAAAAGTTTTTACTGTCACTTGGTTTGCAATTTAAGCTTCCGTTGTTCCAAATATATAAGCCTTCGTTTTTTCTTTACTTTGAAAAATTTTTTAATGGCTTGAAAAATGTTCCCCATGTGGGTGAATTCAATAATTTCAAATGTCAGTTCTCAAATCTAACTCAAGAATTTTTTCATAAACTTAGAAATCTTAAATTTCAATCTTTCATATTTAGGAAGAGTGATTTGCAGTGTATTAAGAATTTGGCAAAGAACCAGGAGATTGTCGTGACTAGACCGGACAAGGGTAACGGAGTGGTTATTTTGAATAAATCGGACTACATAAACAAAACTAATGAAATCCTAAGTGATCTTACTAAATTCAAACAAATTCTTGAACCTGTCAATAAAGTCATTGTAAGGTTAGAAGACCAGGTTAATAGATTTCTGTCACGACTAAAGTCCTTAAAGATAATAAAAAACGATACTTACTCTCAGTTGTTCGCATCTGGTGCTAATCTTGCTCAATTATACTGTTTGCCTAAAATCCATAAAGTTGGAACACCTCTCCGTCCTATTTTAGCTTCGTATAACTTACCCACCTTTCAATTGGCAAAATTTGTTGTTAGTCTCCTGTCACCCTTTGCGAAAAATGCTTACACTATAAATAACTCGTTTGAATTCCAAAAAGACCTTCTTGGTGAGAACTTCGATTCAAAAAAGTTTTTTGTCAGTTTTGATGTAAAGTCGCTTTTCACAAATGTACCTGTATCTGAAACTATTGCCATTATTTTAGATAGGGTTTTTAGCTCGGTTGATATTTTTCATGGTTTTTCATTGTCTCATTTTAAGGAACTTTTAGAATTGGTCTTCAAACAATGCTATTTTACTTTCAACAATAAGGTTTACCAACAAATTGATGGTGTAGGGATGGGATCACCTGTCGGACCGTTAGCAGCTGATTTTTTTATGACTCATTTAGAAAGTGTAATTTTTAGTCAATCTCCAACTCATCTCAAGCCAATTTTCTATCGACGCTTCGTTGATGATTCGATAGCTGTCTTTGATAATGCGGTACAAGCGCAACAATTCTTTAACTTCCTAAATTCTTTGCACCCCAATATAACGTATACAATGGAAACTAGAAAAATGGCTCCCTTCCCTTTTTAGATCTTTTAATTTCGAAAAACGGTGATTCTATTACTACATCAGTTTACAGGAAACCCACTTTCACTGGTTTGGGCATGAATTTTTTTAGTTTTACTGATTTCAACTATAAGATGTCTTGTATTAAAACTCTCCTGTTCAGAGGATATAATTTGACCTCTAGTTTTACCTTACTTAATGATGAATTTAATAATCTAAGATCATACTTTACCAATATAGTTTTCCTGTTCAATATGTAGATAAACTAATTAGATCCTTCTTAAATAATGTTTATAGCCCTCAACTTCCTTGTATTACAGTGCCGAAGGATATAAATATTTCTTGGTACCTGAAATGGGTCCTTTGAATAAGGAATTTAAGCTTAAATTTACAAAGTTGTTAAGGAAATTTTTTTATCATACTGATTTCCGCATCATATTTATTAATAAAACGTCTTTAGGTAGCTTTTTCTCAGCGAAGGATCGAACCCCTGACTCGTTGCGTAGCGGTGTTGTATATTTATTTACCTGCCCTAGGTGTCTCCTTGGGAATTACATTGGCAGCACTGTTCGCTCTCTCAGGGCTAGATTTTATTCGCATATGGGAATAAGTGGCCGAACAGGTAAAATTTTAAAAACTAAAGAAGTTTCTAGCATTCGGGAACACAGTATCAAATGTAAAACTGATGTCACTTTAGACAATTTTAAAATTCTTGGTTGTAATACTTGTCCCAACTCACTTAGAATTTTGGAATCGCTTTATATTAAAACTTTGACCCCTACGTTAAATGTTGACTCATCAGCCGTCCCTTTAAACTTTTTATAATCCCTCCTCCTTCCCCAATTCCTTATAATCCCCCCTTCCCCAATCGCCCTCACCATCTTATCTTATCTTATCTTATCTTATGTTTTCTCGTTTTGTGCTTAAATCAGTCTAGCCTCGGAAATTGCAGTGAAAGGTTAGTTAGTTTCATTATTCCAGTGTACTATTGTTAATTTTTCCAGTGTATTAATTTCACATTTACTATATGTATTTAAAAATAGCTTCTTAATTTTAAATGTAAATCTGTATAACTTAGAATTTAACCCTCTTTTTTCAGTCTTTTAAAGTTTGCCTTTATGAATAGGTTATAGAAATTTTCTTTGTCTGGTTTTTCATTCAATTATTGATTTTAATTTCACATTGTTATCATACAGCCTGAAGATGAGCGTATTTGCTCGAAACGTTGCGCATTAAAGAAGACTTTTCATGGCATTTACATTTCTCCTTGTCATTGGATTTCTCCTAAATATTAAATTGAAGCTCTGTAGAAGCAACCCGCATGATTATATATACTCAAGGTATGGACAAGATGGCCTTAGGGCTTATCGCCATGTTTGGAAGACTTCACGAAAGTTTCTCAAGTCAAACTGGACTGTTATTTTCTTGAAATGTGTCGGACCTGCAGGGTTTTCCCGAAATTTGTTTACTTCAAACTCTACCGTGACAATCTATATGACTCTGAATTTTATCAATCGTCCCTGGAATATTTATTAAATAATGAAATTAATTATAAAATCAAAATTTCGGACTCGCATAATAAGTCTCTTGGGCATTATATAACTACTCTTAAAAATACCTTTTCGTTGTTGGACTATTTATTAATAATTTCTCTTGTACAACGTGAACTAGAAAAATTTCACTCTACCATCTTGGAAACACATGAACGTAAGTTAAAGGCTTTGGGAATGAATTCACCAAATTTTTTCAATTCAGATAAGGTAATTTCGAATCTTTCTAGTTACACACTCTCCCCTCGGGAAAAGTTTTTACTGTCACTTGGTTTGCAATTTAAGCTTCCGTTGTTCCAAATATATAAGCCTTCGTTTTTTCTTTACTTTGAAAAATTTTTTAATGGCTTGAAAAATGTTCCCCATGTGGGTGAATTCAATAATTTCAAATGTCAGTTCTCAAATCTAACTCAAGAATTTTTTCATAAACTTAGAAATCTTAAATTTCAATCTTTCATATTTAGGAAGAGTGATTTGCAGTGTATTAAGAATTTGGCAAAGAACCAGGAGATTGTCGTGACTAGACCGGACAAGGGTAACGGAGTGGTTATTTTGAATAAATCGGACTACATAAACAAAACTAATGAAATCCTAAGTGATCTTACTAAATTCAAACAAATTCTTGAACCTGTCAATAAAGTCATTGTAAGGTTAGAAGACCAGGTTAATAGATTTCTGTCACGACTAAAGTCCTTAAAGATAATAAAAAACGATACTTACTCTCAGTTGTTCGCATCTGGTGCTAATCTTGCTCAATTATACTGTTTGCCTAAAATCCATAAAGTTGGAACACCTCTCCGTCCTATTTTAGCTTCGTATAACTTACCCACCTTTCAATTGGCAAAATTTGTTGTTAGTCTCCTGTCACCCTTTGCGAAAAATGCTTACACTATAAATAACTCGTTTGAATTCCAAAAAGACCTTCTTGGTGAGAACTTCGATTCAAAAAGTTTTTTGTCAGTTTTGATGTAAAGTCGCTTTTCACAAATGTACCTGTATCTGAAACTATTGCCATTATTTTAGATAGGGTTTTTAGCTCGGTTGATATTTTTCATGGTTTTTCATTGTCTCATTTTAAGGAACTTTTAGAATTGGTCTTCAAACAATGCTATTTTACTTTCAACAATAAGGTTTACCAACAAATTGATGGTGTAGGGATGGGATCACCTGTCGGACCGTTAGCAGCTGATTTTTTTATGACTCATTTAGAAAGTGTAATTTTTAGTCAATCTCCAACTCATCTCAAGCCAATTTTCTATCGACGCTTCGTTGATGATTCGATAGCTGTCTTTGATAATGCGGTACAAGCGCAACAATTCTTTAACTTCCTAAATTCTTTGCACCCCAATATAACGTATACAATGGAAACTGAGAAAAATGGCTCCCTTCCCTTTTTAGATCTTTTAATTTCGAAAAACGGTGATTCTATTACTACATCAGTTTACAGGAAACTCACTTTCACTGGTTTGGGCATGAATTTTTTTAGTTTTACTGATTTCAACTATAAGATGTCTTGTATTAAAACTCTCCTGTTCAGAGGATATAATTTGACCTCTAGTTTTACCTTACTTAATGATGAATTTAATAATCTAAGATCATACTTTACCAATAATAGTTTTCCTGTTCAATATGTAGATAAACTAATTAGATCCTTCTTAAATAATGTTTATAGCCCTCAACTTCCTTGTATTACAGTGCCGAAGGATATAAAATATTTCTTGGTACCTGAAATGGGTCCTTTGAATAAGGAATTTAAGCTTAAATTTACAAAGTTGTTAAGGAAATTTTTTTATCATACTGATTTCCGCATCATATTTATTAATAAAACGTCTTTAGGTAGCTTTTTCTCAGCGAAGGATCGAACCCCTGACTCGTTGCGTAGCGGTGTTGTATATTTATTTACCTGCCCTAGGTGTCTCCTTGGGAATTACATTGGCAGCACTGTTCGCTCTCTCAGGGCTAGATTTTATTCGCATATGGGAATAAGTGGCCGAACAGGTAAAATTTTAAAAACTAAAGAAGTTTCTAGCATTCGGGAACACAGTATCAAATGTAAAACTGATGTCACTTTAGACAATTTTAAAATTCTTGGTTGTAATACTTGTCCCAACTCACTTAGAATTTTGGAATCGCTTTATATTAAAACTTTGACCCCTACGTTAAATGTTGACTCATCAGCCGTCCCTTTAAACTTTTTATAATCCCTCCTCCTTCCCCAATTCCTTATAATCCCCCCTTCCCCAATCGCCCTCACCATCTTATCTTATCTTATCTTATCTTATCTTATGTTTTCTCGTTTTGTGCTTAAATCAGTCTAGCCTCGGAAATTGCAGTGAAAGGTTAGTTAGTTTCATTATTCCAGTGTACTATTGTTAATTTTTCCAGTGTATTAATTTCACATTTACTATATGTATTTAAAAATAGCTTCTTAATTTTAAATGTAAATCTGTATAACTTAGAATTTAACCCTCTTTTTTCAGTCTTTTAAAGTTTGCCTTTATGAATAGGTTATAGAAATTTTCTTTGTCTGGTTTTTCATTCAATTATTGATTTTAATTTCACATTGTTATCATACAGCCTGAAGATGAGCGTATTTGCTCGAAACGTTGCGCATTAAAGAAGACTTTTCATGACATTTACATTTCTCCTTGTCATTGGATTTCTCCTAAATATTAAATTGAAGCTCTGTAGAAGCAACCCGCATGATTATATATATATATATATATATATATATATATAATTATGCAGGAAGGAAGGGCCAAGGGCAAATGCCCTCAAAAGCGCCCCTCCCATAGAAGAAGAAGAAAGCCAAAATCAAGGTCCGAGGTTTTCGACATGCCTAGACACTCTGCGTTTGAAAGATTGGTTGTCAAAGACAGAAGGAAAGATGGATTGAGGAAGATTGTTGAAAATACTGATTAACCCTTGCATTAGGATGATTAGATAGTTGGACAGAAAAGGAATGAGAACGTGTAGAAAGTCTGGTACTGCGTGCTCCCCTTAAGGGGTAGGCATGCAGTTACAGAGTTCAGAAGAGCAGGGGCGTTTCTAAAGTATTTGGAACCCGGGGCGGATCCTTCCTTTGGCACCCCCATAAATAATTTTAAAATGTAAACACACAGAAAAATATATTATGTTTGCAAGTAGATTTTTAAGGGTAGCGTAGATTCAGCGCCGCCACTTCAGCGCCGACGTTTCAGCGCCGCCATTTTAGCGCCAGGCCACTTCAGTTCCAGACTATTCAGCGCCCGCCACAATAGTTTCAAGACAACTCAATAAAATGTGCAGGCTAAAGATCGATATATCTAATGAAAATAATTAATTCAATTTTTTTATTTTAAAGAATTTATTTAATTACAGTAATTTATTTTAAAAATAATATTTATTTAAGAGATTGATTTATTTAATTCAAAATTATTAGTAAAAACATTCTATTTAAAATTGTCTAAAACAAAGGGTTAGCTTTCATTTTAGTTTGATAAATTGTGCCCAATTGACCAAATATTCTTAACCTAACCTAACCTAACCTAACTTGAAGCCGGCTAACTACGGCTAACGCCTGCGGCGGGCTGTTTTTAACCTAACCTAACCTAACCTAACCTAACCTAACCAAACCTAACCTAACTTAATCCCAACACTAATTTTTTTTATAATGGAAGGAAAATAAAGTACCATAACCAAAACCAAACTAACATTATACAAAGTTAATAACAACAAGTAATGTTAATAAAACAAGTAAAGTCAAAACAAGTATAGTCAATAAAAACAACAGAGAAAATGACCGGCGCTGAAAGGGCCCGTCGCTGAATAGTCTGGCGCTGAAGTGGCCTGGCGCTGAAATGGCGGCGCTGAAACGTCGGCGCTGAAGTGGCGGCGCTGAAGTGGCCCATCCCCGATTTTTAAACAGTACAGTACTGTCATAAGCAAATTGGAAATAAGAAAAATGCAGGATATTAAAAATTCAGTGAACAGGTAATATTGCATTTTATTTTATACAAAAAACACAGGAAATCCAGTCTCAACGCTCAGCCTATTTTTCAAAGGTATATAGAGAGGATTCACAATCTCTGCTTTCGAGCCTTAATTTCTGCAAAATGATCAATAGCCTCATCAAAATTCACCTTCTTTGCATATTCATGTTCAATTGAAAGTAAAGCCAGATTTGTCAATCTTGTCTGACTCATGGTCGAGCGAAAGAAATTTTTTATTAATTTCAGTTTGGAAAAACTTTTTTCACATGAAGCAATAGACACACAGACAGGCAAGAAGAATCTCAAACACAGTGACAAGCTTGGCAAAGATTCACAAAAATCCCATTTCACAATAAACTCTAGAAACTGCATTGCTGTCCATTTCTTTGCCTCTTCAACGCTGGTTTTGGCAGCTTCAAAATGCCTCCGAAGTCGTCCAATTTCCACACTGATATCTTCATCAGAGAATTCATCGAAAATCTGAGTCAAATTTGGAATATACTTCCGAAGTTCTTCTTCTGTTGCAACAACCAAAGTGTTTGGCTGAATAACAGCGAAGATTGACAGAAGTTGATCCATTGCCTTAGAACGAATCTCCAATTCTTGATGAAAGCGATCAAGACATTCAAACATAGCCCTTTTTACTTCCTCTGGCAATGTGAGACCAGCAATCCAGCATCCTTTGCCATCTCTCCTGGAATCCTTCTTCGGAGCTTTACTCTCCCTCTTCTCTCCATAGAAATGTCCATTTCCTCCACTCTCTAGTTGCATAATGAATGGCCCTCTCCACAATTTCATTGCGCTGATCTTCAAGAAACAGTTTTAGAGCTTGGAGCTTCACACTGCACTTTTCAAGGCTGATTCCAACTGTTTGCAAATACTTTTGTGTGAGATTAATTTCTTCCAGGACTTCACACCAGAAAGAAAGGTAACTCAAAAAAGAGAAATCACATACAGCAGACAGTGAAATCTGAGCTGATCCTCTTGTGTCCACATTTTCTTTGGGATCGCACAGTACTTCAAGGGTTGAGGTCAGCTTTTCAAAATTTGCCTTCACTGGTTTCACAGCGTCATTATGAGCACTCCATCTTGTCTGGGAAAGTTTTTTGACTGTCATGCCTACATTCTCCATCAGCACTTCCCATCGATAAGGTGAGACTGAAAAGAATGAATAGACTCTCTCCAAGGTTCCAAAAAAAGTCACACACGAAGAAACGCTTCCAAATGAGTGCACTCCGCAAAGGTTCAGAGAATGATTTCCACAAGGCACAAACAAAGCCATGGGATTAATCTCTCTGATCTTTGACTGAACACCGCCATGAATCCCAGCCATAGTTGCAGCGTTGTCATATCCTTGACCACGGCACAGGTATATGTCCAGTCCATCTCTCTCCAGATGTCTCAGGATATCCTCTGTGAGCTCAGCAGCAGTCTTTCCGGCAATAGGGAAGAAGGCCAAGAATGATTCCTTTACTTCAACTTTGTCACATTCAATATGGTCGTATCTGATCACTTCACACATCTGATCAGTGTGGGACACATCAGGAGTGCTGTCAAAAAGAATCCCAAAATACTTTGCTTTCTTGATATCAGCCACTATTTTCCTTACAAAATGTTCTTTCAAAACTGGATCATAATTTGACAGCAACTCTACCAATTCCATGAAGCTTCCTTTGTTTGTTGATGACATGTCCTCTTTGTGACCACGAAAAGGAAGATTCTGGTGAGCGAGAAACAAGGTTACGTCTAAGAGGCGATGTAAAATATCCCTCCATTTCTTTCTCTCCTTGTCCATTGTTGCTTGATGAACTTGATCAATGGTTTTTTGAAGCTTCAACCCTGCTCCCAAGGTCTTCCATTTCTCCAGGCATGAGAGATGCTGCTCAGAAGCCTCATGGTCAGACACCTTTGGGTTTAGCTTCCACCATGCTTAAAACCCAGTGACAAAGTTGGATGTTTCAATTCCTTTGTCATCAACAGCAAACAGTCTGCAGCCAAAACAAAACAAACTTTCTTTTGATGGAGAGTAAACCACCCATGTTCTCAAAACTTTCTCGCCATTTGGCAGAGCCTTATAGAACCATGCAGTGGTCAGCTGTCGACTCTTCCCTTTGGATTTCTCTCCTTGTCTTTGAACTGCACTGAAAGGTCCATCCCTATTTTGGAACGGTTCACTTCCCCTCTTACGTAATAAGATCAACTCTCACCATGCTGAATATCTTCAGGACTTTCTCCTATTGCACTTGATGTTGAAGGCGTCACATACTTCAAAATTGATCCGGATATTGCCTGAGCCACCTCTTCTCTTGCCTTCTTCATTTTTCTCTTTTGGAATCCACTGGGTCGATTTCGCTTCATAGTGGATGTTTTCTACAAAATTTTGAAATCAAAAGGTATAAAGCATGAACATGCATAACAAGCATGAACTATTATGACTTGAAATACATTAACTGAACAAATTTTCTATGATTATTATTATTATTATTGGGGGGTGGGGGGGGTAAGTTCAAACACGACTCCTAAAAAAGCAGAAAACTATGAGCATTACTCACAAATAACTAGACCACTGACAAAATGAAAATTAACAGTATATCCAGTAAATAAAGAAGTAAAAAAAATTTATTACAACAGAAAAGTTTCAAACAAGTGGTTCTCAAACTTTTTCCAACCAGATACCCATTGAGTTATCAGATTATCAACCCAGACAAACAGAGACAATTAATTATCATTATTATTATCATTATTATTTATCATTAATTATCATTTATAAACACTTAAACATCACTATGATACCACATTGTCAAAAATTACTGGACACTGGTATAAGTACCATGATATTGTTATAAACACCAGCACTTTGGCTTTATCATAATTATTTAATGAAACATACCTCATGTATGTGGAGTCACAGTGTCAAGTGACCAAGACTTGGGATGTCAGTTGCAGCCAGCTGGCTATGCTCAACAAACTGATGACTAAACCGTCAACAAACGTTCGCCTTTCGATGTAATTTTTATCAAATATTTAATTTTTCGTTTGTAAATTTTGTGTTGCCAATAAAAATAAAATTTATTTTATACTGGAAATTAACATTAAGCTGTTGTAGTAGTTTGAACATTTTTTTATTTTTTTAAAAAATGTTCAAACTATTACAACAGCTTAATGTTAATTTCCACTATAAAATAAATTTTATTTTTATTGGCAATACAAAATTTACAAACGAAAAATTTCTTACTTTGGCGAATTTTTCATTTGGTTTGAAAACTTGTACCGGTATTTCAACTCTCCCGATGGTACCCCCCTCCTGGCTGTCACTCGGGGCAGACCGCCCCCCTCGCAACCCCCTTAGTACGCCACTGCAGAAGAGCAATGTCCGTTATAATAGCGATAGTGAAGAGAGAGTGAGGCAACATTGCAGCGAAGAGAGAGAGATTGAAGACAGTCAGTAAGAGGAGGGGAATTGATGAAACGAAAAGCTTTTGATTTCACCCGGTCAAGTACGGCTGTGTGGGTTGAACCACCCCACACATGAGAAGCATACTCCATACAGGGGCGAACAAGACCCTGTGCAGAGACAGCAACTGAGTGGGGGTGAAGAAACCGCGGAGGAGGTTAAAAGAATGTTAAAAGAAGAGGAAGGATTGAGTTGTGCGTTGTTGAAGGTAAGGAGATAGCCGGGTGGAAGATTGTGAGTTTTTGAGGCATTGAAAGCCACAAGGTTTTCTCTGCACCAATCAGATATAGCAGAAAGATCAGAGGTCAGGTGTCCCATAGCCGTCCTACGCCAATCATGAAGCGACTGCTGTGAGGGACGCTTTGGGAAGCGGGTGGAGAAGTGAAGAGTTAAATCATCGGCATAGGCATAGGAGTGAATAGGACAGGAAGTGTGAATTAAAAGATCATTATTAATAAATAAAAAGAAAAGAGTTGGTGACAGGACAGAACCCTGAAGAACACCACTGTTAATAGCTTTAGGAGAAGAACAGTGACCATCTACAACTGCAGCTATAGATCAGCAAGAAAGGAAATTATATTTATATATATATATATATAATAAAATGTTTAATGTTTAATGCGTCTCGGTGACGGCAGGCGGCGTGCAGCAAAACCCAGCTGTTCGTCCTTCCACACAAAAAAAGAAATTGGTTGGCTACTCAATATATTTTGCCCCACCTTTTTTTTTCTTTCCAAGTTTCCTTGTAAGTTCAAAAAATTTTGTACACAAGTAGTTACATAACTTTTTTACAAGTTTTTATTTTTCCACATAATCTCCATCCTTTTTTATGGCTTTCCTCCACCTCGAAACAAAGGCCGTTATTCCTTGCTGGTAAAAGTCCGCTTGGTTCCGCTGGAGCCACCTCTTAACCTCCTCAACAACCTCATCGTCACTCTGAAACTTTCTTCCACGAATAGCATCCTTCATTGGCCCAAACAAATGGAAGTCTGAAGGTGTCAGATCCGGGCACATTTTTTTGATGGCCTCTCTTGTTTCCAAACTGCTGTGTGGTCTTGCGTTATCGTGCAAAGGAAGGACGTCTTCCAGTTTTGTCTCCGGTCGAACTCGCTTTATACGTCTCTGGAGTCTCTGTAGGGTAGCAATATATGCTTCTGAGTTGGTTGTTTGTCCTTTCTTCATAATGTCCACCAGAATCACGCCTTTCATGTCCAAGAAGATGGTGGCCAGTAGAATGGGTGCAAAAGGTTAGAGTGCAATTGCAAATGTTGCAAATAGGGGAGGGGGGATGTTGCAAGAGGTTATGCAACAAGTGAATGATGCAAAGAGGGGAGGGGGTTATGCGACAGTGGGTAGGGGTTATCCCCTAAGCTGCAATGAAGGGGGAGGGGAACTCCTCCAGCAAGTTGGGGAGTCCACCTAACCTCTTTGGGCGAGCAGTTGGGACGGCCTCACCCCCCAAAGGGGCATACCTAGGCTGACCATACGTACCGTTTTGAACGGGACAGTACCGTTTTGTATGGGTTTTTGTATGGGTTCTGTCACTGAAGAATAATTGTAAGCCCAATATGTTTATGTACTTACTTTTTCATGAATACAGTATATTACATAACCCCCGTCCCTTTTGTGCCATCCCAATGTCCCGTTTTTGTCTCGAGGAAATATGGTCAGCCTTGGCATACCTAACCTAAGAGAGAGAGGAGGAGCAGAGGGAAGAAGAGAGCATCCAGCTTCTGCGAGAGGCAGAAGCTCAATGAAAGATCATGATAGCAACACTTGACTTAGAACTCGAAATCCGCCAGTTGGCTTAATCCGCCATTTGGCTTAGGAGGCTTAATCTGGCTTAGAACGCGTAAATGGTTTGTTCAGGTGTACATTATTAGGGTTGAGTTGCCAGATTGCGCTATTTATTTAATTAAAGTATATATTCTTGACAGTTGGCTTAGAAATCTGTCAGTTGGCTTAATCCACCAGTTCGCTTAACCCGCCAGTTGACTTAGAAGAACTAGGAGGCTGGTGTATGTGTATATATTAATTAACTTTTCAGCTGCCAGATTGCGCTATTCAGATATTCTTAACAGTTGGCTTAGAAATCCGTCAGTCGGTTTAGATTGTGTAACCAGCCATTTGGTAAACATATAATTAAATAATAATATCGTTTATATATACAACCAAAAGAATTAAATAAAACACCATTACATCATTCTGTTTATTTAGACGAATTATTGGATTGAATTTCACGAAATATATAGAAAATAAATACACAATCCTATACAAACGAGGAATATATGCGGTCTAAAATATTTAGACAGTGGGTTCAGGGATTCTTGAAATATACTCCTGATGGCATAAATGATCGAAGTATATAAGAAATCAATTAAAAACTGTTGGAACGTAACCACAAAATCAACTAAAATCGACGAGAATGAATAATTGATTCATGTTCGATCATGGTAATTATGTATTCTATTAAAAGTATATATATATATACTGTATATATAATATATATATATATATATATATATTATATATATATATATATTGTATTATTTCATAAAAACAGCGTTGATCGGCTGCATATAAAACGTTTACAGATATCGACCAATCGCTCAAAATAGAACCAAAATCGTACGCCCGCCAGAGTACTGACACTCAATTCTTTCCAGCATCTGGAAATTCTGGGCGACAATGTTATACTTCTACTTTGGCGCGCTCTGACGCGCTTTGATGCCGGCGAAAGGAGATTGAGTCGCCATCTTAGTTTGTTCGAAGCTCTCATACGAGTAATACGTATCGGTTTTGACTCCGTAATTTTAGCCGGTTATCATTTCAATTAACTTCGCTTTATAATAAAATGCCAAGATTTAACATCATTCACTAATGATTCTAGTAAATCGAATTCTTTTAAGATTTAGAATACCTTTTAAGCTCTTTATTCTCGGTCAGTGGAACCTTTATCATATCTTTCGCTGATTCACTTGTACTTGTATATGGAGGCTAAGCATCACGCCTCACTCTAATTTCCACTCGTTGTAACACACATATATGTTTATACCCGAGTGTTAATCGTTGACCCAAGTGTTTGAGAACGCCATTTGTGGATTGTCTTACACAAGGAGAACCATCCAGGGGTAGCTATTTAGATTGGTTTCGAATTTCATTAACGATACGATCGTCAAATTGAACCTCCGACAGGTTGACTGGGGTTATCAGCTTGAAACGAGTTAATTGCGATTCACGAGCTTAATCTGACTAGCGATATATACTGTGGAACAACCATTTGCATAACGTTGCAACCTAAATCGATACTTTATAGTTAGGCTTGTTAAAGACTAACTTATTTATCAATTTAAATTAAACAAATTTAAATGTATCCAACTTAGTCTAAACTAAACAAAGTTAAATCTATCGCATAAAGCGTTAAGCTTCCCTTAAGAATTATTTCCTTTAATTGAATATGCTTAAACAATTAACAGCGTCCAAGTTTTGTGAGCCCTAAGTTTAATTTAAACAAATACCTTTTCGAACCTGAGGTAAGGGTGGACACGGGTAGCCGTAAAGATAACCCCCTTTTAGGCTGCTTAATTTTCCACAAAATTGGTCCTTCGACCCGGATACATTTAAATCTATTTAAATCTACTTAAATCTATTTAAATCTACTTAAATCTACTTAAATCTACTTTAAAATTAACTCAAATAACTCAAATCTAAATAGGTAATTCAAAATGACTGACGTAATGAGACGTGGTGGTCATCGCACCATGGCGAAACGGCTTATCGCTGAAAATATTAAATTTATTTCCACCGATACACCCGATCTCAACAAAATTGAAGCTATTCGTAATTTGTCACTTAGTCAAAGTAATAAAATTCTTGAGTATGATGACAAAATTCAGTCAGAATTATCTGATGATAAACTCATCACCGACATTACTATTGCTTTGGAATATCAGGCTGAAATTGAGCAACATGTTATTCTAATCAATAAGTTTATAAAACAAAAGGAAGCTGATGTAGCAGCTTATAGTAAACCAAAAGAACAGGCAGTCAAATTGCCTATTATTAAACTTCCTACCTTTTCTGGTAATCCTTTGGAATGGCAACACTTCTGGGATATATTTAAAAACACTATTCATGAGCGTGATGATATATCAGGCGCTCAAAAATTTACTTATCTATCGGGTCAACTTAAAGACGAAGCCTTACAGCTTCTTGATGGTTTTACTACCACCAATGATCACAATGAAGAGGCTGTTGAGCTTCTCTGTGAGACTTATGGTAAGCCTCACAAAATAATTCAAGCGCATTTACATGCTATTTTTTATCTGGAATGTCCCAGAGCTAATTCTACCGAAATTAGTAAATTTCGCGCTCAATATGAATGCCATCTACGTGGTCTCAAAGTTATTGGCACAAATATTGACGAAGCTGGTTTTGTTTTCGCCGCCCTATTGCTACGTAAATTACTGAATCGCGTTAGTGATAATATTAATCGAGCTGCTAAGTCCGATTATTGGAATCTATTATTGGAATCTAGATAGCTTCAGGAAAGCTATTGACAATGAGATATCATTGCTACAGTCAGTAGAGCCCGAAAGCAAGCCTACTGAGCATGTTAAGTCTAATTCTAATTATGCAAAAGGCAAAGCGAATCTTCATGATATTCGCCCTAAGTCTAACACTAGTTTTTATAAATCTAATTCTAACAAATCTACTGTGGGTTCTTTTTCCATTGCTAGTAAGAATAGAGACAAGGAAAATCGAATAAGACCATGTGCACTCTGTGCCTCAGAGCATAAGGTTCATGAGTGTCCTAAGTATAACACTCCTAAATTACGCTCGAAGCGGTCTCGCGCTCTAAATCTATGCCTCAACTGTTTGAGGAATAATCATAAAACGTCAAACTGCATGAGTAAATTTTCATGTAGGTTTTGTCAAAATAGGCATCATTCCGCTTTGTGTTTTACATCTGCAAATGAGTCGATTAAACCCAATAGTCAGAGTAAAGAGGCACAAACTGAGCGAGCAGTCACTTCGGTGTCAGCCGCTTTAACCAAAAACAAATCAAGCACAGCATTGCCTGCTGCCATGTTGCCTGTAGTAACTGACTACGGTGTAATTAATTTATGCCCGCTTTTCGATCAAGGATCACAGAAAAGCATCATGCTTAAATCTATAGCGACAGAATACAACATAAAACCTTACAAGAAGTCAGTAGTATAGCCGCAAAAGGGTAGAGTGCAGGAATGTTGCAATTTATTACGTAATGTTGCAAAGGGGTCGAGTTGCAAAGGGGTTGGGGGTATGTAACAACTCAATGTTGCAAAGGGGGTGGGTGTTACGAAGGGGGTGGGGGTTATGCAACAACTCAATGTTGCAAAGGGGTAGGGTGTTGCTAAAAAGGGGGGGGGGGATGCTGCAGGTGCAACAAGGAAACTTGGAGGCGGCGTTATCCCCCAAGAGAAAGGAGAGAAAGGAGGAGAGGTGTTCACCTGGCAGGAGCCAAGTGCATATTAAGACTTCAGCCGAGTAGGCGTTGTCTTATAGACTCTTAATCAGCCAGTTGGCTTAGAAGGAGCCAAGGGGGGAGGGGTACACCTGAAGGAGGAGAGAGAGAGAGAGAAAGAGAGAGTATAGGCCTTTGTTGCCGATTGCAAGGGCATGCAACTTGGAGGCGGAGTTCTCCCCCAAGCTATTTTCCCCAAAGGGGTATACCTAACCTAAGAGGCCTCTAAGGGGTTTTCCCAAAGGGCTAGAAAGAGAAAGGATCACAGATCCTTGCTCGGCTGGGAGCCGAGCTTGTATGACTCCGTCGTCAGCCTCTCGCTCTTTTATAGACCTCTAATCCGGCTGAGTTGCCAGATAGCGCCATGTATTTAATTCCAATAGAAGGCTGAGTTGCCAGTTTGTGCTATATATTTAATTAATTCTAATCGAAGACTGAGTTGCCAGATAGCAATATTTATTAAATTAAACCATATATTAATCAAAATAACACAATATATTTATATGATGGTAGTTAATCAATACAGATGAATCTTCTTAATTCAAACAATTAAAAGAAATTCTGTTTATTAAATAAATAATTTAAACACACGCTCTTTACACAATAAATCACTTTATTAAAAAAATCACTAAACAATTAAAAGAAAAGAAACCTTACGAAGAAAGTTGAAATAAACGACAATTCAAAACACACGGTCGTCTTCCCTCATTCCCCCCAAACCTCTCACCCCATCTGTGCTTGTATATATATATATATATATATAATAAAGGAATGAACAAATCGTGCACACACACACACACACACACACACACACACGCCTCTGTACATATCATGTGAATGAAAATCAGAAAAAAAATGCAAAACGTATATTAATTTAAATCAAATGAAGCTAAACGTCTATTAATGTAAAACAAATGAATTTTCTCCTTTTAAGAGAATCAATTATTATAAGAAATTAATTACTCAATATAAGAAATTAATCATTAAGCGCTGTTTTTTCCATTCACGAGGAAAGGATTTCCGAGAATCTGGGTCAACTCAAAACACACGGTCGTCCCCCCTCCTCCCTCATTCCCCCAAACTTCTCACCCTTCGCGAACGTCAAAATATTAGTTCAGACGAAATACACACAAATGAACAACTTTCTCCTTACCTTTTATATATATA
Organism: Bathynomus jamesi; assembly: GCA_023014485.1. NCBI lineage: Eukaryota > Metazoa > Arthropoda > Malacostraca > Isopoda > Cirolanidae > Bathynomus > Bathynomus jamesi. The sequence continues at coordinate 115,610 of JAJOZX010003922.1, forward strand.
TATATATATATATATATTATATATAAAGAATCATAATAAACGTGTCTATTTAATTTTGTCATTCCTTATATATGTAAAAAGTGAACAATGAACAATTCCTACACCATCATTATATGAATTCATTGTCCATTTTTACATAAGAAACCAAAAATCACATAAGCGAGTTTTTGATAGAATTTCGATTTGTAATAATGACTTATACACTATGACGTCACAAAATAACTTTATTCTCTTTACGTTTCCCACTCTGTGTCTCTAATTCGTTCTTGTAAATCTTCCTAACAATGATTTGTACTATACGTACAAATTCAATAACTATGACGTCACATTTTCCCGTCATTTATTTCCCTAAGGACTAAACACTCTATAGAAGTCATTATTTATATGTTATGTAGCATAAACATTATTATTGAACCAGACTCATTCTTACATTCATGTTCTTTCTTGACCGCTATCCTTTATTAATTTTATTACTTATTCATTCATCTACCTATTGTCTACTTATGCCCTATCAACTTATCAGTCTATGTTTACTCGTGTCAATCATGAAATGCAAAACTTTAGGTTCGTTCGAGAACGCGAAAAAACGTTCTCGTATTATTTTTTTCATTTTTATTTTTAATTATATGACCTCCCGAGGTGAACTCAAAACAATGCTTAGTAAGTGATCGAATTCCGCTGACCGACAGAATTGAACGCTTCTAAGATAAAAAAAGTCTCCTTTCGCTCTGATTCGAATTTATAACATTATCATGCGTTATGTCATATCATGTGTGTTATGTGCCCATGTACTTTGTATTATATTTCTAACATCTTAATTGTCTGTAAAAGCAAAACCAAGTTGTAGTAACTGTTTAATTGTAATTAACTGTAATTAACAATAACTTGTAATGTACTTCAGTGAAACTGTAATTAAATGTAATGATTTAATTTATAATGTAAGAATGTACTTTAATAGAAGTGTAATTAAACAATGAGTGAATATGAATTAATTGGTAATTGTAATCGTAATTGTAATGAACCAAAATTAATACGTACTCAGTCATGTACTCAAAATTGTGCTTATGTGCTAATACGAAATTATATCGCTTTCAGGAATGTAGAATCAGCGATACTGTTGTTCTTTTTTCTTTTTTCTTTTTTTTATTCTTTTTAGTTGAAATCTTTCAAAAACATCTGATCATGTATTTAAAAAGGGGGGAAACTTAACCTTCGATTGTCTCTCCCAAACATTTAGACTATATTATACTATACTTGTAAAATTACTTCACTTCTGATTAGCACTTCATCGTTGCACTTCATCATTGTACTTCAGATTAGCACTTCATCATTATACTTCAGATTAGCACCTCATTAGGAGGGGGCAGAGGCCCCTTGCCTCCTTAATATATTTTTAGATTCCGGCCTGAGCCATGGTCGAAAGAGGTCGAACCTCTACCCTTGTAAATTCAGAGCAATACCTGTAATTTTAAGAAGTAAACCACAGTAAAAGAAGTTTTTATCTTTTTCCTTCGAGCCGTGCTCTCTGCAGGAACTCAGTCAGTCAAGTCGACAAGTTATAAAAGAGAAAAGTCGATAATTTTAGTATAAGAGAAAAGATCAGAGAATTATAAAAAGAGAAGAATTAATAAGCGAGAGAAAAGAATTAGAAAGAATTATAGAAAAGTATAAAGAAGAAACATCCGTTGCAGCCTCCGAACCAGAACCCCCCCGTCGAATACGAACCGACTCAGGGCCATAAAGGGGGGGTTAACATATATATATAAATGGATTTTCACCTTAAAGTGAATTAAAACATTAAAAAAATCACTAAACAATTAAAAGAAAAGAAACCTTACGAAGAAAGTTGAAACAAACAACAATTCAAAACACACGGTCGTCCCCCCTCCTCCCTCATTCCCCCCAAACTTCTCACCCTTCGCGAACGTCAAAATATTAGTTCAGACGAAATACACACAAATGAACAACTTTCTCCTTACCTTATATATATATATGTATAGAAAGAATCATAATAACCGTGTCTATTTAATTTTGTCATTCCTATATATATATATATAATATATATATATATATATATATATATATATATATATAAATGGATTTTCCCTTATTTATATATATAAATGGATTTTCATCTTAAAGTGAATTAAAACCTTAAAAAAAATCACTAAACAATTAAAAGAAAAGAAACCTTACGAAGAAAGTTGAAACAAACGACAATTCAAAACACACGGCCGTCCCCTCCTCCCTCATTCCCCCAAAACTTCTCACCCTATCTGTGCTTGTATATATATATATATATATAATAAACGAATGAACAACTCGTGCACACACACGAGGAAAGGATTCCCGACTCGAATCACACCTGTTTGCCCAGAGGCATTTTTGAAATGACCGCGAGTTGCCCTTTCTTCCAGTCTACTCGGGATAAACCTCGCTTCACTCCAAATCTTAATTTTGCTGTTGTTATTACTTCTACAATGAAACACATTCTCGAAGCGAAGAAAATGTTTTATATTTTTATTTACGCGTAATTTGTATGGTGTCATATTCTTAGATAACATCTCTGTTATTGAAAGATATACACACAATTATATTAAATAATAATCAGCAAAAGAGTAGAGTGCATGAGGTGGGCAAACCTGAAAGTACTAACAATTATATAATATATATATATATATATATATATATATATATATATATATATATATATATATATATATATAGAAAGAAAGAGAGAAAGAGAGAGTTTTGTTCATTCTTTTAAAATAAATAAAGGAATGGAAATATATATATATATATATAGGGTGGTACAGATTTAAAATAACAGGATCATTTGATCCGTGGGTAGTATGACCGCAAAACATGCTAATGCACGATTTTTCTCTTTAGTAATAATAACAACTAGCTCTTCCCGAATTGTAACAACGGATAAGGTTTTCACTCCACCTTAGACCCACAGTTTAACGTGGAAACCGAATGCTCTTTCTTTTTTAAAAATATAATTAAAGGAATGGATATATTTATAATTTCTTTATTATAAAATGTGGAACATGCAGTCTTCAGAAGATGTGAACATCTGCTTTGTGGATCAGTTCAAGAAATACATCTCGTCAGGGAGTCGTTGCTCATCATAATTTCAACATAACAGGATCATTTGATCCGGGGGTAGTATGACCGCAAAACATGCTAATGCACGATTTTTCTCTTTAGTAATAATAACAACTAGCTCTTCCCTGAATTGTAACAACAGTTAAGGTTTTCACTCCGCCTTAGACCCACAGTTTAACGTGGAAACCGAATGCTTTTTTTTTTAAAAATATAATTAAAGGAATGGATATATTTATAATTTCTTTATTATAAAATCCTCTCGATTACATTAGTGACTAATGATCCGGGAATAGTGGGGGGAAAATATTGACATGGTAAAGACAGCAAGGGGTAATACGAGCATTAAATCTATTGGAGAAAATATAAAGATGCCATTAGTCGTCCGGACCCGTTATAGCGGTGTTACGATTGGTACACAAACTTATCATAGCTCCACCCAGTGCATTCCCTCCACCATGGACCACGAACTTTATACTTTTCCGGATTTGTATCAAGAAGGTGACACTGCAGTATTGACTGCAATTAATCTTTTTAATGCGATTGACCGTGATGGATTATTTCCAACGCAAACCGTTGAAGATATTTGCAGTGACGCTCCTTACAATCCGACGCAAGGGACTACCATAGAAATGCAAGTGTCTATAATTTATTCACAAGAAACATGATTTTATATATATGGATGGTTGTAGTATCTCGTCAAATACTTCATTTAGATACTCACCATTATGCTAAAACTGAAATTTTTATGGCAATCTTTTGCGTGTTTTAAATGTTACTCGGATTTACCTCTTAAATGAGTTTCGAACCAAAGATATCTTCACATAATGGGGTCTGTCTGTATACTCTGTATATGTTTTTATTAAAAAACAATCAATATGAACATTATTCTTTCTCCTTTAAGGTCCGATGAGGATTTGACACGTGTTATACAATCTTTTGAAGAATCTCGTGTCATGAATACGGAGGATATACTGATCAGTCAGCATAATGAATGTCACACCGAAATAATGTAAGTGTTTTTCGATCTTTTTGGGGTAAGAAGACAATATATTTTCAAAAATTTATTAAATGAAAGAAATCAGTACAATAACCATCTTAAACTACAGAATATACCCTTACAAATATACACACACGAACAAAAACATTATACTATACAACGAATACGTACAATTGGAAAACGGATTTTTATCTGTCTGCATACCATTTCATCGTTTCGGCGAGTGACACGGGTCAAATAAATTTAAAAAATTTATAAATTCTTTATCACATGACATATGCATGAGAAATGAGACACAGTACATTCCGCAAGTATTACTAAAATATCCTTGTATACGAAACGGGTTCCATACAACTTCGGGAAAATGTAACTGAGCGAGAAATTGTACAATAATAGGGTCACTCCAGGGTTGAGTACCGAGTGAATCAAAATAGTACAGGCGCTGTCTATTTTTAAAATAGACAGCGATCCAATGAATCCCTTCATTACCGATGACATCTGTGTTCACAATAAGACTACCGCATTCTCGCGTACTTGGCAAACTCAATGTTTCATTCTTCGCAAACACGCCGATAAATTTGGAACGTGTGACTCGTTCACTATTCATTACTTTCTGAAGTGTATTAGCATCCATTTTAAAAGTCAGTGCTAACGCTCCTAAATCTATCTACTTCTATTAGGGCTTGCGATTCGAGATATACTAGTACACTAATAGGCGCGTCTATAGGCTTGGTGAATTCCAGTCTCACTGAGATGTTTCCGCTCTGCTGTGGGCTTAAATGCGTATTACGCTAGCAGATAAGTCAGGTGTAATGTCAAACGGATAAAGGTTAAATTGATCAATGAATTCTTCCTGCGTTACCCCATTACCAAGCTCATCACAATCACCTGCAATATAGGTCAGATTAATATAGGCTCTGGCACAAAGAGGTACAGCGTCTGATGAATAGTCCGTATCCATTGTTCCGCCCAAAGCAATGCCATTAACGTATAGAGTTATATTTTTAAGTCCGAAATTCTCGAATTTAAAAGCACTCTTTTTATATTTTCCATTCACCGAAGCATGGTCCTGCATTCCGATTAATATCCTTTTAGGAAGATTTCCCAGGGCAATGTTTTCTATCTGCTTCGATGCCAACCCTGCAGGCACCGTATATAGTTTGATTTGTACTCTGTTAATAGGATATTTCACTGTAGCGTTTAGTAAATTTTTCTCAATTTCTAGTTGTTTTGGTGAACTTAATTTCACTCGCCGTACGCGGAGGTATGTGTCCATAATGTGAACCACAACGGGGTTTGCACCCTCTTCTTGATCAGCATCCAGATTTAAGCAGATCTCAGGAATCGTGCGGGTGAGCTTTATTTTCATATCCACCCCGTTCACAAGCAACTTCTCCTGGAAAGTGAAATCTGTGTGCAGCCGCCCAAAACACTCGTATATTTTCTTTTTAGAATTTTTAAATTTGTCCTTTATACTACTTTCATCTTTAGTTTGATAATATCCCTCGGCACTTAAAAAGGTAGCCTTCGCTTCTTTGGAAAAGTTGAGGACATTTTCCAGATAGGCTCGTAGATGATAGTACCCCGTGCCTGCCGATATGTTGGTCTGATTTAAATATACGTCACACTGGTTGAATATGGAGTGCAGAAAGTTTGTTTCAGGGTATACAGCATATTTGTCATCGCAGACCGTTCCATCAGAATGGGCTATACGTAGCTTAGCGTGCATGTGCACACAGCTTGGATCAAAAAAGTAAGGGCCTGAGCTGGGTATCACGAATTCTATAGGTGCACTCGGGGAACTAATTGTGTTTAAAGGGTTAATTGTACTAAAATCACTGTGCTCAATAGAAACTTGAGTTGGAGGCAGCTCAAAAAGGGACAGCTCCGATTTACAGCATTGTGAACTACATGGGTGGATGAAGCGTGCCATGGCGAGTTAGAAATAGTGCCTCCTCTCTCGACAAGTAGCAAACAAACTATGATTCATGAGATCAATGTCCTTAGCTTATATCAGTCAAAAAAGTGGTCAACCATAGGTTTCATTCGCTTACAGCACTTCTGTTTTGATATCCTTTTACGTTTAATACCACGTGACCCCTTCTTCCGGGCAGCCCTCTTCTTCTTCCCGCCACCACGCATTTTTCTCTTTGCATCTTTGATGATTTCGTCCCGTGTACGCTTTAAATGTTTTTTTTTAGCTTCTTTAGGTTTAGCTCCGGCCAATATGTCTTCTGCAGTGTTAAGACCTGATTGTAGCGCTTTCATTCCGAGGTATCTGGCACCCCTCTTCAGCAAAGGAACAGCCGTACGTAGTATGGATAAAAAAATGGATCCAAGTCCACTACCGCGCTGGTATCTCACCCCTCGATAGACGGTGAAAGGCTTTCTATCCATTATAACTCAGTGCGTCGAAAGTGTAGCTTCACTGTTAAGCTCCCGTTACCGAATAGGAAGTTTTCACCCTCAATCGTTCTTATATATATTGAGATATTGGTTATTAAATTAGTTGCGACATTCACATAATGGGGTCTGTCATATGTAATACTCAAACTCCTTCCTCTATGGTTGGGAATGTGAGCAATGCGCAGCAGGCGTGCCTGGGTATCCCCAACAAACTGGTGCTCCACTATATTACTGTAAATATAGGACATGTCTGGGGACCTTTCAGCCAATTTCTCCATCTTCAATTGATACATTAATCTGGACAAGTCATGCTGTGTCTCGTGAAATGTGTCTCTTTGGAAGGCTGCGCTATATCGGCCATTGGTTAGAATTTTGAACATTCTACGGTCTTTAATACGTCTGTTAGTCTTTGATTTTAGGATTAGTGTATGTGCAGGGTTTCCTTTGTTTACGATTTCGTATACTAAATCATTCGTAAGGTTTGAGTTTCTTAAACTTACGTTTAAGTCTCTCACAACATCCTCGACCGAACCATATTGACCCGGTCCTAGTCTTACTTCTGTACTGTAATACCGTGCAACCTTAGTCCGAGCGATACGTATAGTTTCAGCCATAGCTACCCCAACTTTTTCACACTCGTCAATGTCTCTAAGAATCGTAAAAACGGTTTCTTTATGTTCAATATTTAAAAAGATGGTGTCCAGCTGAATTTCGCATATCCCCACCTCATACGAATCACGACCCAATTCAATGTTCCCCTTGGAGTTCTGTTACAAAGTTGGCTAGTGTGTTGTTAGGGTGTACAGACAGGGACGAGGAGGACGGGAGTGTGACGTAGAAATGGTTAGGAGCCATGTTGCATACTATTTAAGCTTCATTATTGCATCAGCTTTTATATAGGTGTTGAAGCTTTCTGGGTACCCTAGCCATTTCACCAGGTACATTTTTCTCTTTCCTGAACCTTTGCTTCCTAAAATTTTCTCAATTTTAAACACATTTTTTCCTAAGTTAAAGGCAACTTTCTGCAATTCCTCGCGATAAAAACCTCCTGAGATTTCTTCCCCATTCAAATCTTCAATGTAATACATCATTATCTCACCTTTATGTCTCATACCCCTAACTTTAAAAATCTCGCGTGTCCATCCTTGCTCAAAACCATTTGCGAATTTATTCCCCGAACGCGACAGCCTTACATAATCATTGATTTTGAAGCGCGCCGAGTGTGGTGTTGGTGATCCATCTCTTCTCGGGAGCTTACCTCTTTCTAAAACTTCGTTAGGTGTTGTCCCAATCGTGCGATGGTGTGAGCGGTTGTAGGATGATGCCAATGATTCCAGAATGTCTAGAAATCTGTATGTGTTTTTATGTGTAAAATAACGGTGCATGCGCTCCTTTATGGTGCGTTGAACTCTTTCAGCTAAAGAAGCCTTATGTATAGAATTGGTTGTGTAATAGCTGATATTAAACTCTGTCAGCATGTTCTGAAAAGCACGGCCTATAAATTCCTTCCCCATATCCGTACAAAAATAGCCAGGAACCCTGTTTTCTTTTAACATTAGCGTTTTGGTGGCTTTAGCAACGGTTTCAGGTGATTTATTTTTCAGAGGAACTAGCCACAGATATCTAGAGAATACGTCTATTATGAATAGAATGTAGCGGTAACCATCGTTATACACAGAATATCTTTGCATGTCTGTTAAATCTGCTTGCCAAATAGAATCAATCGAGGAAGCCGTTGTCTTGGCTGTTTTATACCTTTTTCTCACAGGCTTATGAAGCGTATAAGCGTCCTGCTCCCTCAAAAATCTTTCAACATCTTTTTTTCCTACTCCGTAAACACTTCTGTACAGTCTATCTACGCCGCCGTAGGAGGCTGGGTTAGAAATGTCATAATAGCGTTTAGTTAATACGTTAGCCATTTGCGTATTTTAGAGGCACGTGGGTAGGGTTGACCGTTGTTTAACCTCTTCTTTCTCCTCTTCAAAGGTGTTACCGCCGGGGGTGACGGCGTCTTCAATTGTGTCACATGCGTTGCATGTTCCAAGTCTTTTAACCTGTTCAGATTTCCTATCAACGTTTTAGGTACATTTATTTGTTGTAGTCTTGCTTTAATATGCTTCCATCCTGATGGTGATGGCCTATCCCACTTTCTCACCAGATCATGGACAATGTCTACGATATTCGATCCCTGTACCTTTGATCCTTCCACAATGATCTCGCCTGTATCGGTCCATTGTATGGCTGGATCCTCATTCAATAGATTATAAAGACTTAAGCCTTTACTCCTCAATGTATGTGGGAGGGTGCTTTTTAATACATGCTCGATATGTTGTGTTGCTAATCCCTTAATTTTTGGTTGGTCAGCTGTATCGTCGGGCACAGATCCTATGACGCCATGTCCATCGTCCCCCGTGCTGTGCCTAATAACCACAGGAATCTCTGTAGGGTTCTTATAATTTTCGCACTCGTGAAGAAATTTCTGCAGAGCTTCTTGGTGTAAGAATCTTTTCTCATCAGGTGTTTTTTCACTGTTTAATAGGGCTAGCAATTCGCTTTCCATTCTTTTAAGTCTGCTTTTACGGGGATCTAGAACCGTGTCTGGATTCGTTTGCAGTGAAGCGTACACCTCGTGGGGAATCACTACCACTTTCTTCATTATATTAATCTAGTCAGTAAAGGAACCAAAATTGAAAATAAGATGGGGAGAAATGACCCTCCTGTTTGTACAATAATTCGTTTTTTCTTCGCTACAGTTTGACTTTTACGAGCGAGTGCACGTATTATGTTCTTGTAACGGCGTAGGCGAGCCTTCTGAGGGGGTTTCATTGATACATTGCAATTTATAACGTTAAGACAGATTTCACAGATGCATTTTAAAAAGTCGGCGTCGATATTTTTAATAAACATCTGCTGCATTGCCCGGGGCAGTCGATGATAGATTTTTATTAATTCACGGTATTTCTTTAGTCTCTTTGTCATTCTGGAATATACACCGTTTCAGGCTCGTTTGGAAATATATTCGTTCGTAGAAGCACCCTAAACGTGTTTCGCGGATGAAGGTCGCAAAGCAAATATCCGTAACGCGTGCTTGTAGCTTCTTTATAAACTTCCAAAAACTCCTTACGCTGATTCGGGAACATTTGATTGGCTAATACCCCAATTTGTGATACATCTCTACGTTGTGCGAATAAGACTAGATATTGTGTATTTAACGACACATCGCGCATGTATCTATTTTTGAAAAATAGATTCTGATTGATGAAGAACACGCTTATGTTAAGATGGTGGGAGAATACTGTAAATGTCTCGGCAAACGTTTTATCCATCTCCAACATGAGATCGTCAATTACAATGATTGTATGTTCATTTACCTTTAATGAATTAACGTCATATAGGCCTTTGTGGAACAAAATATCATCTTGGTACTCGTTGAACACTGATTGATACGTCGAATAGCACCATATAACTTTATGCACAAATTTCGAGAACATCTATCCCTTTTCTTTAATGATTTTAAGCATAAACACAGTTTTACCACATCCTGTAGGTCCAGATATAATACATGTGGATGTGCTCGTGAATCTGAATTTTTCTACAGAGTCCATTTCTAACACGTCACACTCCTAAGTGGATCATTTACAAAATATTACAAATTTTGAGTGCTGTTCCTTATATTTTGTTTTCTTCTCCCACAGAACCGTGAATGACGATGAGGTACAGCAACCCATCATTGACATTACGGATGACCTCGACGACAGTGTAGTTGTGATCTCCTCCCCTGCCAACGAACCCTCACCAGCGATACCGGTAGCACGTCCAAAGCGGAGGTATGATGAAGAGAACCCCACGTCAGATATAAAGCGACCGAAATACGCGCCTGTTGCACCAGTAATAGATCCACAACCCTCAACCTCTTATGCTACAATCCCCCCAGCAGCACCTCCCGCTAATATAGCCCCTAATTCATCCGCCACAGTTGCCCCCGTTCTGTTAAGTCTACAATAATAGATCCCCAACCCTCAACCTCCTACGCAACAGGCCCCCCCCAGCAGCACCTTCCGCTAATATATCCCCTAATTCATCCGCCACAGTCGCCCCCCGTTCTGTTGAGGATGATATAACGTTTGAGTTGGTGCGCTCCGCAACCCCCACCCCAGCCTTGACTAGAAATCGGTATAGAGTCAGGGTCGACCCTAGAGCCATGTATAGCAATGGAATTGAGCGCGGGCTACGCCGAGTTGTACAGCGTATTGTAGAGTTTGCTCTTCAGAACCGCGACGAACGTGAAGTCAGGACGAGTCTGTCCTTCGGATTCGGGTCAGATGACGGTGATGTAGATGATTATTGGGTAGTAGTGCCATTTAGACGTTTGGCGGCTGAAGACGTAGAATATATATTAGGACGTATAATGCAAGCTGCCCAAAAACTTGAATATCTCGTTTATTAAATAAATCATGTTTCAATTAGCGTTTTACTTTCTCCTTTGTGTGCGTGCACAGGTGAAAGTTCTAAGCTCCGCCCACTGTTGTGTGTGTGTGCACAGGTGAAAGTTCTAAGCTCCGCCCACTGTAAGACCAGCAACGTGAGTCATGCTGCTATCCGGGATTCCCTGCGTGGTCAGTCGACTGCAGTAAGCCCTTGAGATCAGACGTGTATTCGCCAGCGTAGAAGAAAAAAAGGAGATTAGACGTGTATTCAGAAGAAAATGGCTACCTTTAATATTGCTTGTACAACGTTTATGAAATGGTATTCAGCAAAGTGTGAAGATGTGGTGGATACCGAAAAACTTCCTATTCCCCCCTCCTATGCCTCTTTTAAAACCACATTGGATTGTGCGAAGTTGCAAGATGTACAAATACTCTACGGATGTTCTGGTGAGACCGTTGAAGGCTTTCGTTGCACAGACGATGTGCTGAAGTATGCTGTAGAGCTAAACTTTATAAAGTGAGGTTGTGGCTAGTGCCCCGCGTTAGTTTTTAACAGACTTTAGAGACGAGTATCGTTTGCTGGGCAGAAAGGAAAAATATGAGCATATGTTCCTCTCAAATAGTGCGCCGGAGTGTGAAGATGTTTAGTAAAACATTATAAAATCTGCCTGGTTCGTGAAAATTATCCTGAGGGAAACTGTCTGGTGCGTAGTCTGGTAGTGATAAAACCGAAATTAATTCTTGTAGCGGAAAAACACCTACCCAATATGTACAACAATTCGCCGCACGATTATGGTGCGACTCGCGGATCATACGAATTCGAACAAGCCCATTCACGTATCATCGAGTCAGCCGCCCATCGAACCGTTCCTGCCTATTTGCGTGCCTCACACGGCTCATAGTTATCTCAGAGCTTGAACCGAGTGGACGTGCGCTCCTCGAATACGATGGAACTTCCTTTGAGCAGCATTCTCAACGCCTCGTACGATGTGTCCGTGACGAAATCGTTGCGCGTGTTCAGGCGTAAATCCGGTACCGTTAGCTATGTACTGGAAACGGAATGTAGACAAACAAACAAACGGGTTTATTTAAGTGTCGAGAAGATGAATAGAATCTTCGTGATAGTTGAGAAGTGGAGTGAAGATCGTTATAAAATACCTGCTAACGTAGGTACAAGAAGAGAGCAGATTAGTGACGCACCCTCATACGCCGTTGTATGTACGTTGTGTATAAATAACGATCGGCCATGCATTGATATACGGCTGATGTGGAAGAATGCTTCTGATAATAACGCTCTTGTTCCTACGCGAAACCGTTTCATCCTCGACAGAATGTTTGAAATCGTCGGATTCCGCAAGCTGAAACCTATATTAGACGCGCGTGCTACGGATATGCTTTATTTTGATACAGTACTTGAATACGCATACACCGCTCTGCTCGATGGGTTTACCGAGTGTAGGGCTGAACAAGGTGAGAATGGTCTAGAGCTGGACGTTTATTTAAAAAGTTTAGACTCTTTGAAATACCATGAACTTTGGTACAAAGCAATTGACTGGTACAAGGCTGAGCTCACCTACACCGTTCACCCTGAAGAACTATTTCTTTATATAACGCGCAGTTGTCGTAACGATTTAGAAGATTATTTCAATTGCCGCAATGTTGAGTGAAGACGAGTTCACGATTGAAAAGCTCGGGTCGGTAGAAATAAACCCTCGATTGGAAAAGCGTGTTTATAAACTTGTGTTTAATAATGTAGCTAACGATGAACTCTTCGTGCGTGCTTTTGATTGTATTCTAGACGTACTTAAAGATGACTTACCAACCGGTTGTAAAGTGGGAACAAAAATAGTACTGAACGATATGAAAGCCCTTCATATCGAGTACAGGTTTCCCTATACTTTAAGCGGTGAAATATTATTAAACCGCATATACTGCGTAATGCAGAGCAATAATGATGTAATTGTAGACTCGATTAAGTGCGAGTTTAGTATTTTGAAAAAAAAAAGTGAAATGTATTTATATATTTAACATATTTGTGTGATATTTCTCCTGTACTGTTATATTGAAGGATATATGATTATATGCATATTCCTCGTTCATATTTCTATTATTATTGATTATTCAAATGTATATTTATTTCTATATATCTCCATAATTGTGTGTGTGTGTGTGTGTGTGTGTGTATATATTTTTTGATCATATGCATATTCCTCGTTCATATTTCTATTATTATTGATCATTCAAATGTATATTTATTTTCTATATATCTCCATAATTGTGTGTGTGTGTGTGTGTGTATATATCTCTCCTGTACTGCTATATTGACGGATATATGATTATATGCATATTCCTCGTTCATATTTCTATTATTATTGATTATTCAAATGTATATTTATTTTCTATATATTTATAATAAACAGAATGATGCAATGTTGTTTTACTTAATTATTTTGGTTAATTATATCATGTTACGCCTTCTAAACCTACTAGCGGAATTCTAAACCAACTTTTAAGAAAATAAATGGTACAATCTGGCAACTGTATACCTGAACAATGGTATCTGGCAACTCTACATAATAATGTATACAATTAAAACGGTATCTGGCAACTCTCCATAATAATGTATACAATAAAAAGTGGTATCTGGCAACTCAAGCCATTTACGCCTTCTAAGCCAACTGGCTGATTAGGAGTCTATAATAATGTATACAATTAAAATGGTATCTGGCAACTCCATAATAATGTATACAATAAAAAGTGGTATCTGGCAACTCAAGCCATTTACGCCTTCTAAGCCAACTGGCTGATTAGGAGTCTATAATAATGTATACAATTAAAATGGTACCTGGCAACTCTCCATAATAATGTATACAATAAAAAGTGGTATCTGGCAACTCAAGCCATTTACGCCTGCTAAGCCTTCTAAGCCAACTGGCTGATTAGGAGTCTATAAGACAATGCCTACTCGGCTGAAGTCTTAATATGCACTTGGCTCCTGCCAGGTGAACACCTCCCCTCCTTTCTCTCCTTTCTCTTGGGGGATAACGCCGCCTCCAAGTTTCCTTGTTGCACCTGCAGCATCCCCCCACCCCCTTTTTTGCAACACCCCACGCCCCTTTGCAACACATACCCCCTTTGCAACATGTTGCATAGTCCCACCCACTTTGCAACATGTTGCCTAGATCCCCCTTTGCAACATTGCAACATTACGTAATAAATTGCAACATTCCTGCACTCTACCCTTTTGCGGCTGTACTACTGAAGACCAACTGTCTTATTGATGGTTTCAACTCTAGCAGTAAAACACAGAGCTATGATGTACCTAAAATTCTAATTCAAACTAAATCTAATAAACATGAAATCGAAGTCATCCTGGTTGATGGACTTCCATCTAAAGTTGTTATTCCAGGGATAACACAAACTATTCAATTTTTAAAATCCCAAGGCGTACAATTAGTGTAGCTTCTTTGGTGATTAAAAACGACTCTATTAATGAAATTAGCATTTTAATTGGTTCTGACTATTATTTTAATTTTATAACTGGTCAAACTAAGCATGGTGACATTCATTTGTTAGAAACAGAGTTAGGTAATGTCATCAGTGGTCCAATTAAATTTAAATCAACTAACAAATCTAGTAATCTAAATTCAAATTTATCCGTACTTAGAGTGGGAGTGTCCGAGTCTAATTCTGATTCCGGATTGACAAGTTATGGGATATCGATTCTTTAGGAATCAAAATAAATGAACCATCGGACTCTGAGCATAGAGTCATGAAAAAATTCTACGAAAACTACCTACTGTAATGGCAGATATGAAGTTGGACTTCCTTGGAAGGAGAATCATCATCCTCTACCTTCTAATTACGGTATGGCAAAGGGTAGACTTTTGTCTACTCTTAACAAACTTAGGAAGACCCCAGAAAATTTAAAACATTACAATGATGTGATACAGGATCACGTCACGAAAGAATTTGTGGAGTTAGTCCCAAATTCTCAAACTCTATCAAACAATGCTAATATCCACTATTTGTCACATCACGGAATTAAGAAAGATTCGGCTGCCACCCCTCTGAGAATTGTTTTTGATTGTTCGGCGGGTAATCCAAGTTTTAATGACTGTATGTACACTGAACCCTCTCTAATTCATGATTTAGGGCACATTTTATTGAGATTTAGGTTAGGTCATTATGCTTGCGTTAGTGATATCGTAAAAGCCTACGTTATGATTTCACTTAATGAAAGGGATAGAGATGCAACCCGTTTCCTATGGCCTGAAAATCCTTTTAACCCTGACTCCCTCATTTGTGTTTACCGCTTTAAAGTGGCTTTGTTCGGAGTGACGTGCAGTCAGTTTCTACTGAATGCCACGATCCTACACCATTTGAGAGGACATACTTCTCTGGTGAGCAAGCAGGTTGAACGTAATATATACGTGGATAATCTCATATTCTCGTCAGACAACGAAAATCAATTGCTGAGCTTCTATCAAGAATCTCAAACTTTGCTCAGCGCAGCTAATCTGACTTTGAGAGAATGGACCACGAATTCAACCTCCCTTAACGCCTCCATTATGGAGCAAAACAACGGAGTTAAGTTGGGTAAACCTATTAAGGTCTTAGGGATGATATGGGACGAGGAATCGGACACGCTACTCTATCCTCACTTCGTACTCAATAATTTTAATCTAACAAAAAGGGTAGTCTTGAGCAATGTTGCTAAGGTGTTTGACCCTTTAGGCTATTTAAATCCTGTTACAATCAAGACACGCATGTTTCTACATGGGTTGTGGAAACAAAAATTAGATTGGGATGAGCCATTGAACGACGTACTAAGCAGTGAATGGATAACTCTATCTCAAGAAATCGAAGCTGTAAAAAATCTGGCCATCCGACGAAATCTAAATTTGAACGAGACTATATCAATGCATGCGTTCTCGGATGCCAGCACAAAAGCCTATGGCACAGCAATTTACTTTGTGTCTGGAAACAAATCTATTTTAATTATGTCAAAGGTAAAGGTTTTACCTTTGAAAGGGTTATCAATACCCCGGGCAGAACTGACGGCAATGAGTTTGTCGTCTCGCCTAATCAACTATATTCTAGAAACTTACTCTCAAGAACTCCAATTTGATCATATCTATTTATGGTCGGACAGTAAAGTTGCTCTGTCGTGGTTAGCCACAAATAAGCCTTTGAAACCTTACGTGGAAAATCGCGTAAATGAAATTAAGAAGTTGGTACCTCAAGCTGAAATTAAATATGTATCAACGAAAGAAAATCCTAGTGATCTCATATCACAAGGTATCACCGTTAAAGTTTTTTTTAGTCCAACGAATGGTTTGTTGGGCCCAATTGGTTATGTAATGAAGAAGAATGGCCAGAAAACATTGAACCACAAGAAAGCAAAGAATTTCTTATTGAAACTCACCCTGTAGTGTCACACGACACTGAAACAATTCTCGATATAAATCAATACGGTAGCATGAGTAAATTAATTCATGTTACGGTTCTGGTCTTCCGATTCATTAAATTACTCAAGAAACAAACTAATCAATCATGTTCTGTAGATAATCATGGAATCAATCTAGAAGAAATTCAAGATTCTGAAGATTATTTAATCTAAACAGTACAAAGGGAGTCCTTACCTGAGGAATTCTCCTACTTTGAAAATAAATCTAAATCCACCAATCTAATCAAACAATTTAATCTTTTCAATCAGGAAGGGGTTTTAAGATACAAGGGAAGACTTGGGAAGTCTAACCTTACTTATGATGAAAAATATCCTATACTTTTGCCTAAAAATAATCAATTGATTAATGATTGATTTTAAGTCTTTTTTCCGTTGGCCTAGAGTATGTCTAAAATATTTAGACAGTGAGTTCAGGGATTCTTGAAATATACTCCTGACGGCATAAATGATTGAAGTATATAAGAAATCAATTAAAAACTATTGGAACGTAACCACAAAATCAACCAAAATCGACGAGAATGAATAATTGATTCATGTTCGATCATGGTAATTATGTATTCTATTAAAAGTATATATATATCCATAATATATATTCAAAGGTGGGCAGGACCGAGTTCCAAAAGGACCGAACTCCAGGAACTCGGTCCTTTTTAAGGACCGTGAGCGGGAAAGTCGGTCCTTTTCTCAGTGAGGACCGAAATGAGGAGCGACGGTCCATTTTTAAGCAATTCCGGAAGGTCTTTTTTAGTGATTTTAGTGTGTTTAGTGATTATTTGAAATTCTAAAGAAGATGGATCGTTTCCTCCAGAAGACTCAAAAAGAGACTGAGACTGAACTGAAACTTGTTTCAACACCTGGAGGAGACGAAGAATCTACTGATGTTAGTGCTTCAACTTCAAGTCAAGCAACTGGAGCTCCTAGCGGAAGAACTGAACCCGGCAATCAAGTTTAACACGCCTATCCCATCCAGTGTCGCCGTGGAGAGGCTCTTCTTTTTGGGGAAGGACGTCCTCAAGCCGAAAAGGTCAGGGCTCAGTGACAGCCATTTTGAAATGCTAGTCTTCTTGAAGGGAAACTCAAGCATTTAACTTAATAACTTTTTTTCATCATTTATGTATTGTATTAATTATAATTTACGTTAATAAAATTAAAGATTTCCGGTGTCTTTAATTTCATTTTTCATTTTAATCAAATTTTTCACTTATATTATATATAAGGACCGAGGACCGAGTCGTTCCTAGGTCCTATCTTCAGAAAGGACCGTGACCGGGACCGTCGGTCCAGTTTGAGGCAAGGACCGGGACCAGGACCGTCGGTCCTTTTTGAGGCCCGGGTGCCCACCTTTGTATATATTGTATTATTTCATAAAAATAGCGTTGATCGGCTGCATATAAAACGTTTACAGATATCGACCAATCGCTCAAAATAGAACCAAAATCGTACGCCCGCCAGAGTACTGACACTCAATTCTTTCCAGCATCTGGAAATTCTGGGCGACAATGTTATACTTCTCCTTTGGCGCGCTCTGACGCGCTTTGATGCCGGCGAAAGGAGATTGAGTCGCCATCTTAGTTTGTTCGAAGCTCTCATACGAGTAATACCTATCGGTTTTGACTCCGTAATTTTAGCCGGTTATCATTTCAATTAACTCCGCTTTATAATAAAATGCCAAGATTTAACATCATCCGCTAATGATTCTAATAAATCGAATTCTTTTAAGATTTAGAATACCTTTTAAGCTCTTCTCTTTATTCTCGGTCAGTGGAACCTTTATCATATCTTTCGCTGATTCACTTGTACTTGTATATGGAGGCTAAGCATCACGCCTCACTCTAATTTCCACTCGTTGTAACACACACATATATGTTTATACCTGGGTGTTAATCGTTGACCCAAGTGTTGGAGAACGCCATTTGTGGATTGTCTTACACGAGGAGAACCATCCAGGGGTAGCTATTTAGATTGGTTTGGAATTTCATGAACGATACGATCGTCAAATTGAACCTCCGACAGGTTGACTCGGGTTATCAGCTTGAAACGAGTTAATTGCGATTCACGAGCTTAATCTGACTAGCGATATATACTGTGGAACAACCATTTGCATAACGTTGCAACCTAAATCGATACTTTATAGTTAGGCTTGTTAAAGACTAACTTATTTATCAATTTAAATTAAACAAATAAAATGTATCCAACTTAGTCTAAACTAAACAAAGTTAAATCTATCACATAAAGAGTTAAGCTTCCCTTAAGAATTATTTCCTTTAAGTGAATATGCTTAAACAATTAACAGCGTCCAAGTTTTGTGAGCCCTAAGTTTAATTTAAACAATACCTTTTCGAACCTGAGGTAAGGGTGGACGCGGGTAGCCGTAAAGATAACCCCCTTTTAGGCTGCTTAATTTTCCACATTTGTTTCGTTCTCTCTCTCTCGTCTTGCGCGGAATATCTCCTATACAAGCGTCGTTCTTTACGTTATTTATACTGCGTGTTCTTTGCAGTTGAATGTATATATATATATATATATATATTATATATATATATATATATATATATATAATATATATAATCAAAAAATAAAATAACAAAAAATAATATAATACAAAACGATGGAGTATAATGATCATATATTAGTAGGTAAGGATATATATATATATATATATATATATATATATATATATATATATATATATATATATATATATATTTCCTCTACTAATATATTGATCATTATACTCCATCGTTTGTATTATATTATTTTTTGTTATTTATTTTATTATTTATATATATATATATATATATATATATATATATATATATATATATATATATATATATATATACATATACTCGATCGTTCGTATTTCTTATATTATTATAAATTTTTATTGCATATGTGGAAAATTAAGCAGCCTAAAAGGGGGTTATCTTTACGGCTACCCGCGTCCACCCTTACCTCAGGTTCGAAAAGGTATTGTTTAAATTAAACTTAGGGCTCACAAAACTTGGACGCTGTTAATTGTTTAAGCATATTCACTTAAAGGAAATAATTCTTAAGGAAAGCTTAACTCTTTATGTGATAGATTTAACTTTGTTTAGTTTAGACTAAGTTGGATACATTTAATTTGTTTAATTTAAATTGATAAATAAGTTAGTCTTTAACAAGCCTAACTATAAAGTATCGATTTAGGTTGCAACGTTATGTAAATGGTTGTTCCACAGTATATATCGCTAGTCAGATTAAGCTCGTGAATCGCAATTAACTCGTTTCAAGCTGATAACCCGAGTCAACCTGTCGGAGGTTCAATTTGACGATCGTATCGTTAATGAAATTCCAAACCAATCTAAATAGCTACCCCTGGATGGTTCTCCTCGTGTAAGACAATCCACAAATGGCGTTCTCCAACACTTGGGTCAACGATTAACACCCAGGTATAAGTCGTAATGACAGCTGCTCATCATATAGAGGTGCAATTCTTCAGGATGAACAGTGTAGGCGAGCTCTGCTCTGTACCGCTCAAGTCCTTTGTACCAAAGTTCATGATATTTCGAAGTCTAAACCTTTTAAATAAGTATCCAGCTCTAGACCATTCACGCCTTTTCATTCCTACATTCGATAAACCCGTCGAGCGTATTTAAGAACCGTGTCAAAATAAATCATATCCGTAACACGCGCGTCTAATATAGGCATCAACTTGCGGAATCCGACGATTTCAAACATTCTGTCGAGGATGAAACCGTTTCTCGTAGGGACAAGAACGTTATTATCAGATGCATTCTCCCACATCAGTCATATATCCATGCATGGCTGATCGTTATTTATACATGCCGTACAAACAGTGGCATATGAGGGGGCATCGTTAATCTGTTCTCTTCTTGTACCTACACCTGCAGGTATTTTATAACGGTTCTCACCCCACTTCTCAACTATCACAAAGACTCTATTCATCTCCTCAACACTTAAATAAATAACATTACGTTTACCAGAGTTTGCTTGTCTACAAGTCGTTTCAAGTACATAGTTAATGACACCGGTTTCACCCCTGAACACGCGCAATGACTTCGTCACGGACACATCGTACGCGACATTGAGAATACTTCTCAAAGGAAGTTTCATCGTATTCGAGGAGTACACGTCCAGTCGGTTCAAGCTCTGAGATGAATATGAGCCACGGGTGGGCGGGCCGGATCGAAGGGGGAGCGAGTCATCCAATAAGCTGTTGAATCGTGTACGGATTTGTTCTAGCATGAATCAAGCGAGTACTTGTACCCATTATACCGGGCAATTTTCCGACCCATGGGGTATTTTCAGTTTTAATGTTTTATGCGCACTAGACGTTCTCCACACATTAACAATCCGGTGCACTATTTGAGAGAAACATGTGACCGTATTTATCCTTTTTGTTTAACAATCGATACTCGTCTCTAATCTCTATTAAAAACTCACACAGGCCTTTATCCACAACCTCACTGCAAACCTCGTCATGATATATATGAATGTAATGGTAAAAGTACTTTAGATTGTCCATGATGACAAGGTTTACATTTTCATCCGCAGGATATGCGTACTCGGTATGATGCAGAATGAAATAATACCGCCTGTCACACCACTCGTCAACAAGACTCATTACCCATATCCGTTGCTTCTCTTCTGCACGCGTTGTTTCTTTCACCTCACGGTACATGTACGGTTTTACAATTTAGCCCTACAACGTAGTCCATTACATCGTTTGTGCCGCGAAATCCGGCAATACTCTCGCCAGAATACCCATAAAGTATTTGAATATCTTGTTCCTTCGCGCGATTCAATGTAGCATTAAAAGTCTCAAAGGAGGAGGGGGTAGGTCGTCTTTCAGTATTCACTACATCTTCCAACTTTACCGAATACCACTTCATAAACGTCGAACACGCAATATCAAAAGTAGCCATCATTATTTTTCGTCTGCGTGAGAAAATACACGTCTGAGCTCCAGGGTTTGCAGAAGTCAACTGAGCACGCCGGGGTAGAGATATGCCCAGGTAGTAGCAGGAGTCACATGACCGAGCTCACAGTGGGCGGAGCTTAGGATTGTACATACGCACGCACACAAAGGAAAAAAGAAACCCTAACAAACAAATATACATAATAAATAAACATATCGTTAACAATACATATATATATATATATATATATCATATAAAAATTAAAGATTAAGGTATCCAAAGGGTACGGTATCAACGTATCAGGCACCTGGTAACGTTTCCTATAGGTGTTACGGCATACCTTCGTACCCCTAAGTTCCTTCAAACACCCGTTTCTGCGCCCGAAAATTGTGGGACCCCACAGTCAGTTGGGGTGGATGGTTGCCCTCATCTTCCACTAGATCCTTCAACGAGTCAAAGTTAACGACTCGTCGGTTCGCATGCTTAAGCGTGATACCCTTAGCCTTCACGATATATTTCATTTCCTCCCCCACCCTCACCCGTACTCCATAAGTTTTTGGTCCTGTTGATACAAATGAGCCAGCGTATGCATCATCACCATACTCATCCTCGATCTCGTCAGCTAACTCTCCAAGGAATTCCCCAATAGGAGGCATGTATTCACCCTCCCTCTCTGTGAATATTACGCTATCTGTATCAGCGTACAGCACCCTCCGCCCAAGAGAGTGCAGTCGTCCCCAAACTTGATGCGGGCGTAGGCCGTTGTGAAGCTGGCTACAGGTATGTTTGTAACCCGTGAGGTATCTGTGGCCAGTTCGGTGAAGTTGTACTTTATTATGTAAGTATTACCTACATTCACGATCTCTATAACCTCTTTATCGGGAGCGTTGGCATAATCCCAGACTTCACTATAATTTTGTGCCAAATGAACGTTCCATTTGCCAGTATTCTGTGCAAATTTCCCCCAAAGACTGTTTAGAAACAACTTTGCACTAAAGCGCTTGCCAGGATTCTTAACAATTTTGGAACGGTCAAGCTGTATACCTTCACGGGCACGTTAACGCTGAATATGAGCCGTTTTTTCATCTTCGGTATCAACTCCTTGCGGATACCCCGATACTTCTACCTTATCCTTCAAAAAAGTGTTTATATATGGCGTGAAAAGGTTGGGTAGCTTCTGAAACCTCCACACCTCATGTATCTTCAATATTCTGTACCCATGGCGAACAGCTAGGTCCAGCTCAGGGCTTGTATATACACCTCTGATCTTACGCTGGTTGGTTGTATGATTACAGTCCCCGTTGTCCTCCTCTGCGCACTTCACGCACGAGGGAAACATGAGCTTGTGATCTATAACGACGGGAAAGATCGGCATCCATAAATCGCGAGGGGGGAACACGTCTACGAAAGAGAGTCCAAAGTAGTGCTCACTCAAGTTAGCTGAGAACTCCTCGATGGTTGGCTTGGCGGGGTCCACTAGTTTTTCAGGTGCACTCACAGGGTACGGATTGTTCTTCATTACGTAGGGATATAAAGAACAGAAGTCATAGTAATGGAGTTTCACGCCCTCCGTAGGTGGAAAGTATAGTTTGAATAGGTTTGCACGCCCTCCGAACAGCTATCGCCGCATTTGAAAGGATCCAACACCATTCAACGCTTGATGGCCCTTATTTCTTCACGGTACTGGCCATCTGTTTCCATCTGTGCATCATACTCATGCTCCCACAAGATCTTGTGAGTGAACTGGGAGCCTATAAGCTGATCGCGGGTGCGGGTCCATGCAAGACTGTCGGCAGGAGATCTCCCGTCTATATCTCCTACGATTCCACATTCAAGACGTGGGCGTCCATGCCACCAGCAACCGTTAAAGGAGTACACCAGTGGTACGTTCTTCGCTTAGACCAGGGATTCCCAAAGTGGTCTGTACAGACCCCCAGGGGTCTGTAGGAAACTTCCAGGGGGTCTCTAAGCTTTTGGAAAAATAGTAACATTAACTACATTAAAATAAATTTAAATTTCACACTAGACATTCGGTAAGTGTTTATTAAACTGGTTTAATGAGCGTAGAATGTTTAATTTTACATTAATTTAAAAGCTATCTATGTTTATGAAATATACTATAGTTTGTAACTGAATTCATAAAAGTTTGGGAACCCCTGGCTTAGACCATCACCCTAAAAAACACGACCATTGACCTTAATGGGTACTTCTCCCATGTTGCGGGCATGCTTTATGTATACACCTTCTGTTGCTGTAGGTGTATGAGCCAGTAAATAGCCTTGTGCCCATAACTGCGAGGATTGTTTCTGTGAATGACGGCTAAGGTGTCTTTAGGCATGAAGTTATTCTTGAACACCGTAAAACATAATGAGGCGATCGTGGTTGCGACTAGCAACGGATCGCATTTGAAACGGGCTATGTCTATCCTTCTAATGGCATGGAAACATACTCTAAGCACGCGCACATCATTCACGCAATAGCGTTCACATTCATCAGCTATATTTTATGGACTAGCTTCATTAAAACTGTTGGAGTAGCGGTCAAAATCTTCACGCTCACTATCACTCATGTTGGTGTAGTTAAAGTAATGTTTGGGTGGAGGTAGTCCTACGTAATTTAAAGTTTCGTTAGTGAGGAATGTGTAAGGGAAATATCCTTTTGAAACTTCAGCGGCTACGCCCATGACCTTGGGTACCTTTGCTAATTTACAAGGTGTGAATAATAAAGTGTCTTTAAACTGAACATTACCTCTTATCTGCATCTGTATTAGTTTGTTGCCTCTTTTCAAGGAATCACCTGTAAATATCTCAGATGACTCGTGTTCAAGCAACTCCTTATAAAGGATCTGTGTGTCAAATTTTGCCCCGTTATGGGCAAGAATATACACAGTCATTTTTTTTTAATTTGTATACTAACTTGACAATATAGGATACAAAGAGTTTCGCAGAGCTGTCGTGTGCATTCGTTTTAAAAACGTTTGTCCGTCGTGACACTCATCACACTCGATCTCCATGCACTCACAGATAGTCTGGCTTACAAGTAAATGTGGAATAACCTCTTTGGTTTCAGCGTTCGTGTATGTTTCTATATCGTAGTACACGGTTATACAAGGGTTATTTTTAGGCTTAGCATCTTTCATATAACATACATGCTTTACTCCGGCCGCCTTATATTTCTCATGGCATTTAGAACAGTGAATTTCATCACATTTATGTTTGAAATTCTCCCAATTACTGGGGAACACAACTTTTGGTGACTTAGATGTTAGACCTGTTTCTGGGTATATTGAGGTCGCTGATTCTAAAAATGACATTAGTTTTTCTCCATCAGCTCTGCTTATCAAGATAGATATATATTATATCTATTTCTATATATGTATATAATATTTATATAATTGCTGACTGGCAATCACTGTTGTTGTCAATTGAATACAAAAGTATGATGAATGTCAGCAAAAATAGTGTATTAACATCAAACAAGCATAAGGTACGAAAAATATTTATTAAATTCAAACAAGCTTGAGACACGAACGGCAAAAAAAGTTCTTTCATTGAGACATCTCACATAAACCGCGTTTCTGAGATTTCTTGCGATGAGATGTGCCAGGACATTCGCGTTGGATGCTCCAGCAGTAATCTGCCATCATGTGAGTATCCCATCGTCCGCGGTACCGTTCACCCTGTTCCTCGCTTAGATCACCGAGGTTATCTGGGAAACGATCCAAATGACTGTGGAGGTAATGCAGTTTGATGCTCATTTTACAGCCAAGTTTACAAAAAGAAGAGAGCATATTCTCCTCTAGTTCACCGTAGTTATCGGCCTTATAGTTCCCAAGGAAATTCTTCACAACCATACTAAACGATGACCACGCACGTGCCTCAATGTTGTCCATTGAATCTTGGAAACGCGGGTCTTTCATGAGTTCCCGGATTTGCGGTCCATCGAAAATACCTGCCTTCAGCTTTTCCATGCTCAGCGCAGGAAATTTTCTACATATGTAGCCAAAACACGTCCCATCTCTGTTCAAAGCCTTTATAAATTGTTTCATCAAACCTAGTTTGATGTGCAGTGGTGGCAATATGATCCTTTCTCTGTCAACCAAAGCTTCTTTGATGATATTTTTTTCTCCAACCACCATGTTTTCATCTTTAGCTCTACTGTCCCAGAGACATATAAAGCACGGGTACTTGGTGTACCCGCTCTGCTGGCCCAGGAGAAAATTCACCATCTTCAGATCCACACAGATCACCCATTGGTGGTCTCGGTATGATATCTTTTCTAGGACTAGGGCGACTGTCCCGTGCTCTTCTCTCATACCGACTGAGTGACCAATTGGGATTGATCTGTATCTGTTGCCGTTGTGTAGAAGAACACATTTTAGGCTCCGTTTGGAGCTATCTATGAATCACCGCCATTCACTTGGTGTGTATTCCGATATGCCCATTTTCATCAGCAATCCGCGCACATTGTTGCAGAAAACTAAATCGTTCTCTTTTGAGAAGAAGGGCAGTAAATCCTTTTCTCTGTCGCGATATAACGTGATTTTGGTTCCCGGCAGCAGTAAATTTTTTTCTCCCAGCCTGGAAGCTAACAATTCAGACGATTTCTTCGAAAGACTTAAGTCCCTTATGAGGTCGTTTAATTCGTGTTGACTAAAACCTTGTGCAACTGATGACGGTCCTTCGAAATCACTGTCATTTTGCCCACATATGCTTTCTTTGTCAGTAGCAGATTCATCATCTTCTTGAGGGAGCTCTGGAAGATGGCTGAATGATGGGACAGGTATCTCATCTGAATGTGAAACAGGCCGTCTAGCTGAGTCTATGTCAGGATACGTCCATTTACTCCGGTTACGTCCATTGATGCCCTTTATATTCACCAAACAAAAGTAACAGTCATCACTGTGGTTTCTCTGTTCTCTCCATACCATTGGTATACCAAATTTCAGGCACCTCCTCTTTCCGTTGGTCCATTGCCGCAGATGCTCCGTACACGTTTTACACACACCATGAGGAGCCCATGGCTTATCTTGGTCCCCTAGTTGTACTTTGAAATAGGCAAAATAAGCTTTTTTCACAAAATCAGTAATAGTTTTTCTCTGTTCAATGAACGTGTACTCTCCGCAGATAAAACAAAACACATCTGGATGATTTAAACACTTTCTTCGTGATGAAGCCATGTCCATGACTCCAGATTTGAAAAAATTTACTGGAGCACAGCTCTGAATTTACTTTTTTTCCCCTTACACCACTAGATAGGTTAATAATAGTAAACTCTTGAATTGACGACATACCAATTACAAATTGTTTTAGCTAAACATAATAATACAATAATGTACAGTTTATAACTCACCTTAAGTTTATTTATTCATTGCAGCAGCAATGTATTGATTTACACTTGCTTAAATGGGCTATGGAAATGTCAAATTTGTTGCTTTTTGCTTTATTAGATTTGGATGCAACACTTGAACTTGAAGGCATATTTTGACTCTTCTCTTTATTAACCACAACAGCTTGGTGAGTTTCTTTTGTTAGGCGCAAAATTGCATTCAATGTCTTCTGGATTTGGGAATTTTCAAATTCCTCTAAAGCAGTTTTGTTAGTCTGATGCGCAGATTCCTCACTTACCTTTTGTTTCTTAGGTGGAGGAGAAGCACTTTCTTCAGTCTGTGAAACATCTAGTGAAAAAGTTTCATTTTCTAGATTAGCAGTTGATGAAGTTGGTTCATTTTTCTGAGGTCTAGCACTAGCACATTTTGTGAACAAACTAAATGACTGCTTTGCCGTATCTCTTTGCTGCACTTCATCCTGGTATTTCTTTACTGCAATATCTAAGCTGTGGGCCCAAACTCTGGGACCTCTTGTATTGTAACAAATATTTTTTTTGGAATTAAAATGTTCCTCCCAGTTTTGCTTCTTTGAATATTTGTTCTTGCATTGACCACAAAAGTAACCCCTTTTAACACCCTCACTTTTCTCTCCAACTTCATCAATATTAGGATCCATTATTGATTATTGACTACCTGAAAAAATACAAAATAAGTAAAAGGTAGTAAATATAGTATGGTAAAAGTGAGTAAAAGTAAGTAAATATAGTACAATGAAAGTAAGTAAAAGTAAGTGCTTTAAACTTAGTAAAAGTAAGGAAGAGTAAGTAAAAGTAGGTAAGTTAAAGTAAGTAAAAGTAAGTTTAAACTTAACTAAACTTTTCAATTCTAGAGTCATGGTGGATTACTTAAAACCGCACAAGTAATTATCTGGCCAATTTATCAAACCTGGCCGAGATCAATGGAACATAGTCCAATCCTGATAATTTTATATAAAAAAAATATACGTTTTAATAAAATTTTAATTATCAAAACATTGAAGCTTAACAAAAAATAAAAATAATTGTTAAATATGGAATTACCAACTAAACTTAAAATAACTAAATTTGTAATTAAAAAAAATTGGTTTGTACAAGAACGTATACGCAAAAAAATTGCATAACGTCTAGCGGATGAACAAAACCCAAACCCAAATTTACTTTTTCTCATGGTCAAATTTACTGGAGCAATGCTCCCAAGATCCCAGGAATCTGGAGTCATGGCCATGTCAACACCTGTAACAAGAAAGAATTCACGTTAGTACAGTACATGTAAAATACACATGCAAAACTGCAACATCAGCAAAATCATAGCTACAATTTAATTATACAGATGCATTTAGATTTACGAGCAACTCATAATACCGTTCCAGAAGAATAATAAAGTAGGTATGACGTATGCAATATCTCAAAAACTAGAGCTGCTGGAACAAAATGGATGATATTTTCTGAATCAGTGGCATGAAAATATCCAGAATAAGGTCTAAAATCTCAGGCACCAAGAAAAAACAAATTTTTTGTTCCCCAGTGTTATATATCATGTGAAACATACCGCACTTACAAATCCTTATTTTCCTGCAAGTGCCAATTGATTTATGGAGCTCAAAGCATTTATTATTGAAAAATGTACGTCTACACACATTACAGTCCCTCTTCTCAGCTTCAACTAAATGAATTTCACACTTGGTGCTTTTACACTGCTCACATACCATGTAGCATTCCTTAAAATGTTTCACTGTATCATCAGCAAACTCGAGACATCCCATCACAAATCATGATGCCTTCCATACTTTCGACTTTTATCATAACTAGCGTAGAGAGTCCTTATATTACGGATGAGGAGATACGATGTTCCTGACAATCCTAAAATAAGTAGATGTTTTGCACGATCTCTCACACAGCTTTTAAAATCTTCTCAGCTCTTCAGGACCCATATTACACTTAAACTCAAGCTTACAATCTGAAGCCAGTTTACGGGCACGCTGCACAACCGTAGGCAGCCAGATATTATACGCGATTGTATTTAGCACAGTGAACATATGAACTAAGACTATTGCTATAAAGCCGCAACCACGATCGACGTTGAAATGCTTCCTGTAAATAACCGGAGAATTGAAATTGAGAGTATAAGGTGAGGCACTATGACCAGCAAACCAGAATACTCTGTCAATATCTATCGTGAAGTTGTTCATGTTGAAGGCTGTACTACTTTGAGAGACCTGCATTATACGACACAAGATATATTCTATGTCTACAGTTGCCAACGTCTGAATGGTATTACTACCCAAAAATCATCTACATTCCCTTCATCTGACCCGAACCTGAAGGACAATCTCGTCCGGACTTCACGTTCGTCGCGGTTCTGAAGGGCAAACTCCACAATACCTTCAACTACGCGACGCAGGCCAACACCGTTGCTATACAGGGATCCAGGGTCAACCCTGACCACGTATCGTTTTCTAGTCAGGGCAGGGGTAGGGGTAGCGGTGCGCACCAACTCGAATGTTATACCTGCTGCTACTGGTGTGGAGGAAGTACCCGGAATTGAACATGAATAAGGGGGCATATTTGAGGAAGGTACTATTGTGGGGGTTGTGTCTTAAGACGTAGAGGGTTGGGGCTCTATAACTGGGGGTCTAACAACCGGCGCAATCCTGGCACGCTTTATACCTGACGTGGAGTGTTCTTCATCATGCATCCGCTTTGAATTGTCGCGTGCTACAGGTATCGCTGGTGAGGGTTCGTCAGCGTGGATGGAGTCTGTAGCTACACGGTCATGGGGGTCATCTGTAATATCGATGATAGGGGGGGCTGTACATCGTCGACATTCACGGTTCTGTGAAGAAGAAAAACAAGATAAGGAGCAGCACTTAAATTTTGTTATATTTTGTAAATGACCCATTTAGGGGTTTGACGTGTTAGAGATAGAATCTGTAAAAAAATTCAGGTACAAGCCCCTCCACATGTATTATATCTGGCCCTACAGGATGTGGTAAAACTGTGTTTATGCTTAAAATCATTAAAGATAAAGGGGAGATGTTCTCAAAATTTGTGCATAAATTAATATGGTGCTATTCGACGCATCAATCAGTGTTCAACGACTACCAAGATGATATTTTGTCCACAAAGGTGTATATCACGTTAATTCGTTAAAGGGAAATGAGCCCACAGTCGTTGTAATTGACGATCTCATGTTGGAAATGGATAAAACGTTTGCCGACACATTTACAGTGTTCTCACACCATCTTAACATAAGCGTATTCTTCATCAATCAGAATCTATTTTTCAAAAATGGATACATGCGCGATGTGTCGTTAAATACACAATATCTAGTCTTATTCGCACAACGTAGAGATGTGTCACAAATTGGAGTATTAGCCAATCAAATTTGCTTTGTGACCTTCACCCGCGAAACACGTTTAGGGTGCTTCTAAGAACGAATATATTCCCAAACGAGCCTGAAACGGTGTATATTCCAGAATGACAAATAGGCTGAAGAAATACCGTGAATTAATAAAAATCTATCAACGATTGCCCCGGGCACTGCAACAGATGTTTATTAAAAATATCGATCCGACTTTTTAAAATGTATCTGTGAAATCTCTCTTAATGTTATAAAATGTAATGTACCAATGAAACCCTCTCAGAAGGCTCGCCTAAGTCGTTACAAGAACATAATACGTACGCTCGCTCGTAAAGGTCAAACTGTGGGGAAGAAAAAGCGAATTATTGTACAAAGAGGGGGATCATTCCTCCTGCATCTTATTTTCAGTTTTGGGACCTTTACTGACTAGATTAATATGATGAAGAAAGTGGTAGGGATTCCGCACGAGGTGTATGCTTCACTACAAAGTTCAAAGAGTCCAGACGCGGTTCTGGAGCCCCGTTAAAGCAGGCTTAAAAGAATGGAAGGCGAATTGATAGACCTATTAAACAGTGAAAAGTCACCTGATGAGAAAAGGATCTTGTACCAAGAGGCTCTGCAGAAATTTCTTCATGAGTACGAAGATTATAAGAATCCGACAGATCTCACTATGGTTATTAGGCACAATGCGAACAACGATGAGCATGGCGACATAGGACCTGGGCCCAACGTTAGAGATGACCAACCAAAAAATAACGGAACGGAACACATCGAGCATGTATTAAAAAGCAGTCTCCCACATACATTGAGGAATAAAGGCTTAAGTCTTTATAATCTATTGAGTGAGGACCCCATCATAGAGTGGACCGATACAGGCGAGGTCATTGTTGAAGGAACAAGGGTACAGGGATCCAATATCGTCGACATTGTCCATGATCTGGTGAGAAAGTGGGAGAGGCCATCACCAACAGGATGGAAGCATATTAAAGCAAGACTACAACAAATAAATGTCCCCAAAACATTGATAGGAAATCTGAATAGGTTAAAAGGCTTGGAGAAAGTCTCGCATATGTCACAACTGAGTACGCCATCACCCCCAACAGTAGCATCTCTGAAGAGGAGAAAAAAGAGACCAAACGGCAAACCTTATCCATGTGTCTCTAAAATATGCAAATGGCTAACATACTAAGAAAACGCTATTATGACATTTCTAACCCCGCCTCCTATGGCGGTTTTAATAGACTGTACAGAGGTGTTTGCAATGATGGAGTAGGGAAAAGATGTTGAGAGGTTTTTGCGGGAGCAGGATGCTTATACACTTCATAAGCCGATGAGAAAAAGGTTTAAAACGGCCAAAACAACTTCGGCTTCGATTGACTCTATTTGGAAAGCAGATTTAATAGACATGCAAAGATATTCAGTGTATAATGATGGCTACCGCTACATCCTATTCATAATAGATGTATTTTCTAGATATATGTGGCTAATTCCTCTGAAAAATAAATCGCCTGAAACAGTTGCTAAAGCTACCAAAACACTGATGTTGAGAGAAAACGGGGTTCCTGGCTATTTTTGTACAGATATGGGGAAAGAATTTATAGGCCGAGCTTTTCAGAACATGCTGACAGAGTTTAATATTAGTTACTACACTAGCAATTCTATACATAAGCCTCTTTAGCTGAAAGAGTTCAACGTACCATAAAGGAACGCATGCATCGCTATTTTACACATAAAACACATACAGATATATAAACATTCTGGGATCATTGGCCTCGTCATACAACCGTTCACACCACCGTACGATTGGCACAACACCTAACGAAGTTTTAGAAAGAGGTACGCGCCCAGGGCCTGATGTAAGAAGAGATGGAACACCGCCAACACACTCTACACGTTTCAAAATCAATGATTATGTAAGGATATTGCGTTCGGGAAATAAATTCGCGAAGGGATTCGAGCAAGGATGGACACGTGAGATTTTTAAAGTTAGTGCTATGAGACCTAAAGGC
Source organism: Bathynomus jamesi (assembly GCA_023014485.1). Taxonomy (NCBI): domain Eukaryota; kingdom Metazoa; phylum Arthropoda; class Malacostraca; order Isopoda; family Cirolanidae; genus Bathynomus; species Bathynomus jamesi. The sequence continues at coordinate 147,680 of JAJOZX010003922.1, forward strand.
GAGATAATGATGTATTACGTTGAAGATTTGAATGAGGAGGAAATCGCCGGAGGCTTTTACCGCGAGGAGCTGCAGAAAGTGGCATTTAATTTAGAAAAAAAATTGAAAACATTTTGGGCAGCAAAGAATCAGGAAAGAGAAAAATGTACCTGGTGAAATGGCTAGGGTACTCAGAAAGCTTCAACACCTATATAAAAGCTGCTGCATTAGTGAAGCTTAAATAGTATGCAACATGGCCCCTAACCACTTTTATGTCACACTCTCGTCCTCTTTCTCTCTCTGTACATCCTAACGACACTCTGACCAGCTCTGTAACAGAACTCCAGGGCCCATTGAATTGGAACGTGATTCGTACGAATTAGTGTTTGTGAATTCCAGTTAGCCACCAAATTTTTAACTCTTGAAAATGAACAAATCATATTTTCTGATCCTTAGAAGAGTCGATGAGTGTGAAAAATTAGGCATAACCTTAGACAACACTATGCGATAAGTCCTGTTCGGTGGGGTACAGTACCATAGTACAAATGTAACACTAGGAATCGGTCATTATGACACAGCCACGGACATTGTAACGGGGTTAAACAAGAGTCTTGAAAAGTCGTACCTGACAAACGACTTACTTTTTGAAGTACGTCAATGCTAAAGTTAAAATTAACGCTTAGTAGAAATATTAAAGACAAAGAGCTGTTCACAATTGTGGCTGAGGGTCGATATGATTGTCCAGTTGAAATTGGAGAAATTGGGTGAAGCTATCCATCCCCAGACATGTGCTATATTTACAGCAATATCGTGGAGCATCAACGTTTTGGGGCCACCCAGGCGCACCTGCTGCGCATTGTACACATTCCCAACCATAGAGGGAAGAGTTTGAGCATTACATATGACAAGCCCTATTATGTGAATGTTGCGACTAATCTAGTAACCAATATCTCAATATAAATAAGAAAGACTGAGGGAAAATATTTCCCATTCGGTGATGGGAGCTTAACAGTGAAGCTACACTTTCGTCGCATTCAATTATAATGACTCGAAGGCCTTTCACAATTTATCGAGGGGCGAGATATCAGCGTGGGAGTGGGCTTGGCTCCATTTTTTCAACATACTACGCACAGCTGTCCCATTCTTGATTGAAGCAGGGTGCTAGATACCTCGGGAGGAAAGCGTTATAATCAGGTTTTAACGCGGTAGAAGACATAATGGGTAGAACTAAACGTAAAGAAGCTCTAAAAAAAATATTTAAAACGTTCACGGGACGAAATCATCAACGATGCAAAGAGAAACATGCGTGGTGGAGGAAAGAAGAAGAAGCGGGCTGTCCGGAAGAAGGGGTTACCAACACGTGGCGCTAAGCGTAAAAGGATATAAAAAATAAGTGTTCTAAGCGAATGAAGCCTATGGCTGATCATTTTTTTAACTGATATAAGCTGAGGACACTACTCTCACGAATCATAGGCTGATTACTACTTGTCGAGAGAGGTGGCACTATTTCTGACTCGTCATGGCGCGTTTCATCCATCTGTGTAGCTCACAATATTGTAAATCGGAGCTGTCCCTCTTTGATATGCCCCCCTACACAGGTTTCTATTGAGCATAGTGACTTTATTACAATTAACCCATTAAACACAATTAGTTCACCGAGTGCCCCTATAGAATTCGTGATACCTAGCTTAGGCCCATACTTTTTTGATCCAAGCTATATGCACATGTACGCTAAACTGAGTATAGCCCATTCAGCTGGAACGGACTGCGATGATAGTTACTCTGCATACCCTGAAACCAACTTTCTACCCTCCATATTCAGCCAGTGTGAGGTGTATTTAAATCAGTTAACATCTCGGTAGGAACGGGCTATTATCACCTACGAGCTTATCTGGAAAATGTCTTGAACTTTTCAAAAGAAGCGAAAGATACCTTTTTAACTGCTGATGGCTATTATCATACTAAAGACGAAGGTAATATAAAGGATAAATTTAAAAATTCTAAAAAGATGTACGAGTGTTTTGGACGCCTGCATACAGATTTCACGTTCCAGGAGAAACTGCTTATGAATGGGGTGGATATGAAGTTAAAGCTCACCCGCACGAATCCTGAGCTCTGCATAAATCTGGGACCTGATCAAGAAGAGGGCGCAAAACCCGTGGTGATTCACGTCATGGAAACATCTGCGCTTACGCGAGTGAAATTAAGTTCCCCGAAATATGTAGAAATTGAAAAAAATTTAATACACGCAACAGTAAAATACCCAATTAACAGAGTACAGATCAAACTATACACGGTGCCGCAGCGCTGGCCTCGAAGCAGCCAGAAAACGTGGCCCTGGGAGTTCTACCTAAAAGGATATTAATTGGAATGCAGGATCACGCTTCGACGAATGGAAAATATAAAAAGAGCGCCTTTAAAGTCGAGAATTTCGGCCTTAAAAATATAACTCTATACGTAAATGGCGTTGCGTTAGGTGGGACTATAGATACGGACTACTCATCAGACGCTGTTTCCGCTCTGTGCGAAAGCTTATAGTAATCTGGGACATATTGCTGGTGGTTGTGACGAACTTGGGATTGGCGTAACGCAGAATGAATTTGTCGATCAATTTAACCTTTACCCATTTGATATTACCCCTGACTTATCTGCTAGCGTAAATACACACTTTAGTCCACAACAAAGTGGGAACATCTCAGTCAGATTGGAATTCGCCGACCCTATAGACACGCCTATTAGTGTACTAGTATACCTCGACTCACAAGCTCTAATAAAGCTCGACCGCTTCAGGAACGTTGTCACAGACTTTTAAAATCGACGCGAATACAATCCAGAGAGTAATGAAAAGTGACCGAGTCACACGCTCCAAATTTATCGGTATGTTTGCGAAGAATGAAACATTGAAATTGCCAACTACGAGAGATTGTTTAGTCTTATCGTCAATACGGACATTGCTGGGGTTGAGGGGATTCATTGGTTTGCAATCTATTTTAAAAATAGGGAAAGAATGTACTATTTTGATTCACTCGGCACTCAGCCCTGGAGTGACCCTGTTGTTGTAAAATTTCTCGAACAGCTGCATGTCCCTGAAATTGTCTGGAATCCTTACCGTTTCCAAGAATATTTTAGTAATACTTGTGGCATGTACTGTCTTTCATTTCTCTTGCACATGTCACGTGGGAGGGGGATTTATAAATTTTTTACAATTATTCGATTTGTGCGACACTGAGATGAATGATAAATTGGTATGCAGAGAGATAAAAAACTTTCCCATTTGTGCGCACTCGCTGTATTGTGTAAAGTTTTACGTGAGTATATATAATTGTAACTATATTGTGTAAAGTTTTACGTGTGTATAGATAATTGTAGCTATATTGTGTAAAATGTCTTCAATAATGTTAGTCTTATTTAATGGACGCTAGTTCTGTAAGCGGATTGTACTAAAACATGCTTTCTACCATTTAATAAAGTGAATGAAAATACAATGTGTTTTGTTCTTAACCACAAAAGAACTTACATTAGTTCCTCGATGACCTGGCATTCTTTGGATCGAATGTGAGCCAATACCTCGACCTCGGTATTCAGATCACTGGGTTGGCCGTCGATTATTTGTCTTTCTTCAAAGCTGTCGCGAAAAGTAGCTACATATAACACGATCAAGTTCCGCATCGGTCCTTTAAGGAGAAATTAACATGATTAGTTCATACTGAATCATTTTTAATTAAAGTCTATTTTTTCATAAATCGATTTGTATTCAGAAATCCTAGCTCAGTACTAATGCAAACTAGGCTATAATTGAGGAAACCCGCTAATGAAACATTTACGATAAAACATGAGGAGTAGAAATGTATTATTACAACCACACCACGAAGGCAACACCCCGAAGGCGACACCACGAAGGCGACACTGAATGGATAATAATTAAGAATCTATTGTTTTCACCAAAATACACACGGAGGAACACATATATAATATATATATATGAAGAGAGAGAGGGAGAGCTGCAAGGCGTTATAAGTACACTAATTTACAGCTCAAAAGAAAGATTAGCTGAGTGTACTAGGCATCATCAGCCAGCACCACCGGGTAACGAGCCCTGGACCGGGATGTTAACACATACAGCTATATATATATATATATATATATATATATATATATGTGTGTATATATATATATATATGGGAAGAGAGTTACAATAAGAGAAAATGTCGATTTGGTTGCCGGGATCAAATAATAAACACAAAGCAACTATGCTAACTGGGATAAAAGGAAGTCTAGCTGAGTGTGCTACGCAACCTTTGTCAGCACCGGGTCTCGAACCCGGGGCCGCAGGCAATTCTTTAAAGTTTTAGTAATTCTAAAATCCTACCTGTAGAACTTTCTATAAATTTTTAAGTTATGAGAAACAAGCGTGCAGGGAGTCGACATCCATGCCAGCAGTAACCATTAAAGGAGTACACCGTCTTCTCACCAGTGGTTCGAGCCTCACTTAAGCCATCCACCCAAAAAACACGGCCATTGATATTAACGACAACTTTCCCCGTGTTGCGAGCGTGTTTTACATATACACCTGTCTGCTGTTGTATGTGTGTGAGCCAGTAAATAGCCTTATACCGATAACTGCGCTGGGCGTTTCGAGGAATGATGACTAAGGTGTCTATAGGCATGAAGTTATTCTTGAATACACTAAAACATAATGAGGTGATCGTGGTTGCGGCTTGTAGTGGATCACAGTTGAAACGGGTTATGTACATACTTCTAAAGGCTTGAAAGCATACTCTAAGTACACACACGTCATTCACACAATAACGTTCATACTCATACGCTATATTGTAAGGGTTATCTTCATTAAAGCTGCTGTAGTAGCGGTCAAATGCTTCACGTTCACCTGTACTCATACATTCATAGTTAAAATAGTGTTTGGGGGGTTGGCAATCCGACATAATTTAAAGTGTCTTGAGTGACAAATGTGTAAGGGAAGTACCCTTTTGATACTTCTGCGCCTACACCCATCACCTTGGGTAGCTTGGCTAATTTATAAGGTGTGAACAGCAGGGTGTCTTTAAACTGTACATTATCCCTTATCTGTATCTGTATAAGCTTATTTCGTCTTTTCAAAGGGTCACCCGTGAATATCTCTGATGATTCGCACTCAAGCAGCTCCTTATAAAGGAACTGTGTGTCAAATTTTGCGGCGTTGTGGGCAAGAATATGCACAGTCATTTTTTTAATTGTTCCGTCAACTTGACAATATAGTTCACAAAGAGTTTCACGGGGGAATCTCCTGCAGACACCTTAAAAATGTTTGTCCGCTTACCATATTTGGGGCATTCAGAACATTCACTGTTCATGCACTAGATACAAATAGTCTGACTTACGAGTAAATGTGGAATAACCTCTTTTGCTTCAGGGTTTGTGTAAGTCTCTATGTCGTAGTACACAGTTGTACAAGGTTTGTTTTTAGGCTTAGCATCTTTCCTATAACATACATGCTTTCCACAATCTGCCTTATATTTTCATGACATGTAGAACAGTGAATTTCATCGCATTTGTGCTCAAACTTTTCCAAGTTATCCATCATATGAAACATACCACATTCACAGATTCTCATTTTCCTGCACGTACCATTTGATTTATGGAGCGCAAAACAGTTATTATTGAAAAACATTCGTTTACATACATTACAGTCGCGCTTCTCAGTTTCGACTACCCGACTTTCACACCTGGGGCTCTTACACTGGTCGCAAACCATGTGACACTCTTTACAATGTTTCACTATATCATCCGCAAACTCGAGACTTCCCTTACACAAATCATGATGCCTTCCATATTTTCAACTTTTATCATAACTTGCGTAAAGGTCCCTTATATTGCGGATGGGGAGATACGTTGTTCCTGACAAACCTAAAATAAGTAAGGGTCTTGTACAGTCTCTCACACTGCTTTTAAAGACATACACAGTTCTACAACGATCATCCATTCCAAACACAAGTATACGTACACCCATTTCCTGCTCCACCCTTCTCAACTCTTCAGGACCCATGTTACAGTCAAACTCAAGCCTGCAATCTGAAGCCAGTTTACAGGCACGCTGCACAACCGTAGGCAGCCAAATTTTTCTGGCCCATGCATTTAGCACAGTAAACATATGAGCTAAGACTACTGTTATAAAGCCGCAACCACGCTCGGTATTTATGTGATGTCTGTAAATAGCCTGAGAATTGAAGTTAAGGTTATAATGTGTTGCGTTGTGGCCTACAGGTCGGTAGACATGGTCTATATCAATCGTAAAATTCTCCAAATTAAGCTCAGTGCCGCTTTGTGCGGCTTGCATTATACGCCCCAAGATATACTCTACATCTACATCAGCTAGACTCCTGTAGGGTATTAATGCCCAAAATTCGCCTCTATCGGTATCAGCTGACCCGAACCCCTAGCGCCAGACGCGTCCTGACTTCACGCCTCCCTCTGCCCTGAAGGGCAAACTCCACAATACGTTCAATCATGCGCTGCAGTCCGTGTTCATAGCCTTCACTATACATGACTCGGGGGTCGATCCTGAGTATGTAGTTTCTAGTCAGGGCTGGGGTGGCGGTAATACTGCGTAGCAGTTCGAAGGTTATACCGGTACTTATCGCTGACGAGGTGGAAGGCTCGGACGAACGGGTGTAAGTGGGCACAACTTTATTATTTTTAGATGGTGCTAATGAAGGAGTCGTGTCGTAGGACGTGGAGGGTTGCGGTTCTATTACTGCGACTGATGACTTTACGCGCTTTGCCAGGGAAGCTGTTTCATGCACACGCTTTCTTTTTCTGGAGTTGACGAGGTAGGATGGTGCTGCTGCGCTTGTCACATCTGTTGGATCGCTGGGAGGTTTGTAACCACACTAACGTCGTCGTCAGCAATATTGATAGTAGGAACATGCTGCTGTACCTCGTCATTCACGGTTCTGGGGAAGAAGAAAAACAAGATATAAGGAGCAACACTTAAAATTTTGTTATATTCTGTAAAGGCTACACTTAGGAGTGTGTCGTGTTAGAGATGGATTCTCTAGAAAAATTTAGGTTCACAAGTCCTTCTACATGCATTATATCCAGTCCTACAGGCTGTGGCAAAACCGTGTTTATGCTTAAAATCATTAAAGATAAGGACGAACTGTTCTCAAATTTTGTGCACAAAGTCATATGGTGTTATTCGACATACCAAGCCATATTCAATGAGTACCAAGATGCAGGGCCGGCGAGAGCTACCCCGGGCCCCGGGGAAGGATTGGTATATGGGCCCTCCTGTTTACTCAGTATTTTATTATGAATGTTTTTGTGTACATAACAAACAAACTGATTATATGTCCAAGTCACTATTCAAAACATACAGTATGATAAACTCTATAAAATGTATGTTCATTAATTATATTCCCTCTCTGTTATTTAATCAATTGCTTTATTAATATTTTTAGATTTTATCCCCCCTCTTTCCTGGCACCGGGGATATAACCCGGCTTCCCCGCCCTCTCGCCGTCCCTGCCAAGATGTCATTTTGTTCCACAAAGGTGTTTATGATGTTAGTTCTAAAAGGGTGATAAACACACGGTTATTGTAACTGACGATCTCATGTTAGAAATGGACAAAACGTTTGCCGAAACATTTACAGTATTCTTCCATCATCTTAACATAAGCGTGTTGTTCATCAATCGAAACCTGTTTTCAAGAATAGATACATGCGTGATGTATCGCTAAATACGCAATATCTAATCTTATTCGCACAGCGTAGAGATGTGGCACAAATTGGGGCATTAGCCAGTTAAATGTTCCCGAATCAACGTTAGGAGTTTTTGGAAGTTTATAAAGAAGTTACAAGCCAACGTTACATTCCCGAACGAGGCTGAAACGGTATACATCCCAGAATGACAAGGCGGTTAAAGAAATATCGTGAATTAATAAAGATCTACCAACAACTGCCACGCACTCTACAGCGACTGTTTGTTAAAAATATTGACTCAGACTTTTTAAAATGCATCTGTGAAATCTGCCTTAACGTTATAAAATGCAATATACCAATGAAACCCCCTCAGAAGGTACGCTTACGTCGTTACAAGAGCATAATACGTGCACTCGTTCGTAAAAAACAGTGTGGGAAAGAAAAAACGAATCATTATGCAAAGAGGTGGCTCGTTCCTCACCATCTTGTTTTCAGTTTTGCGCCTTTATTGTCTAGTATAATAAAATGAAGAAAGTGGTCGTGCTTCCACACGAGGTGTATGCTTCGTTACAAAATACAAAGGAATCACCACTAGATCCGGGAAAAAATAGGCTTAAAAGAATAGAGAATAAATTGTTGAATCTATTAAAGAACGAGAAGCCCGCTGACGAGAAAAGAATTTTATATGAAGAAGCTCTACATAAAATTCTTCAAGAGCTCAAAGATTATAAGAAACCCATAGTTATCAGACATAACACTGATGATGAAGCTGACGGATCTGAGGCCGAGGTTAGAGATGAGCAGCCAAAGAACAACGGATCGCAACACATCGAGCATGTATTAAAAAGTAGTCTACCTCATACATTGAGGAATAAAAGAATAAGTCCTTACAATCGATTGAGTGAGAACCCCATTATACATTGGTCCGATGCAGGCGAGGTTGTTGTTGGAGGGTCAAAGGTACAGGGCTCGAACATCATTGATATCGTGCGTGATTTGGTGAGAAAGTGGGATAGACCTTCACCAACAGGATGGGAGCCTATTAAAGCTAGACTACAGTAAATAAACATTTCAAACACGCTGATAGGTAACCAGAACAGGTTAAAAGACTTGGGAGAAGCAGTGCAGGTACCACAACTGAACACACCTTCACCTCCATCGGTAGCATCTCGGAAGAAGAGACCATCCACCAACTGACTACCCTACACGCGCGCCTCTAAAATACGTAAATGGCTAACATATTAAGAAAAAGTTATTATGACATTTCTAATCCGGCATCCTACGGAGGTGTTAATAGATTGTACAAGGGAAAAAGGCTGTTGAGAGGTTTTTGCGTGAACAGGATGCTTATACACTACATAAACCCGTGAGAAGGAGGTTTAAAACTGTTAAGACTTTAGCAGCTACGGTTGATTCTATTTGGCAGGCGGATTTAACAGACATGCAGAGGTATTCAGTGTATAATGAAGGGTATAGATATATTTTGTTTCAAATAGACATGTTCTCTAGATACTTGTGGCTAGTCCCGCTGAAGAATAAATCGCATGAATCAGTGGCTAAAGCGACCAAAGCGCTGATGTTGAAATAAAATAGGATTCCTGGCTATTTTTGTACAGATTTGGAAAAAGAGTTCATAGGCCGAGCTTTCCAGAACATGTTGATGGAGTTTAACATCAGTTATTACACGTCCAATTCTATACATAAGGCGTCTCTAGCCGAAAGAGTTCAGCGTACCATAAAGGAACGTATGCATCGTTATTTCACGCAAAAACACATATACTGTAGATATATAGACATTCTGGAGCCTTTGACTTTATCCTACAATCGGTCACGGCATCGCATGATTGGTACACCTCTTGATGAGATTTTAAAGAGACCACCATATAGAGCCTGATAACTGTAGAGCACCGCCACGCCCTGGCCGTTTCAAAATCAATTATTATGTAAGGCTGTCACGAGCGGGAAATAAGTTCGCGAAATGTTTTGATCAAGGGTGGACTCAGGAGGTTTTTAAAGTTAGATCTATGAGGCCTAAAAACGATGTGATGCTGTATTACTTTGAAGATTTGAATGGCGAAGAAGTTGAGGGAGGCCTTTATGGCGAGGAGATGCAGAAAGTGGTATTTAATTTAGGTAAAAAAGCTTTTAAAATTGAGAAAATTTTACAGTAAAGGTACAGGGAAGAGAAAAATGTATCGGTGAAGTGGTTAGGGTACCAGGAAAGCTTCAACTCCTATATAAAAGCTTAAGCAATAATGAAACTTGAGCAGTATACAAGATGACGCCTAACCACTTCTACGTCACGCTGCCCTCTTCTGCCTCTTTGGACGTGCATCCTAACAACATCCTGTCCAGCTTTATAACAGAATATATGGACCTATCGAATTGAGGAATGGATCATACGAGGTCGGTCTGTGCGAATTTCAGTTCACCACCAAGTTTTTAAGTATTGAAATGAAACAGGCTGTTTTTCTGGTTGTTAGAAGAACCGATGAGTGTGAAAAATTAGGCATAACTTTAGATGATGCTATACGTCCAGTCTGGTTCGGCGAGACAGTACTATAGTACAAAAATAGAACTAAGCCCTGATCATTACGACACAGTCTCGGATATTGTGAGGGCTTTAAATAAGAGTCTTGAAAGGTCATACCTCACCGCCGATTTACTTTTTGAAGTCGTAAACATAGACACGCCCACCCATACTTTGATGCTAAAATAAACGGCTAGTAGAAATATTAAGGACAATGAACGGTTCCAAATTATACCTACGGACAGATACGGCGGGACCTTCCAAAGAGACACTTTTCGCGAGTTACAGCACGAATCGTCCAGCTTATTGTGCCAACTAAATTTGTCGAAATTAGCCTCTAGACCCCCTGCCCTGAGTATGTGTTATGTTTACAGTGATATCGTTCACCACTAATTTCTTGGGGGGGGGATGCCCAGGCGCGTTTGTTACGTATTGTATACATCCCTGATCATAGGGGCAAGAACTTAAGCATCACATATGATAAGCCTCATTATGTCAAAGTTGCCCCTATCCTATTAACCAGCAACTCAATGTATATAAGGACGATTGAGGGGAAAAAGTTTCCATTCGGCTACGGGAGCTTATCCGTGAAGCTACACTTCCGGAGTGTTGCGGCACAATGACACAGAGGTCATTTACCGTCTACCATGAGATGAGGTACCAACGTGGAAGTGGGATCGGATCAATTTTTTCGGCTATACTACGCACAGCAGTGTCCTTACTGAAAAGTGGTGCCAAATATCTTGGAAAGAAGGCCCTACAATCAGGACTTAACACATTTGAAGATATAATGTCAGGCAGCAAACGTAAAGAATCTCTCAGAAAACACTTACGACGTACACGAGATGAAATCGTGGAAGATGCGAAGAGAAAAATGCGCGGTGGAGGAAGAAAGAAAAACAAAAGGTATCTAAAAGAGGAAGAAAACGCACTGTACGACGAGGAAAAAAAGGACAGCTAAGCATTCAAACCATAGTGTAAAGAGGAAAAAGACTTCAAAGAAATGTACTAAGGGTATGAAACCTGTCGTGGACTTATTTTTTAAAAACTAATATAGGTAAATCTGTTGCAGAGAAGTGGAAGGGTGCATTAACAGGTACTATGCCTCATTTTATTCACGTTCACAGTTCGGAATGCTGCAAATCTGAGTTAAATCTCTTTGACGTGCCTCCGACGCAGAGGAGTATTGTGGAGACCGAATTCGTCACAATTCATCCTCTCAACGCTATTGGATCAACGACGGCACCTATAGAGTTCGTGATTTCTTCGTCAGGTAGTCATTTTTTCGACCCTTCCAACGTATTTCTTTACAGTAAACTAAGAATTGCGCATTCGGACGGTGCAGATTGTGAAGAAGGTTACGCTGTATACCCTGAAAACAACTTCCTACACACGCCGATAAGCCAGTGTGATGTGTACCTGAATCAAACTACCGTATCACCTGGAGCTAGCCATCATCATTATAGAGCCTATTTAGAAACTATCTTAAACTTTACGAGAGATGCAAAAGAGACACATTTGGCTGCTCAGGGGCATTATACCCCCAATTGATTGGCAGCGTCAAAAATAAATTTAAAAATTCTAAAAAGAAAATATCCGATTGCTTCGCGACACTCCATCCAGATTTTTTTTCGCAAGATAAGCTGCTTTTGAATGGCATGGAAATGCGGATTAAAATTACACGTACAACGCCCGAGATATGTTTAAATCTGGATGAGAGTAGCGAACAATCTGCCAAACCTGTTGTTGTACACATTTTAGATATGTATCTTAGAGTTCGTCGCGTGAAGCTAGCTGCTACGAGGCAGATGGAAATTGAAAAGCGCTTGCTGAAAGATAAAGATACAGCTAAATACCCTATGAGGCGGGTGATTTTAAAAGCGCATACCGTCACGGCGGGTGTAACCCCCAAGCAGATAGAAAATGTAGCCTTGGGTATTCTCCCACAGCGTGTTCTTATTGGCTTGCTCGACCATAAATCCATGGTCGACGACTATAAGAAATCCGTCTTCAAATTCCAAAATTTCGGCTTGAAGAGAATAAATTTACATATTAAAGCGCGCCTGTTGATGGTGGTTTGGAGGTGAGATATTCTACAGGATCCGAGTTTTCTTTATGTTCACGCGCGTACCAAAATCTATCCCGCGATATTAATGGTTGTGATGTTTTTGGCTCGAGCATCACTATAGATGAGTTTATATGATAAATGGAAGTGCATTGTATGTATTTGATCTGTCCGCTGACTAGTGTGCAAGCACGACCACGCATCTGAATCCTCAGACACACGGTAGTCTTGGAGTAAGATTTGAGTTTGGCGAAGCTTTAGCCAGCCCTATAAATGTACTGGTTTACTTGGAAAGTCAGAGCGTCATCGAGATTGATCGCTTCAGAAGCGTATCTGGCGACTTTTAAAAATAATGGATGAAATGACTATACGCGCAGTTATGAAGCGGGATTGTTTCACACGAGACATATTCATCGGGACTTATGCGAAAAATGAAAAATTGAAACATTCGATAATGAAAAAAGTATGCTGCATTTATAGTAAACAGACCCACTGGGTAATCCGGGTATCCACTGGTTCGCTATATTTGTTAGAAATAGAGAATGTGTCTACTGTTATGATTCTCTAGTAATGCAATTGTGGCTCCACCTCGTAATTATGGATTTTAAAAAAGCTACGTGTACAAAGAGTTGCATAGAACCCGCAAAGATATAAATCGCTTTTCTCAAATATGTGTGGGCTCCCTTGCCTCTTTTATTTAATTTCTAGCTCGTGGGAACAGCTATTCAGACTTCTTAAAAAAGTTAGATTTGTGCGATTACGAGGCTAATGATAACCTCATGTTTAGTGAGGTAGTCCGCAGATTCCCCTTTGTAAATGAAACGCGTATTGCATAGCGCCTTTATGTATACTATGGGGCGATGCATTAGGCTGATATTATGTAAAAATGTGTTGTTACAGGAATTGTGTTAATTTTAAAATGTTGAATGATATTTTTCTCCGTTTTTGTACGCTTTAATTCTCCGATTTCTCTAAATGTTGTGATGATGATATGTAACAATGTGTTGTCACAAGAATTATGTGTTAATTTTAAAATGTTGAATGATATTTTTCTCAGTTTTTGTACGCTTTAATTCTTTGATTTGTCTAAGTGTTATGATGATATGTAAAAATGTGTTGTTACAAGAATTATGTTAATTTTAAAATGTTCACTGGTATTAATAAAGTGTTGAAAATATTTCTTATTCCCACCCAACCCACACACAAGAAAAAAGAATAAAAACTTACACCTCATCGACAGTCTGGCATTCGGGCTAATCGTCCCTTAAAAATGAAAAAAATAACAAACAGTCGGTGCAATCCTAAAAATATTATTGGTAGAGTATAAAGGATTTTTATTATTATTAGAGTTTATTATAAACGTTCTATTCAAAAGAGGTTTTAAAAACAAATTCTCACCCGGTGAGGTCAATAGTTTTCGGAGACAATGTTGCTTCATACGCCAATACACTCCTGAGAAGGTTGGTGTCAGAGCTTTTTAAAAATAGAGGACATAATATTATTTTAAAACTATATATATATATATATATATATATATATATATATATATATATATATATATATTACATGAAAATGTGAGGTATACGCTAAATGAAATTCATAGACCACTCAAATTGGCTCAGATACAAATATAGAAAAATTTTAACATCATTAAATGTTATTCAGCACACAAGACTCACATTGTAGCCCCTATAATTTCACATTCGGGGTGATCGCCCCTGAAAAAGAAAAAAATAACAGTCGGAGCAATCCTAAAAATATTATTGGTAGAGTATAAAGGGTGTTCATTATAAACGCTCTACTCAAAAGAGGATTTATGTAAGGGAAAAGCCTGATCAGCTGCTTTTTAATAGAATGAATTACTTACACGATGTAATCGGCACCGCTCGAGCCGAGGTTACTCTCGTAGAACGATTCTTGTAACGCCGCGTGCTCTAAAGCCTGGCTCGAGAATGTGGCTTCATCATCTACTAATCTCATAAAATGGACACCCGCATCAGCATTGTAAAACAACGACACATACGTAGAGAATGGGTATTATATAGACGATGGGTAAAAAAAGTGACCCCTTAGAGGTAAACTGTCATATTAAAAAAAGTAGGGGACTAGAGCTCCCAAACTTCATAGATGCTTACCATAGCATGTTGTTCGTCTTAATTGAGAAGTTGCTCGATGTGTCCCCCTTCCTGCTCAATGCAGGCCTCCAAACGTGGACGCCACCTGTTTACATATCGTTGAGACACCTTCCTCCAGCCGAGCAGAATTCTTACGCGTAGTTCATCTATGTCTCTTATATTGGTACCAGGGATGTAAACTTTGGACTTCAGGGCTTCCCAAACACCATAATCTAGTGGTGAAAGATCGGGGCTACAGCCGGCCACATATTGGGTTAGATAAAATCCGGTGTTTCGTTCTCAAGGAATGTGACAGTTTGGCGTGCTGTGTGAGCAGGGGCTCTATCTTGCTGGAAAGTGTATCTTTCACTCTATCTAACTGATATTCGATGAATTAGTGGTGAAGGATATACTTTCCAACAAGATGGAGCCTCTGCTCACAAAGCACGCCAAACTGTCACATTCCTTGAGAACGAAACACTGGATTTTATCTAACCCAATATGTGGCCGGCTGTAGCCCCGATCTTTCACCACTAGATTATGGTGTTTGGGAAGCCCTGAAGTCCAAAGTTTACATCCCTGGTACCAATATAAGAGATATAGATGAAATACGCGAAAACATTTTGCTCGGCTGGAAGAAGGTGTCTCAACGATATGTAAACAGGTGTATTGATCAGTGGCGTCCAAGTTTAGAGGTCTGCGTTGAGCAGAAAGGGGGACACATCAAGCAACTTCTCAATTAAGACGAACACCATGCTATGGTAAACATCTGTGAAGTTTGGGAGCTCTAGTCCCCTTACTTTTTTTAATATGACAGTTTACCTCTAAGGGGTCACTTTTTTTTACATGATGTTATATTAAGATATCTCAGATTTCGTTCTATATACTTAAAGAAAAATAATTCTTTTATTGAAGGTCTTGTCCAAATGTTTACTTATAATACTTTCGGTATTATTTACGATATGAGAGTTGTCCGCGTTTGTTCCATTCTATATACAGTACTTAAAAATAGCTAAAGATATTTAGTTCTTTTGAGTTTTTCGTGGCTTTTATTAAAAAATGTGTGGTTAAAATATGGTATTGATAAATAATGAATTACATGAACTGCTTTCTTTCGCAATATAGAGAGATCGTTTCCTTGATAAACAGAGTGATGCGAGATGCCTTAAATTTTTCTCGAGAAAGATTGTAAAATGAGAACTGATTGGAGACGTGGCTTATTAACTCAAATATACTTAAAGATATCTAAAAATTTCTTTTGAAAGCTTCATCGAAAATATTCCACTTGATTAATATAATTTATATACGAGATGTTTGTTTGGGAAATCTATATATATTTAAAGAAGTATGATTCGTTTAAAATGATTCGATTTAATTAACATATTTTTCTCCGGTTTTGTGAGCTTTTAATTCTCTGATTTGTCTAAGTGTCATGATAGCTTTTTCTTAGACATTTCTAATTGTGCTTTATTTGAACGTTTCATCTCAGGAAAATATTAAATTTGATTAATATAATTTATATACGAGAGCAAAATCTATATACAGTATACTTAAAGAAATATGATTCTTTTCTTTTGCAGCTGTTTTATTGTTTGGGGTTTAGTTAAAATCTATATACTGTATACTTAAAGAAATATGATTCTTTAGATTAACATATTTTCTCCGTTTTTGTGCGCTTTAATTCTCCGATTTGTCATGATAGCTTTTTCTTAATATCTTAGTTGTTTCTAATAGGTGTTTTATTTGAACGTTTCATCTCAAATAATTGGGATATTATTACGCAGAATTATATGCTTTATTATTCAGTAGAAGCATCTGCGTCGGTGGGAATATAAAAAATACGTTTGATCCAATTAATTCCAAAAATACTTGGGTATATAATTGTTTGGCTACTGTTGGAGTGTTGTGCATATAAACGTTACATACGAAGGAAACAAGTGCTTTGAAGTGAATATATAAAGCGATATTATTAAACATGTTTTATTAAATGCTTTTTCATATGAAGTGTTTGTGTGTGGCTTGCTGTTGGGTTCTTCTGATATAACTGCGTTGATGGGAATATATAACTGGATTTTTCAGTTACATACGAAGGAAACAAGTGAATATATAAATGCAGTTTCTTTTCTGAATGGATTAATAAATCAAGTGGATTGAAGTGGATATATAAAGCGATATTATTAAGCAGAATGATGTGCTTTATTAATAAAGGTAAATATTATTTTTGACGCATGTGACACTACGTCATCTCCAAATTATATAAACATTTTTTTTTGTTTAAATTTGTATATTTAGGTGAAAATTTGTTTTAATTGAAAGAGCAGGGTAGGATGATGTGTTTTATTTAATTATTTTGGATATTATTATTTAATTTTGTACATATATATATATATATATATATATATATATATATATATATATATACAGGGAATAAATTAAATAAATAGAGTTGTCTGGCACTCTCTCCAGGCTGCTCTTCATTGTGTTATGAGACGTTGTAGTGAGAGCATCTTTAAAAAAATAGTGCTGAATTATTATACTGTGCCACTCTACATATTTAGCCTGAGCTTCACAAATTAAATAAACAACGCAATCTGGCAACTATTTTACATATTTGAACTGAACTTCAGAGATTAAATAAATAACAGAATTATTCAATTATACATTCTTGCATCCCCTTCATATATATATATATATATATATATATATATATATATATAATATATATATATATATATATATATAATAAATTAGGGTGGAGCGAAAAATACTTTTTTTCTAGTATGAAGTTCTAATAGTGATTAGAAGTTGCATTTAGTGGACGAAATATGCCTGCCAAAATATGAGTTCATTTGTTTAAAATTTTCAGCTGCCACCAGGGGGCTAAATTTAACACAATTTTGTGTAAAACGGAAAAAAATGCTTCTATTTTAGGTTTGTCAAACTATTATAAAATTTTATCTTAGAATTATCTAATAGTTTGATTAAGATTCTTAAATGATAGGAATTCGTTTCGTAAAAATGCCTTTTCATATGCTTAATATCTTCCGCTGCCACAAGAGAGCTGAAGTTAACACAATTTAGAGTAACTGAGTCATGTTGAGACTACACTGAATGTTGTGAGGGAGGGTTTGGGGAGGGTTGTGGGGGAGGGTTTTGGTGTGAAGGAATTTCTTTCTGTGAGTCATTAGAACAGTGTGTTAGCACTTGTCTTCTTAGGTAGTAGGCCTAGTCGCTCAGTTGATCGGAGAGTTTTTAATATGATCGGAATATTATAAAACTTTATTTTAAAGTGATTTATATAGAGATAATATTGATTTTATTATAAAATGCTTGTTATAATGTATTATAAATTTTAGTTTATTTATATAATATTATATATTTATATAATATTTATATTACTTATAAAATATATTATATATATTAATTATATAATGTTTTGATGTTACAGGATATTTTGTGATTGTGAATTTTTCTTAAAAATATTATGGCATCAAATACTAAATATAAACATTTCGCTAGAGAACATATGAAGTGTGTCATATTTGAAGTACCTTGTGAGATGAGTGATATGCAACTACCAACTTATAACTGCATTATGAAAGATTACCTGTTCACAAAACATTTAGTGAAGGAGCAGATGAATAACAAGGAGCCTTCATTTTCTGAAATAGCAGAGGCAGTTTCCAAAAAGGTAGAACATATTTGGAAGAAGGCCTCTTTGCCAATAGTTTCACATACACGCGTTTTACAGATGATGCGAGTGTACCATGATAAATACAGGTCCTTATTAAAGCCATACAAGTCACGCAAGGATCAGCCTAAGTACAAAAATCAGCTTGAAGAATTTGAAAACTCTTCAAAATGCACTTTGTTTGACATCTGCACCTGCAAATGTAAGGAGTTTAGGAGATGCTCATGTGAAAAGAGTAAGAAAGTCCCTCCAAAAGAGCAGGATTTTTTAAATGACCAACGAACACGCAGAATAATGGTAATAGGAAGCATTGACATAGCACACACAAGACGATTACAAGCAAGAACATCGAAAGGAAATGGAAAAAGCACGTCTGGAATCCTCACAAACAACTAGTGCTGCTATAACCAATACGTCCAACTTACAAATCGAAACAGAGACAAGTGAACTTCAACAACTAGAAGAGATATCTGAAGATAATGAGGAAGATACAACCTCGACTCAATATGTAATATCAGAACAACAGATGCGTGAGCCACTGCCTTCATTAGCAATTACTTGTGATAGATTTAAAATGTCGGACAGAGCTGGGGCTGCTATTGCTTCTGCAGTATTGGCAGATCTTAAAATTGTTACTCCCGAAGACAAAGGGAATATTATAAACAGAAGTAAGCTAAGACGTGAAAGAACAAAAACAGAGAAAGGAACTACAACAGATAGGAGAGCCAAAAACCATGCGGGGATTATAATTTGATGGCAGAAAGGATAAAACAATGATTCAAGTCCAGGAGAGTGATGGCTCTAACCACCAAAGAACCAAACGCGAAGAGCATATCAGCATAATATCTGAACCACACTCTGTACTTTGCACATGTGACACCTTCCAGTGGCAAAGCTAAATACATTTGCACAGCGCTAGTGAATTGCTTGAAAGAAAGGAATGTTGATATAGGGAACATCGTTGCAGTTGGCTGTGATTCGACAGTGGTTAACACTGGTAGTATTGGAGGCACAATAAGATTACTGGAAGAAGCCTTTAATAAGCCATTGCAGTGGCTGATATGCCTTTTACACCTTAATGAACTTCCATTGCGCCATCTGTTTCATCACTTGGATG
The DNA here is from genome assembly GCA_023014485.1 of Bathynomus jamesi. Taxonomy (NCBI): domain Eukaryota; kingdom Metazoa; phylum Arthropoda; class Malacostraca; order Isopoda; family Cirolanidae; genus Bathynomus; species Bathynomus jamesi. The sequence continues at coordinate 166,875 of JAJOZX010003922.1, forward strand.
GTACCACTACTGGACCAAGAGCATTTTCAGGAGAAATTGGCCGGGCACTTTCAGACTGTGAAAAGCTTCCCATAGTTAACTTCAAACCCATTGAAATTCAAGAGGACATGTGTGAAGTTGATGTAGATGACATAAGTACTGACCAGAAATACCTTCTTGAAATTCACAAGGCTATATCAAGTGGAACATTCTCAAAGAGTCTTAGTCATAAGAGTCCAGGCAATATATCACATTCAAGGTGGCTCACCACAGCAAACAGGACTCTGCGGTTATATGCAAGCACAGAGAATCCTTCAGGCAATTTACAAGAATTAGCTACTTTCATTGTTAGGGTATACGCACCAATGTGGTTTCAGATAAAGCGTAAACCATTATGCCAATATGGTGCTAAACATATGTGGCATATGATTGCAAGAAGCTGGTATCTCCGTGAAGAGCTTAGGAGAGTACATGACTCAGTCATTCAGCGAAATGCATATTACGCAAATCAAGAAAACATTCTCATTGCAATGATAGCTGATGAAAGGGAGCATGTGCGTCAGTTGGGATTTAGGCGTATCATAAAAGCAAGGGCATGCATTCAAGAAACAGGTGTTATCAGGTATTTTAAGGTGCCAGAAATAAATTTTCATGCCAAAGACTATACAGATCTCATTATGTGGCAAGATTTTCAGATAGCAGAACCACCGATAACCAAAGGAGTTTCTCTTGATGATATTGAATCATGCATCAAACATGGTACTACTCTTCATTCAGAATTATTTCAGTTTCCATGTCATACACAAGCCGTAGAGAGATGCGTCAAGCTCGTTACAGACGCTGCTGGATCAGTCTGCGGACCTACAAACAGAGACGGTTGGATTCGTGCTACATTAGAATCAAGGAAAAAACAGCCAAAATTTGACACAAAAGCAAATTACTAAATAGTCTTCAGCAAGAACCCTTTCTAGAGGGAGGTTGGTTGGGGAAAGGGTGGTAACTCCGCTAAGGCACGAAATAACGTTTCTTAACTGTCTCAAGCAGTATAAAGGAGGAGAGACATCCTAATTTATTACTGTTCCCTTTTTCAGTAAATACAGAATCATACTTAATTGTCATTTTTAAGTTAACTTCACCTCTTGTGGCAGCTGAAGATATTAAGCATATGAAAAGGCATTTTTACAAAACGAATTCTTATCATTTAAGAATCTTAATCAAACTATTAGATAATTCTAAGATAAAATTTTATAATAGTTTGATAAACCTAAAATAGAAGCATTTTTTTCCTTTTTACCCAAAATTGTGTTAAATTAGCCCCCTGGTGGCAGCTGAAAATATTAAACAAATGAACTCATATTTTGGCAGGTATATATCGTCTACTAAATGCAACTTCTAATCACTATTAGAACTTCATACTAGAAAAAAGGTATTTTTCGCTCAACCCTAATATACATATACTCAGCAGGATTACGCCTTCTAAGCCAAATAAGGCTGTAATGCTGATAGCTGACTCTTCATTATGTTATGAGCCGTGGCAGTGTGAACATTTCCTCTCTCCATTAATATACAAATAATGTAGAATTATTCTAAATAGCGCAATCTGGCAACCCTCGCCTCTCCATATACATGTATACACTCATTCTTCTAAGCCACCTGGCTGATTACACCTTCTAAGCCAACTAAAGCTGTAAAGAAATTCATTATGCTCTGAGACATGCCAGCGTGAACATCTCTTCCTCTCTCTCTCTTACCTTCTTAGGTCAGGATACCTTCTTAGATTAAGTTAGGTTAGGTTACCTTCTTAGGTTAGAGTTACCCCTTTGTGGGGAGGTCATTCTCCCTCTCCCCCAAAAACCCCTCTCCCCCTTCATGCAACTTGTGGGGACTAACCCCCACCTTCTTGCTGCATACCCCCAATACCCCTACCCCTTTGCAACATTGACCAACATTGCACTGCAATTTGCACTCTCACATTTTGCGGGCATACTACTACTTTTATGTAAAATATAAACCTAAAAATCATCAAATAATGTAAAAAATATTCTTTTAGCATATGTTAGAATCATATTAACTCATGCTGTTGAAGCCACAGGGTGTCCAAGAAATAATGGGTTAAAAAGAAATTGGTCATGTTTTCTTATTAATCAATATATATGCAATATATAGATAGTTTTTTACATTTCCAAACTAATTTTAGAACATTTTCATTAAACGATAATAAATTGTCGCTACAATGCGTATTCCACTCTCGAACTGCATTAAAGCATTAGCAAGCTACTTTTATGGAATGGATCTAGTGAATTCTGTTTCTTTGACGGGGTCATGACAGACAACTGGGTTTATCACAATACACGAGTGTTCTAACGTAACCCCACACATTAAATGAAAATGAAAAGGTTTATTAGCAGACTATAGTCTATATGACAAATATTATTAATACAATGACAGTTCACATACTAAGGATAAAAATATATACAATTGATTAGAAATAATACAGTAATGTCGGAGTTAAGTGGAGCTATAGACAGACGTTTTCGTACCAAAACGTCCATAGCTTAGAGGATAAACGGTAGGACTCATGGATAGCTTGGATAATAGGGTTGGTTCATTTTTTAATTCTTTGCATTAGACTGTATTCAGCACATCTTGTTACCTCCGGGAAGCTCGGGACATTGCGGGTAGCAAACATTTGCAAAGCTAAGCATCTCGGGGGTAATTTATGTAAGCGTCTAAGACCTGTTGTACAGCAAATTTAGGATTCTGCCATAACCTTTTTTATAATTTACCCAGAATTGCTGTCCGTATATATTACTGCAGAAAGTACGAAAGAGAGTGTCTTTAGCTTCACTTGTACAGAACCAAAAGTTCCTTATAGTCATATTCGCTTTAGCACAAAAGCTTCGAGATTGTTTTCTTATATCCAAGTCATCACTCAAGGAGCTGGTAACAGTTTGACCCAAATACTTAAACTCTTGTACTTCCTCAATTACTTCACCTTTCATTTTATACCTAATGTCAGCTGGCTGATTATAGCTTTTAGGATGAAATTGTATAACCTTAGTTTTTGTAACATTGAAAAGAATATCATGTTTCTGCGAATACACTTCGCAGACTTTTAGTAGCCGATCCAGACCTTTAACAGAGGGACTTATTAACACCATATCATCGACATAAACTGTTATTTATCCTTGTGTTATCTATACAACATCCCACTGTTGTCTCATTAGGTGAAGCAATTAATCCGTCAATATACACATTAAACAGCATAGGGGAGGGTAAGGAGCCTTGTCTCACCCCGCAAGAGGAGCTAAAACACTCGGATAGTACATTGCCTCACCTAACGGTAAAAGATTGGTGGTAATACCAAAATTTCAATAAATTTTATATGTACAGTGCTTACAAGAAATCTCACGCTTCTGTCTCGTCCCAAGCTAGTCTGTTAGGTATAAAATGGGCGGTCCTTATGGCAGCGGAGGTGTGTTCGGATTGGTGCACATAACTGCTCTAGCACAGTCAATGACGTCCATTATTACGTCACTTCTGCTACATTTTAGTGTTTAAAATACAAATTATTAAGAAGCAGAATGGAGCAAGTTTCGGGATGTTGGGATTGTTTTGGGGCAATCCTAGTCATCATAATATTAGCTGGGCATTACATTATACCGTCTCAATATATACTGTAGACTATAGAGAACGACTAATTCGGCAAATATCCCAAATCATGGCATGATACCTAAGTTATTTTGACGCAGGTCTAAATTATTTGCTCAAATGCAATTATTGATATTAAGTAATTGTTGGGAATTGTTGTCAATATTGTTGTTTGTGATATATATCCTACGTGAAGAATCTAATGACCAAATTCCTCAGTGAACCTCTCACGCGCTCGCATTTCGAGGAAGTCACGGTCGTCTCACTAATAGATAGTTTATCCATTGTTTTAAGTGGTAACTTATTAAACGAACTATGTTAAACCTATTCCATCTTATGAAAGTCATTAGTCTAAAGCAAGACTGGTGGGTCGTGAATTAGAGAAATTTGCATTTGATTTGTTCATCGTAATTATTACGTAATATAGTATACTGTATATAGTAGTATATAAGAGTTTATTGGTAGCATATCATATGACAATTCCCATAAACATGTGATGACCTCGATGTTGCTAGTTTTTATTTTTTTCCTGAAACTATTACCTTCTCATAGTTTGTTTCAACAATGCATATATTATCATCTCCACGAGCGTAGACATTGCAAGAAAAGATTCTAACTAAGGATAAGTAAAGTTCTTTCATGGTCACAATATATACTTTTATAGATGTCAAACATAAAAATGTAATAAAATTCTATATTAACATAAATATATATTCGATACACATTTACGTCATGGCTTTAACATCAGTATTTCGTATAGCTTCCTCCAGCATCAATAATTTCTTGCAATCGTTGCGGCATAGAAGAGGCCAGATTGTAGGGAATGTTTGGTGTTCGGCGTAAGCTCTCCCAACTATTTCTCATGTGAGCTAAAAGTGCTTCAAATGTTCTTTCATTGAGTTGCTTCCATTCGTTAATCATTATTGCCCAAAGGTTTTCAATTGGATTCAAATCAGGAGAACGTGGTGGCAGAATTAGATTAATAATCTCTGGGTGATCTTCGTACCACGCTCTCACAACGTTACTCCTATGAATGGGACTGTTATCTTCCATTAAGTAAAATGGTTCCGGTGCTGGAACCAGATACGCACGAACACTGGGTAGCAGCACCTCTTCCAGTATCTGGCAATATTGCTGTCCAGTAAAGCGTCCATCTACTTGAGTCAATTCTCCGATACCATAGGCAGACATCCAGCCCCACACACCGAGATTGATGTGACCACTACGTTTGCTCGGGAAAACATTTCCTTCTTCATAGCGTTTTCCGCGCTGCCTCCAACAATGCAGGGAACCATGACTATCTGTTGAAAATGTTTTTTCGTCACAGTACACAACTTTTCTCCAGAATTCTTCCTCCTGCGGCAAGTATTGCAAGGCAAATCCCATCCGCGCCTCTTTATGCTCAATCGTCAATGCAGGTTTTAGAGCTGGACGGCGAGAAAAATACCCTGCATCGTGAAGTCTGTTGTTCACTGTATTTGCGCTACAACGAAGGTTCAGGTGTCTGTAAATATGCGTCGCTGGAACAAACGGATGCTCTCTGGCATGATTAACAATCGCAGCATCTTCCTCTTGAGATGTTGAACGCGGAGGACCAGACCTCGGCAAAGTAGCGATTGAGTTTTCTGCTTCATACCGATGAATCCACCGTTCCACAGTGCTTCGATGAACGTCTAGTCGTCTTGATATTTCTCTTATTGGCACAATAATCAGCCAATTTCCTATTTTGTTGAACATATGCATAAAAAATTCGTCTTAAAAGCCAAGGATCCAAAGATTGTCAGCAATAGTTTACCCCTACTGAATATAGTCAGCCATCAACAGTATAATCATATTTTATTTCCATAACTACTCATGACTACTCTGTCATAGTAAATAACCTTATTATGACTTAGGTAGTAGTGGTAATTCTGAGTGGCGGCCTCTAGCCACATACGTTAAACCTATCAGTGCGTCTAAGACCAGACTCTTCTGTTTCTGTCAATTCATTGTTAGTTTAAGGTATTTTGCTCTTTGTCTTTCTAGGTCTAGGGCATTAAAATAAATATTTGAGTTTGTGTTTAGCATTTCCTCCTCCCTTCGTAATTCCCCACCCAACCTCGTTTCCTTCGACATAGCAACGCTTACCTCCATCCTCATTCCACTTCCTTCATTAAACCTATTATCGCTTTTACTGTCCCTTCCTTCCATCCTTCAATGCCAGCGTTCTTAAACCTAGCACATAAATTATATAATATGGACTCTAACACCTTAGATCTCTACGCATTCATGTTACTTGAAGACGCCTGTGTCTTAGGGGAATCTAAGTGTTGAGAGTGGGCTTGAGGGGTAGTTTATAGATTATTACAGATGACCTTGAACGCTCCAACTATTTAAAAATGATTATTTATTACGCACATCATATGGCATAATACACACTTGAATTTAAGTATCTCTTACACTATAGGAATGGAAATGAATCCTACCAGAGTTAAAAAGTCGCAAAATATGATATATTAGTTTGTATTAAGAGGTCACTAAGAGAAAAGGATTTGGAGTAGAGCGGAAGGCAGAGAGGAGAGAGAGAGAGAGAGAGAGAGAGAGAGAGAGAGAGAGAGAGAGAGAGAGAGAGCGAGAGAGAGCGCTTTTAAATCACACCTTTTAAATGGTTTGTGGGTAAGGGCTTCACGTATGTTATTTTAGTCCAGGGTAGTTTATGTGGAGGTGTTAACGTAACTTTCACTTGGGACTGTTAATTGTAAGACAACTACCATAGCTGGGACTGAGACACGTTATCCCCTGCATACTCTATATATATCTATATACAGTATGTCTCTATATATAAATAGATAGAGTGATCAACACAATGATAATGTGGACGTCATTGATGGGGTTAGAGCAATTATGTGCACCAATCCGAACACACCTCCGCTGCCATAAGGACCGCCCATTTTATACCTAACAGACTAGCTTGGGACGAGACAGAGGCGCGAGACTTCTTGTAAGGACTGTACATGGGAACCTTCCTGTCTTCTAGTTTTTTAAATAAAACATTGTTGTTCACTCTATCATATGCCTTACTTATATCTAGGAAACAGCTATAAATAGTTGAATTACTGAATGTATTTAGATATTGTTTCTTTAAGTACATAGATACACAGGTCAGTTGAGTGGGACCTTTTAAACCCGAACTGATTAGGAGATGTCCATAGGAAATCATTTAATCGGAGTAACAAGAGTTTTTCTAGTAGGTTCTAGAAGCAGGAAGCGACAGCAATAGGCCTGTAATTATTGCTGGACAGAATGTCTCCATACTTATTTTTGACCAGGGGCAAGATATATACCCTCATGAATTCAGCACGATATGGCTATGAGCAAGCATGGCTGATAAGAGCAATGATATATGCAGACATAATACGTCATTGGCATATTTTAAGTACGCATTCGATAGGTCATCTACCCCTGACGCAGAACCAGTCTTTAACTCTTTAATTAACATATTTACTTCAGGAACTGATATCAAAGTATTTTCCCTTGTCCGTCTTACAGGCGTTTCGCTGCAATCTATCTTAAGATTATCCCTACTCACACTGTTAAGAATGTTAGAGTAGTGGTTTTTCCACAGCTTTGCAATTTAATCCTCCCCCGACACCCCATCGATTGTCGGAGAGAGGACACTTTTGACACCCGTTTGATTCTTAACAAATTTCCAAAATTTTTTATTATCGTTATTTATGCGAGCTTCACAGGCTTTTGATGCTCGAATAGACTCTTCTTCCTGTTTACATCGCCTTATGGCCCCCTTATACTGACCCCTACTTCTACACATATTCATGTATACTGGTCCTAATCTGGGTCTACCATGAATGCATCACAAATCATAGGCGTCTTTCGATTCCCTCTTCAGGGGAGCAATAAAATCATTCCATCCAGGAATAATCTCAGTATGATAGTTGTAAGATTTAATCAGGGGCCTTCCTGATTCTCTTAACAGGGATACTATCTTACTATAATACCTATCTATGAGTTTACAGTGAGAATCACTTGAGCAAGGATTATTATAGGCAAGATGCAAAATTTCTAAATTATTAAAGAGGTGACCTGTTCTGTCTTTGTATTCTATTCTCTGTTGCATATTAACATTAGACCAATCGACGCGATTATGCTTACCTATTGAATTCTTATGTCGTATTGCGCATGAATTGGTAAAATTAATTAAGAGTTCTAATGGTCTATGATCAGAAAGGAGGAAATCATGCAGAATATGAATTCTAACAACTCGACCCTTTAGATTATTACTAGTGAGACAATGATCAATCCACCTGGTGGTACCATTCATATCGCTAACGTATGTAAAATTATCACTGGTTACCCCTAATACATCTACATCACTTATACTTAATTTGGCCGACTCGCACATGTTACCCAATTCTACAAAGAATTCCGAGTTTACATGCGCGTTAAAGTCCCCCATTATTATACAATGAGAATATTTGGGGTAATCTGACAATGACTTAATTTTGTACAGCAAATCAGTGTATTCATCTAGATTATTGCCGTTGTTGTATGGTAAATAGCAGTTTACACTTAATATGCAATCATTGTTCACTTGTAATTCAATGCCTAATAACCTTACATTATCGCTTGTTAAAAATTTTATATGTCTCGACAAGTTTTTCCTTATTAAGAAAGCAACTCCACCAAATGGCCTACCGTACATTAATTCATCTGACAAGTCTACTGCTGATGAGGCATGGTACATAAAGTCATCATGGATGGTAGAGACAGGGCCGTTTCCTGGTATAAGCAGACTAAGCGGCCGCTTAGGGCCCCGCTGCTACTAGGGGGCCCCTAGACGGCTCCCAGGTCATAGCTCAGTGGGCAAGAGTAGGAATATAGCTGAAGTTATTATTATTATTATTATTATTATTATTATTATTATTATTGTCGTATTAATTAAAGTTTTTGTATGAGACAAATGTGATAAAACGAAGACAAACGAAACTTTTTGGTCGTTATGTGTAAATAACTATTGTGAGATCTTATTTCTATATTATTTAACTTTATTCTTACTATATGTTTATACTTTCCTAAATGCTTAATTTTTTTAGTATTGTAAAACGTTATTTCACTAATTTACTAATTATTAAGAGATTTTGTAACACTTTAAAACCTAGGATTATTTTCGTTATGTTTTCAAGTTTATTAATTCTTTTCTCATCTTTTTCATATAATGTGAATTTTGTTGGTTAAAACCTAAATGGTCTGATTATTTGAATGTATTTGATTAACGTTACAATTATAACAATTATTATTATTATTATTATTATTATTATTATATTATTATTACTATCATTATTATCATGATTATTATTATTTAGCAGATTAGTTGTGGTTAACTAGATGTGACTTCCTGCATCTTGGAAAATGAAACGACATTATTCATCAGGAGCTGAAAAACGGAAAAAGAAAATAGAGGAGGAGAAGCTTTCCAGTAGCACAGGTGAGATGTGCCACTTGTATATTCTTATGATTACAGTTCAGACAACTAGGTTAGGTAGACCATCAAACTAGGCAAGTGCTCAGGAATCGTGTAGAGTAAGCTAGTCTCTGTAATATTTATAATATTTCGAAATGTGAAATTTAATGGATCACATCACCTCAAATTCTGTTCACACAGATCAATAATTATCAAACAAGATAAGAAAGAGTATTTTAGCAAAAATTAACAGAATATGTAATGTTATGTTCTTCTCAGGAGCACTACTGAAATATTTGGAAAAGCCATCCTCAGCAAAGCCTGATGAGCATCATGAGCCAACAGCAGGACCATTCTCTATGCAACCTCAAACACCAGTAGAAGTAGAGCCTGATGAACCAACAAGTGGCCCATCTTCTGTTCAGCTTCAAACACCACACACAGGCATTTCTACTGAACAACAAGAACCAAGATCTTCTCCACCGCTTGATCCGTATGACTGGCCAGTTGTCCTGTCAGATGCCTTGAAGATAGATCTGGTGTCTCGAGGACCATTTCAAATCAGTCCAGATTTCACATTCCCTAAAAGAGAGGACGGTAGAAGCGTTCATCACCATTACATGTACAGAACATTAATTAATGGGGAAAAAATAAAGCGAAGCTGGCTGATGTACTCTAGAAGGAATGATGCTCTTTATTGCTTCTGCTGCAAGTTGTTTTCAAGGAAGTCGTACAAACTAATTATGGATGGACTTTCAGACTGGATAAACGTTGGTTCGCTTCTGAAAGGCCATGAAAATAGTTCAGAACATGCAGATAACATGGCAACATGGAAGGATCTAGAACTGCGGCTAAAAACTGGGAGGACCATTGACCAAACTGAAATGTCATTAATGGAGGTAGTGCGAAGACGCTGGCGAGATGTTCTCACACATCTTGTAAGTATAATCCAATCATGGCAGAGAGAAACCTTGCTTTCAGGGGGTCTTCCTCTACATTGTACAATCGAGACAATGGCAACTTCTTGAAGGAGGTTGAGCTGTTTGCCAAATTTGATCCAGTGATGAAACAACACATCAGCAGTGTCGAAAGTGGCCAATATAGTCATTCAAGTTACTTAGGAAACATCATTCAAAATGAGCTTATTGGGTCCATTAGTGGGAAGATCTTGGATGCCATTGCAGAAATAAAACAAGCTAAATATTACTCACTCATTTTAGACTGCACTCCAGACATAAGCCACCAAGAACAGATGTCGATTATTATCAGAACTGTTAAAATAGGTGAAGTACCAGAAATAAAAGAATACTTCTTGGGCTTTCTTGAGGCTTCAGAAAGTACAGGCCTGGGTTTATCAGTTCTGATTCTAAAGAGACTAGATAAACTGAATATTCACTTTGATGACTGCAGAGGACAGTCATATGACAACGGAGTGAACATGACGGGCAAGAACAAAGGTGTTCAGGCAAGGTTATTAGAGAAGAAATGTCGTGCACTCTATGTTCCATGTGGGCTCACACTCTGAATCTTGTAGTGGCTGATGCAGCTAAAGCTTCCACAGATGCCATCAGCTTCTTTGGCAACGTACAAAAATTGTACAACCTTTTTGCAGCAACTACACAGAGATGGACAATCCTAAAGAAGCACGTGAACATAACACTCAAGGTCTTGGAGTGAAACCAGGTGGGAGAGCCGGCTTAAGAGCATTGAGGCTGTGCGATACCAGAGCCACAACATCAGAGAGGCCCTGTTGGAAGTCAGAAACAATGCCACAGATGCCATAGGCAGGACTGAAGCACAAGCACTTGCAGAGGAGGTAGGGTCTTATCGCTTTCAGATTTGCACAGTAGTATGGTATGACATTCTTCGTGCAGTTAACCATGTGAGAAAACTTCTGCAGTCTCCTACAATGCAATTTGATGTGGCAGTCAACCTCCTCACAAAAACAAAAGACTCACTCACCAGCTACAGAAACACAGGTTTTGTTGCAGCACAAGTCGTAGCTAGGGACATATGTGAGGAAATGAATGTGGAGGCTGTGCCATCGGGTCAATAAATGAGAGATTCAAAACAATAGATGATGTGAGGGACATATTTGGGGTTCTCCTAAACTTCACCACAATGAACAAGGAAGACTTGTCCTGCAAGTGTGAAAAGCTCTCTAAGATAATGAGCTCTGGAGCTGACTCTGACATTGATGGAAGAGAACTGGCCCTCGAAATTAAGAACTTGCCGACTTTACCTTCACACAACATGACTGCATTGGAGCTTCTCTCCTTCATTCATCAGAAGCAACTGGAGGAACTATACCCCAATCTCTGGGTTGCACTAAGAATTGCCTGCACTCTACCTGTGACAGTAGCGTCAGCCGAGAGGAGCTTCTCTAAGATGAAGCTAATCAAGAACTACCTCAGATCATCAATGGGGCTGGATCGCCTCAGTGGCCTTGGCATCATAAGCATCAACCAGGACGTTGGCAAGGAGATTTCATATGATGATGTTATTGATGATTTCGCCCAGAAAAAATCTAGGAGGCAAAAATTTTGAAGATACACACTGTTCTGTATAACTGTTAGCTATTACACGATTGTATCGTAGAGTTAGTAATTATTTGGTAGTTGATAATTGCATTATTTTTTTACACATAGTTGTGTGTCATTTATTCTAAATAATGTATAAGCTAATTTTCAGGAATTTCATGAAGAGTATTTTTTCTGTTTGTCTTCTGAAAGTACATATTTGTTGTTTTGGACATAAATGTTTCATTAAATTGTTTCATAATTGTTTTTTATTAACACAGCCATTTTTTGTATGTGTGTGCTGAGGTGATGTAGTAAGGCGTGAGTTGGTGGATAGAGGGGTGGGGCCTCAAATGGGTATACTGCTTCGGGCCCCCTAATGCCTAGAAACGGCCCTGGGTAGAGAGGAATTTTAGCTCTTGCTTAGGTAGCCAGTGCTCTTGCAGGAGTATCAAATCTGCACTGTCACAGATTTTATGAACATCTACAATTGAATTTCTCACTGACTTTACGTTATATGAGACTATTTTCAACAAATTATCCGCCATGACTGATAAAAAACTTATTAATCTGATTATTATTATACACAGTACAAATTTCAGGCATTACCGTTAGGGCGCCTATTATTATTATTATTATTATTATTATTATTATTATTATTTTGCCTGTTATCAAATCTCCTGGGAAAGTGAATAAACTCCTTAACAACAATGCCTTCTGGCTACTGACTCATATTGTACGAGTTGAAATGCGAATTTACACCTTTAATTGTTACTTTAAATGAGTTATAATACGGAGATTTTGTGTTTAGTTTATTAACTACCAATATACTGTGTTCACCACAAACCTCTTCCATCATGTGTCGAATATCGCTTCCTTCGTTCGAGAGCTGAATTCGCGACACAAAGAGGGTGAGATTCCTCACCGGTGGCCTTGCCGCGCTGACAGGTTGAGGAACCCTCCGTGGAGAGCGCCTGTTAACTGTGACCCACCCGTCCTCTTCCTTCAATCTTCCTGAGGCAGGGTTCGCCTGCCTGGGGGGTGGGTGGCACGACCTTCGGGGGATAAGAGGCCCCTCCCCTACTCTGTGGCTTGGTGAGGGTCTATTAGCGGTGTATATATCCTGACGGCCGCCCGTGCCCCTCCTTCTTCGGTGGGAGGGGGGGAACTGGACGCCGAGCTAGGCGTTTGAGTAATCGAACGCCTCATTTGACATATTAAAATCCAAAGCGGCTAAGTTAGGTGATCGAGGTAGCCATGCTATCAGTCCATCACGGCCTATCCAGCGCTCAGGAAAGCTACGAACAGCAACGGCATAGTGGAAAGTATAATCTTCTTGAAAAATTATACTTCTCATGTTAACTCCAGTAGTTCGTAGTTGGAGAAGGAAATATGCCCCATTATATCAAGATAATTCACTCTGGTCACAATATAATCGTTAAAGAAGAATGAACTGATTATGCAGTTACGTGACATAACATCCCCCAACCAAACGATATTTTTTGGTAAATCCCGCTCATGTTGATGTCTGTCAACACTGGATAGGCTATCTCAGTCACCCGACTTATCCCTTTTGTATTTTTAGTTATGGTGTTATGTTAAAACGGCTGTGTATCATGACAAATGCAGGTATCTGGCAGAACTGTGTCAAGGAATATGAGACTATTGGATCCATTCCACAAAAGCGTCTTGCTAGTGCTATGATGAAGTTTGAGCGTCGAGTACACAATGTAGCAACGAATGATGGTCATTATATGGAAGTGTTTTAAATTTGAACAGTTTGGAAATGTAAACAACCTGATATTGTATATCGTATAGATATTAATTACTAAAAAAAATATTACTAATTATTTTTTAATCAATGTTTTTCCGACACCCAACTTTAATTATCTCAGACTACAAAAACAAACTGGTAAAAAGCTAACTACAGTAATTACATATTGTGTGCATAGTACAGTGTACAATTAATTTCTCTTCAAACATTTTTTAATTGCATAACAGTAAGTACTTTAATATAGCTTCTTATACTGTAGCATGTTTGGGATTTTGAATATGACATATTTCCAATCCCTGACTGCTACAAATTATTCAAAATGATATACAGTATTAGATATCTTCATAAACAGTGTTTCTCAACCTGGGGACTGCGGGAAGTGTTCAGAAGTGGGAATAGGAGTAGGGGTCCCACTGCTTAGCAAAAATCACCCTTCATGGAAAATGAAAGTTCATTTTTCCAGTGAAAATTACAGAAATATGTGAAATTGGACAGACTATATTTTTAAGTGAAAACTCGTGTGATGTTACAATTTTACAGTTGAAATTATTTTCTGTTATTCATAATCTTCATATGAAACTGTTTGTCTATGTCTTTCAGTGAGACATCTGTATCTGTTTTGCATTTGTTAATCTTCCTATATTTAGTTGAACAGATTAAACATAAAGTAACACACATACGCAGTTAATTTCATTGTTTTATTTTAATTGCAGCCGCTGATGAAAAGCCCAGTTCACTTAAGTATGAGGTTGTAAATGGAATTCAAACTTTCAATGCTTCAAACACCAGTTCTTGATACTCACTTTTCTGTGCTACCCAAAATGTACACAAGTTTTCTGATGGGAGTGACAAGTGTAGACTGTAGAGTCTTGTCAGAAAAAAGTCGAACCAATTTATCGTGTACGTTTCCTGCACGTTCGGCAGACTCTACCACCCTTTCATTGAAAGTAGTCACCTTTTATCAAGCTTTCCATCGTCAAATGGGAAGTAGTCTGGGAGCTGTTTTTTGCAACTGAAGTATGTGCTGCATCATCATTTAGGGAAGGAGGAGTCGCGAATTTTTTTGTCAAAATGGTGTAGCTAGCACAAACAAGGTTGAGAAATACCGAGCTCGTGCCTAACATAAATATAAAATTTTTTATAATTTTTACAGGGATGCCATTTTTCTTCGCTTTCATAACAGTTAGCAATTATTTTATTGTCTAATTTTTCTATGCAAAAAGGAAGGGCCAAGGGCGAATGCCCGCAAAAACGCACACCACTACTCCTTCCATCGAGGAAGAAGAGCGCCAAAATCAAGGTCCAGGATTTTCGAGATGCCTGGACACTGCGATTGAAAGATTGAAGGTCATAGACAGGGTCAAAGATGGACTGAGGAAGATTGTTCCAAAATTGACCGGTTCAGTAGATGAAAGATTGAAAACACCTATTAACCCTTGCGTTACTGAATTGGACAGAAAAGGAATGAGAAAGTGTAGAAAGTCTGGTACTGCGTGCTTTCCTTAAAGGAGGAGGTATGCAGTTAGAGAGTTCATAAGAGCAATGTCCGTTATAATAACCAATAGTAAAGAGAGAGTAAGGCAACATTGCGGCAAAGAGAGAGAGATTGATGACAGTCAGTAAGAGACGGTGAATTGATGAGACAAAAAGCCTTTGATTCCACCCGGTCAAGTACGGCTGTGTGGGTTGAACACACATGAGAAGTGTACTCCACACAGGAGTGGACAAGACCCCTGTACAGATACAACTGAATGAGGTTCAAGAAACTGCGGAGTCAGTACAACACACCTAACTTCTTAGAAGCAGTTTTAGAGAGTATATATGATCTTTCCAGGAAACATCACGGGAAAAGGAAACGCCAAGAATGTTAAGAAAAGAGGAAGGATTGAGTTTAGTATTGTTAAAAGTAAGGGGGCAGCCGTGTGGAAGATTGTGACGTGTAGACAGATGAAGGAACTGAGTTTTGAGGCATTGAAAGCCACAAGATTTTCTCTGCCCCAATCAGAGATAATAGAAAGATCAGAGGTCAGGTGCACCACAGTCGTTTTTCGCGAAGCATGGAGTGTCTGTTGAGAAGAACGCTTTGTGAAGCAGGTAGAGAAGTGAAGAGTGGAATCATCGGCATAAGAATAAGAATGGATAGGACAGGACGTGCGATAAATAAAAAGAAAAGAGTGGAGGGACAGGACAGAGCCTTCAGGAACACCAGTATCAATAGTTTTAGGAGAAAAAGTGGCCATCTATAATCGCAGCTATAGATCGGCCAGAAAGGAAATTAGAGAGGAAGGCACAGACAAAAGGACAGAAACCAAAGGAGGGCAGTTTGGAAATTAAAGATCTGTGTCACACTCTATCAAAAGCTTTTGATATGTCTAGCGCAGTAGCAAAGGGGAGGGGACCCGGCCACGGAAGCAGTAATCATTCCATGGAAAATCAGGGAAGTACTGCCTGAGGGCCTCTCAATCAGTTGCGTCAAAGTGCCAAGGGTGTCTCCTCTTTGCGGGATCCAAAGGCTGAATTGGAGCGATAGGATGGGAAACAGATACAGTATATAAGTATGGTCGGAGGAACCCAACGGAAAAAAAGTTTGACAGATTAAGAAGGATGAGAGGCGAGAAATAAATCCAGAAGGTTGGGCCTATCTCCAAGGTGATCAGGGATACGAGTAGGGTGATGTACAATCTGCTCTAGGTCATTCAAGATGGAAAAGCTGTAACTAATATCTATATTTTTCGTATGAAATATAAAAGAAGCTGAAAAAATTATTAAGCCTGTATGTCTAAGTTTAATTAAAAGAAAGTCTATTTTATATTAAAATATATGTTTTTACAACATATAAAGAGTACTTTACTTATTTAAACTATATATTTATTTTCTATGTACTGTAAACTGATTTTCTATTGAATAGGGTAAAAAAAACTAAAAAAAAGGTGCTACAATACTCTACGGTCTACCTACGATTCGGCGGCCTACTTTTTAATTATAGCTTCTTATCTTGTTTACTAATTGCTTGTTTACATCCCAATGTCAATCGCCCTTGACGATTGGTTAGGTTTAGTCATGATATTTTCGTTAGTTTTAACGAAAATATCATGACTAACCCTAACTAATCGTAGGTAGACCGCATACTATAGTAGCACCAAAAAAAGTTACAAAAATAAATAAATAAAACAGCGGTCAAAAAATATACTGGTGATGGCAGTATAAAAATTAAAATTTTTATGAATCAGTTATTAATTGTAACATAGAGTAAAATTTGTTAGAAATTGGAAACATTTAGCCATTTTGATTCGTGACGTCAAGCGTTCCATCTTTTTTCGCGCACCTCGAGCAGAATTACGGGGGCCTCACCTCTGTTCGAGGAGCATCACGTGACTGCGCCGTAGTTCTGTACGCAACATCCTATAGTCTATTATGTGCATGCGCGACGGCATCTTACGTCATATGATTATACAGTATTGTGGCCAGTCACGCTCCTTCATCCTAACTAATATCGCATTTCTTTATAGGGCACCATCACTTCAACATTATATTGTGCACCTTTAAACCAGAATCCGACGAACACGTGATGTAGATTATGTGCAAAATTATTGCCAATAAACATAATAATTTGAATTATAAATATTCATTGATAAAATAATAGACCCATTTAGGTAAATAAATTACAGTAAACCCTCGTCCAACGCGGGAGTTAGGTTCCTCGAGAACGGCGCGTTAAAACAATCTGGGTTGGACAAACTTAATACCTTATGGGATAAATGGGGATACGTGAACGCGGCCCATTGATACTTAGATACGTAGTTTTTTTATTCACACATAAATGAATTTCCCTACCTATATTGTATATGAAATAAGAACATAATAAAATTATAAACATAATGATATTTACATATGATAAATAAAAATATATTAAATGAAAATAGCACGTATCTTTCCTTCACTCTTTCGGATGGTGCGTATGGTAGACTCATTCACGTGATACTCGCGGCCAAGTGATGTTATGCTCATACCACCACGCAACTTATCTAGAATCTTTATTTTTTCGGCTAATGTCATAACCTTACGACTTTTCTTCTCTTCACTATCACTTGCAGATGCTTTACGTTTTGGTGCCATACTGCTGTCTAAGGGTAATAGCAAAACAACGGCAAAATACGACAAAAACAAACCAACACAACTTCACTAAACTTAATGCGTCAGCGGGACTGAGACAAAGGGTGATGCGAGGGGTAACGCGAGAGGTTGGGAGATGCGGGAGTGTCGGAGCGTGTAGGAGAAAACACAAGAGCGCGCATTGGCACGCGTACAGTACTACTGTATTAGAGCGTGTTTTGCGGATCGTATATCAAATTTTCCACTTTCGGCAAATAATTGTTGTGTAAGCAAATTGGCGCTGGACAAACACGCGTTGGACGAGGGTTTACTGTACTTTATATAATGTCAAACATGACCAAGAGACTAATTTGGAATATCTCTTTGCCTTGGGGAAATAAAATAAATAAATTTAAATACTTAATTTCATGATGGAAGGCCCATTCCCCACGTCCTACTTTAATTGCCTAAATCTGACTGCAAATAAACAGAAGAATGAATCTGAGTGACTAACAGCGAATGCGGAGATTGAATTCTCTCTCTAGCTCTAACGAATTTTTCTCTCTCCTTCTGCGTTGCCCCCTTTTGCATTTGCCTGGAGCCCATTTCTCTCAAGTTGTCGCGTTGTAATCAATCAGATTTTTCTTTACTCAATTCATTACGTTACCTATAACTTAGAAAAACATCTTAAGTTCTCTAGTCTAAAATTTATAATTATTTAATATAATTTAATTGGATCGTTTCCGAATAACGGGCTGTGAAAAAATAAATTTATAAAAACAACTTTTGGGGGTTAAAAATAATAAATTTATTAAGAAAAGTGTATTTTAGGGTGGAGAAACTTACTGTTTCAACTTACTATTTGATAAAACTTACTGTTTTAATTAGAAAATGTATGCCAATATTTGGCTAAAAATGCGATATTATCGAAAATATAATACAATACAACCTAACTTAACTTAACCTAACCTATATAACCTACCTAACCTTATAATGTTTCTAGATTTGCGTTCGTAGCATACTTCAAACACCTTTAATGATCGACGGACCTAACACGACTGTCGAGATCGACGAGAGCGTGTTCTCAAAACGTAAATATAATCGGGGACGAATGCTCCCAAGCAGTGTTTTTACGGGGTGTTTGCCAGGAAACCAAGAATGAATGCTTTCTCTATGTAGTTTCACGACGCGACCGAGAGACATTAGTTGAATGTTTAACAGCAAACATCAGACCGGGAACTACTATTATCAGTGCTATGTGGAAAGCCTATTTTTCAACCCCAAAAATTTTTTATCATTTTTTCACTATATAGTAAGTTTCTCCACCCTAAAATGTATTTTTTTTAATAAATTTATTATTTTCCAAACTAAGACAAATTGTTTTTATAATTTTTTTTTTTTTATATTTTGTTTAACGGAAAAGAGCCATTTAATCTGTGAACATAAGAAGAGTAAAAGTATAAATTTTGTTCCGTTTTTGTCATCGGCGACGCGTTTTTATATAGTATACGTGTGTAGGCCTAGAGTCTAGAGTCTAGACTGTCGTGGTATTCAGGGAGACTTCATATATCGTGAATTTAATGTGATGATGAAAGTACAAGTGACAGTGACACTTAGTACCATAAGTTAGTACTTAACTCTTAGATATCGGCCTATAACTTAGTTCTGATAACAAAGTTCTAAGTTTATGCACGCTACTCAGTATTTTTCGGCCACGTTACCACTTTGTTCGTCGGCATACTACCCCCATGACCGTTTGTCACCTTTGCCGGCACTTTCCTCGTGGCTTTATCCTGGTATCCCGAATTATGGAATCCTTCACCTTTTTTTTGTAACTACTGTACTTATACCTATGCCTTATTTAAATTTTATTTGAATACATATACCTACAGTACTGGTAAAACGTTTGGAAACACCCGTACAATTTGTGTAATTTCTCCTTATTAACCAATAGAGTTATTTTAGTAGACTAATGTCTGTTCCAATAGAACAAGTCTATTTATAGGAACAGACATTAGTCTACTAAAGTAACTCTATTGGTTAATAAGGAGAAATTATGTAAATTGTACAGGTGTTTCCAAACATTTTACCAGTACTGTATACTTTGTAAATATTTCATTCCTACACCTGTACCGTTATGTCATCACTTATATATATATATATATATATATATACAGCTAGCTCAGGGCCAGATTAAGGCACAGGTTAACGGCGCCACAGCCCAGGGGCCCCAAAATGTAAAAGAGAAATTTTTTCTAACATTTTTTTTTTTTATTCAGTATTGCCAAAACTGCCAAAAAACTTATTATCGTCATTTAAGTTATTTCTTGGTGCAAGTATTACTGTGACGTTATTTTTTCTTTGGTGTGACGGTTTTTGTGTGTTGTGCCAAACATGTTTTACGAGCAGTTATATAAATTTTGATTATTTTAATTGTGAAAAAGAATGAAAGAAAATTATACCAAAATTCATGTTTTTTTACTGAGGGGCAAAGGGCCCACAAACATGCTTTAGCTCCTGGGCCCCCTAGAGGTTAATCCGCTACTGACTCAGGTAATTTGAGACTATAAACGGAGCATTGGAAGTTGGTTTTTAAATGATAGTTTTTCTTTAGTTCTTAATTCTTCGACAAATTTACCTTTTTTAATTAAAAATTCAAGTGTTTTTAACTAAAATTGAAATATTGAAATTGAAATATATTTTAGTCGGATTTTTTTATTAATTAAAAAAAAAGTCTTCTCGAAATGAGGCAACATTAATCCCGAGATATCGTTTTTCTACCTGCAGACTGGGTTAATTGGAAGAAAGAACTCAACAGGTGTTCCGTATCGAAGCTCAGGTAAACAGTGTCACGTGACCAATTAGAAATAAGAGTCAATTTAAGGAATTTATTTTTCCTTTCAAACGATTCTTTTGAAATTAAATTCATTCTGTTTTCCTTTCATTTATTGAAGGAAGGACTTTGCAGGAAGATTCCTGAAAAATATTGTGTGTGTGTGTGTGAGAGAGAGAGAGAGAGAGAGAATATATATATATGTTACAGTCAATGTCTAAAATCAAGCAATTTGTAAATTGACTGAAATTTTAGGCCTAACCTAACCTAACCTAACCTTTCTGATAATGCTGCATATGCATGCCCACTGGTATTTCCCAATATGCTGGCTAAAAATTCATTAGGTTAGGTTAGGTTAGGTTTTGTGTGTATCATCAGTTTGACACATTGCCTAAAATTTCAGTCAATTTACAAATTGCCTGATTTTAGACAATGACTGTAACATAATATATATATATATATATATATATTCTTTAGCTGCCGAAATGCACTCATTTTAGCTCGTTTTTCACTCTCTGAATTTGTTGTTTTTGCAAAGCAATGTCAATTATTATTATTTATATGAAGGTGAACTCTTGTTATTAAGAATGTTTATTTTATATATTCGTCTATCGCTACAAATAGTTGACGACTTCAGATAATTTAATGTCAGCTCTACGGATAATACTGTCAGTTTTTGTATGTTATAATAATAATAATAATAATAATAATAATTCTTTATTGTTCAAAAAATACAGAGAATATACAAGCACAGTTATTTATGTGAGGTCATAGAGTTTTATGTATTATATCCATATGAAAAATGAAAAATTGCCAAATGTGAGTTAAAAAAGAATTTCCTTTCACAGCAAAAAATGTCATTCAACACAATTTATATTAAAAAGGTTGTCACATTTATAACAAATCGATACGTTTTTGAACAAATACAGTAATTCTGGTTTTCATTTAACTGATTTGAGCTTAAAATAAATTAATAATTGCTGTTCGACCCAAAGCGTTTGTCTCGCAATTATTTTTAAATTAAAGAAAACAGTAATCCGAACATCGGAACGACATTCTATAATGGTTTTAAGAGAAATGAGGGACACAGAAAATGGAGATAAATGTGAAAGTAAAAAGTAGCCGTTATCCATCTAAATTTTATTTTTTAGTAAAAAACTTGTAAGTGTTCGATTTTAAATTTGTTTCTAGTGTGTTTCAAACCTCAATTCATTCGTACGAGAGGGATCGACTTTGTATTTCAAATGTTAAGTAAGATTTTTGGAAATAAAAGAGGAATTGTCGTGTTTTAGGTTCGTCTTGGATTCAACGAATTATTTATTTTACGCAACATTTCAGCACCTGAAATAATTCGGCCGATATTTTTTATGCAAAATATGTTTCAGGAAAAGATACCATTCTGGTTTGGCATTTTCCCAAACTGCTTTGCTGATTTGGATATAAGGACGTGTAAGTGTGAATATACTAGGGGCACTCAATATATTTTGCCCCACCATTTTTTCTTAGATAAATAATAGGCCATAGGGTTGAAATGTCTTTTGGGCCGTAAGTTTGAATTTTCTGCGCTTCACATAACCGGATATTTCCAGTTTGAACCTCCCCTCCTTGTATAAAACCGCTTTTAAACGCCCTTCTATAAAACCGATGGTTAACACAGTTTCGAAAATGGCGTCTGACAGTGATGTGCGTCGTAAACAGAAAGCTGTTATCGAGTTCTTAACCGCAGAGAAGAAAACAGTTGGAAATATTCATAAACGTCTACAAAACGTTTAAGGAGATGTTGTTGTTGATCAAAGCACAGTTGGAAGCTGGTCTAAACATGCGAGATCATCGGAGAGAGGGAGAGCCAGCCTCGATGATGAGCCACGCAGCAGTCGGCCGGCATCGGCTGTGACATCTCACACTGTGCAACGTGCTAACAGCATCATTCGATCAAATCGGCGCGTCACATACAAGGAGCTATCACTGGAGCTAGGAATTAGTGAAGGAAGTGTGAATACGAAAATTCAGCAACTGGGATACTCAAAAGTGTGTTCACGGTTTGTTCCTCGCGAACTGACTGAAGATCACAAAGCCCAAAGAAAAGAAATTGCTTCCGAGTCGTTGGTTCGATACGAGACAGAAGGGGATGACTTCCTTTCACGAATTGTGACTGGGGATGAGATTTGGGTATACCACTTTGAACCTGAAACAAAACGCCAATCCATCACGCAGACTCTCCACGCAAGAAAAAGTTTAAAATGGCTCCCTCTGCAGGAAAGGTTATGGCTACCACCTACTGGGACATGAAATGGGTGATTCTGGTGGACATTATGAAGAAAGGACAAACAATCAACTCAGAGGCATATATTGCTACCCTACAGAGACTCCAGAGACGTATAAAGCGAGTTCGACCGGAGAGAAAACTGGAAGACGTCCTTCTTTTGCACGATAACGCAAGACCACACAACAGTTTGCAAACAAGAGAGGCTATCACAAAAATGCGCTTGACTCCGTTACCCCACCCTCCATATAGCCCGGATATGGCACCTTCATACTTCCCATTTGTTGAGCCAATGAAGGATGCTATTCGTAGAAGAAAGTTTCAGAGTGACGATGAGGTTGTTGAGGCGGTTAAGAGGTGGCTCCAGCGGAACCCAGCGGACTTTTACCAGCAAGGAATAAAAGCCCGTTTCGAGGTGGAGGAAAGCCGTAAAAAAGGATGGAGACTATGTGGAAAAATAAAAACTTGCGAAAAGGTATGTAACTACTTGTTTACAAAATTTCTGGAACTTACAAGGAAACTTGGAAAAAAAAAAAGGTGGGGCAAAATATATTGAGTGGCCCTCGTAGATTGAGCATTATATACACAGGGTGTTATCAAATTATGTTTCATAAATTAGTATACATATTCAGGACGTCAAAGTGAACAAAAAAGTTCCTATGAACATAAATCCGCAATCGCTTCGTTTCCGAGATATATTGCTGTTTGGCCGAGGACGATCCAATGAAAATGAAAGTCATTAAAGTTTATCATAGTATGTCGTAGTTGTCTGGTTGTACAGATAGCCATTTTTCTTTTGTTTTGATAGTATTTTGTTAGGTGTCATTTTAGAAAGCAAAATTATTTCCTTCATTTCATGTGTCACTCTTATATAATGTTACAGAGCGTTATGGAGCAGTATTCTTTTAAAAACATTAAAAGATCTTCTTTATGCAAGAGAAGTTAATAACATAGATGAATTGTGGCAACGTGTTCAAAATTGTTCAAAAACAATATGCAACCATGTACTTGTTTTCGAACGTATGCGGCAAAATTTTCAACGACGCGTTGAAGCAGGGAAACCATTTTGAGCACTTGCTGTAAATAAACTTTGATAAACTTTAATGACTTATTTTAATTGGATCGTCCTTGGCAAAAAGTAATGTATCTCGGAAACGAAGTGATTGCGGATTTATGTTCATAGGAACTTTTTGTTCACTTTGACGTCCTGAATATGTATACTGATTTGTGAAAAAATTTGATAAAACCCTGTATTTTGTGGATTTAGTATTTTAATTTATTCAGTATATAAAGGAATTTCGACAGTTTATTTAATGTATGTTCGATTTGTCCTGTGAAAATTAAAGTTTGTTTTTATCTAAAATTACACATAATGCTTTCATTTCTGTTATTCTATTAAATATAATATTAACTATACGGTATGTATATATAAATTTATGTCGTTTATATATATATATATATATATATATATTATATATATATATATATATATATATATATATATATATATATATATATCATAAAAGGACGCGTGTGTGTGTGTGTTGAATGTCCGGTTAGGTTAATTGAATGCCCTGTTAGGTCAGTTGTACGTCCTTGACGATTGGTTAGGTTAAGTCGTGATATTTCGTTAGCTTTAACGAAAATATCACGACTTAACCTAACCAATCATCAAGGGCGTACAAATGACCTAACCGGGCATTCAATTAACCTACCCAGGCATTCAATTATTATTAATATTATCATACTAATAAAAGGACGTGTGTGTGTGTGTGTGTGTGTGTCTCTGTCTGTCTGTCTGTCTGTTCCAGCCATAGGTCCAAAATGGACGCAGTTACAAACATGAAACTTCACACACACATTGATTAGGTCTCGAGGTTGTGTTGTGCACCTGGGTGTTAATAAATTAAAATAATTAATTTTAAAAAATAAAATGACGTCATGAAGATCATTATTACGCCATATATATATATATATATATTATATATATATATATATATATATATATATATATATATACACTTACTTTAGGTTACTTTAGGTGAGTTTGAAAGACGGTTCAGGATCGACCTGCGGTCGACCCCTCTGCAGCATCCCGCCTCATTTTCGGGATTTGGTGAAGGAGGGAATTGCTGTATGATCTCCTGCCTTCGTAGCCAGCAACGCATAGCTGGTCAGGGACTTTGCACAGGAATCTGTCCAGCTGGTTCTTAAAGTTATTCAGGTCGGTGTGCTGGAGATTCCTCACATCTTTAGGTAGGACATTGAAAAGCTTTGGGCCTCGTATTCTGAGGGTATTTTCCATCCTCGTTTTCATGGCCCCTTTCCCACCGCAGCTGGGACCGTACAAAATCTGCTTCTTTTCTCATTCCAGTTTGTTTATATTTCATTTCTAAGGTTAGGGACAGAGCCCTCAAGTATTTTCCATATGTATATTATTGTGTACCGCTCGCGCCTTCTTTCAAGAGAATAGAGTTTCAGGGATTGTAGTCGAGACCAGTAGTCTTCACCCTCCGTTTCCTCTATCTTAGACGTGAAAGTCCTTTGTATAGCTTCAATGTTCGCAATGTCTCGTTTTCTGTATGGGCTTGTGAGTACTGAGCAATACTCAATTATTGATAGGACTAGACTCTTCCATAATTTGAGCATGATATTTGCGTTTTTCCTAAGGAAGCTCCTCCAGATGATTCCCATTATTTTCCTAGCCGTTGTAATTTTGATGTTATAGTGCTCTCTGAATTCTGCATCCGACATTATTACTCCAAGATCCCTGACTTGTGAATTTGGTGTTATCTATTTGGCTTGCACAGTTTTGTACTCTTTTTTCTGTGGCTCCTTGTTATTACCATATCTTAGAAGTTGGAATTTTTCTTCGTTGAACTTCATATTGTTGTCTTCTGCCCACTTGAATAATGTTTCAATGTCGTTTTGTAATTTTCGTATGTCACCTTCGTTCAATATTCCCTTACATATCTTTGTGTCATCTGCGAAGCATGATGCAGTACTGTCCTTAGTATCTGCATCAGTATCTGCAATCATTATTATGAACAGCAAGGGAGCTAATACTGTCCCTTGTGGGACAGGGCTCACGACTTCCGAGACTTCCGATTTAACTCCGTTTACCACCACTCTGTGTTCTTTACGTCAAGAAATTAACTATCGACCTTCGTAGCTTTCCAGTAATTCCTGTATTCTTAAGTTTGTGTGCTATGATTCTATGGTCACATTTATCGAATGCTTTAGCAAAGTCCATATATATTAAACAGTCCATATATATTAAACAGTGAAAAATCATCTGATGAGTAAAGAATCTTATACCAAGAAGCTCTGCAGAAATTTCTTCATGAGTACGAAAATTATAAGAATCTGACAGAGATCCCCGTGGTTATTAGGCACAGCGCGGACAACGATGAGCATGGCGACATAAGACCTGGGGCCGACGTTAGAGCTGAACAACCAAAGAATAACGGTGCGCCCCACAACATATCGAACATGTATTAAAAAGCAATCTACCACATACATTGAGGAATAACGGTTTAAGTCTTTATAATCAATTGAATGAGGACCCCATCATAGAGTGGACCAATACAGGCAAGGTCATTGTTGAAGGAACAAAGGTACAGGGCTCGAATGTCGTCGACATCGTCCACGATCTGGTGAGAAAGTGGGATAGGCCCTCACCATCAGGATGGAAACATATTAAAGCAAGACTACGGCAAATAAATGTCCCCAAAACATTGATAGGAAATCTAAACAGATTAAAAGACTTGGAACAATCCTCGCATGTGCCACAACTGAGCATGCCATCACCCCTAACAGTAGCATCTCTGAAGAGGAGAAAGAAGAGACCAAACAACAACTTTTAACAACCCTCTCCACGTGCCTCTAAAATATGCAAATGGCTAAGAAGACACTATTATGACATTTCTAGCCCAGCCTCCTACGGCGGTGTTAATAAACTGTACAGAGGTGTTTACAATGATGGAGTAGGGGAAAACGATGTTGAGAGGTTTTTGCGGGAGCAGGATGCTTATACACTTCATAAGCCTGTGAGAAAAAGGTTTAAAACAACCAAGACAACAGCGGCTTCGATTGACTCTATTTGGCAAGCGGATTTAACAGACATGCAAAGATATTCAGTGTATAATGATGGCTACCGCTACATCCTATTCATAATAGATGTATTCTCTAGATATCTGTGGCTAATTCCTTTGAAAAATAAATCGCCTGAAATAGTTGCAAAAGCTACCAAAACGCTGATGTTGAAAGAAAACAGGGTTCCTGGCTATTTTTGTACAGATATGGGGAAAGAATTTATAGGCCGGGCTTTTCAGAACATGTTGACAGAGTTTAATATCAGTTACTACACCAGCAATTCTGTACATAAGTCCTCTTTAGCTGAAAGAGTTCAACATACCATAAAGGAACGCATGCATCGCTATTTTACATATAAAAACACATACAGATATAGTATAAACATTCTGGGATCATTGGCCTCATCATACAACCGTTCACACCACCGTACGATTGGCACAACACCTAACGAAGTTTTAGAAAGAGATACGTGTCCAGAGCCTGATGTGAGAAGAGATGGAACACCGCCACCACACTCTTCACGTTTCAAAATCAGTGATTATGCAAGGATATCGCGTTCGGGAAATAAATTCGCGAAGGGATTTGAGCAAGGATGGACACGTGAGATTTTTAAAGTTAGGGCTATGAGACCTAAAGGCGAGATAATGTTGTATTACGTTGAAGATTTGAATGGGGAAGAAATCACAGGAGGCTTTTACCGCGAGGAGTTGCAGGAAGTAACATTTAATTAGGAAAAAATGTGTTTAAAATTGAAAAAATTTTAGGCAGCAAAGGCTTAGGAAAGAGAAAAATGTATCCGTGAAATGGCTAGGGTATCCAGAAAACTTCAACACCTATATAAAAGCTGCTGCAATAATGAAACTTAAATAGTATGCAACATGGTGCCTAACGACTTCTACGTCACACTACCGTCCTTTTCTTCTCTCTCTGTACATCTTAACAACACCCTGGCCACTTTGTAACAGAACTCCATGGGCCCATTGAATTTGATCGTGATTCGTATGAGGTGGAGACATGCGAGATTCAGCTATCCACCAGCTTATTAAGTATTGATTATAAAAAACCCGTTTTTACGGTTCTTAGAGACTTGAGTGTGAAAAGGCTGGGGTAACTCGGGATGAAACCATGCGTACCGCCCGGAGTGGGAATGCACGTTATTACACTACAGTAGTAACACTAGGCCCGGGTCGTTATGGTGCGGCTGCGGATGTTGTGAGAGACTTAAACGTTGGTTTAAAAAGCTCAAATCTTACGGCTGATTTAGTATACAAAATCGTAAACAAAAAAACGCCTGCACATACTCTGACCCTAAAATCACAAGATAATAGAAATATTAAAGACAAAGGACTGTTCATAATTATAACCGATGGCCGATATGGAGCAGCCATCCAAAGAGTTACCTTTCACGAGGCACAACATGACTTGTCCAGCCTAATGTCTCAGTTGAAATTGGAAAAATTGGGCGGTGGTTATACACCACCAGACATGTGCTGTATTTACAGCAACATCGTGGAGCACCAGTCTGTTGGGGATACCCAGGTACGCCTGCTAAGCATCGCTCACATACCCAACCATAGAGGGAAGAGCTTGAATATTACATATGACTAGGCTGACCATACGTACCGTTTTGAACGGGACAGTACCGTTTTGTATGGGTTTTTGTATGGGTTCTGTCACTGAAGAATAATTGTAAGCTCAATATGTTTATGTACTTACTTTTTCATGAATACAGAATATTACATAACCACCGTCCCTTTTTTGCCATCCCAATGTCCCGTTTTTGTCTCAAGGAAATATGGTCAGCTTACATATGACAAACCCCATTATGTGAATGTCTCAACTAATCTATTAGCCAATATCTCAATATATATAAGAACGATTGAGGGAAAAAGTTTCCCATTCGGCGAGGGAAGCTTAACAGTAAAACTGCACTTTCGTCACACTGGGTTATAATGCGGCGAAGGCCTTTCACAGTCTATCAAGGGGTGAGATACCAGCGTGGAAGTGGGCTTCGATCCATTTTTCAACCATACTGAGTACGGCCGTCCCTTTGTTGAAGAGAGGCCCAGATACCTCGGGAGGAAGGAGCTACAATCAGGTTTTAACAAGGTAGAAGACATAATGGCGAGGGCTAGACCTAAAGAAGCTCTAAAAAAGCACTTAAAGCGTACACAGGACGAATTCATCAAGATGCAAAGAGAAAAATGGGTGATGGGTGGTGGTGGGAAGAAGAGGGCTGGCCCGGAAGAAGAAGAAGGGGTTACCAGCACGTGGCGTTAAACGTAAAAAGACATACAAAAAAGAAGTGTTCTAAGAGAATGAAACCTATGGTCGATAATTTTTTTTAACTGATATAAGCTAAGGACTTTGCTTTCACGAATCATAGGCTGATTACTACTTGTCGAGAGAGGTGGCACTATTTCTGATTCGTCATGGCACGCTTCGTCCATTCGTGTAGCTCATAATGTCGTAAATCGGAGCTGTCCCTCTTTGACATGCCCCCAACATAAGTTTCTATTGAGCAGTGACTTTATTACGATTAACCCGTTAAACACAATTAGTTCCCTGAGTGCTCCTATAGAATTCGTGATACCCAGTTCAGGCCCATACTTTCTTGATCCAAGCTGCATGCACATGTACGCTAAACTACGTATAGCCCATTCAGATGGAACGGACTGCGATGATAAATATGTTGTATTTCCCGAAACAAACTTTCTACACTCCATATTCAGCAAGTGTGATGTGTTTTTAAATCAGGCCAACATCTCAGCAGGAACGGGTTATTATCACCTACGAGCCTATCTGGTAAATGTCCTCAACTTTTCAAAAGAAGCGAAGGATACCTTTTTAACTGCCGAGGGCTATTATCAGACTAAAGACGAAAGTAGTATAAAGGACAAACTTACAAATTCTAAAAAGAAGGTGTACGAATGTTTTGGACGCCTGCATACAGACTTCACATTCCAGGAGAAATTGCTTATAAATGGCATCGACATGAAAATAAAGCTCACCCGCACGAATCCTGAGATCTGCATAAATCTGGGAGGTGATCAAGAAGAGAGCGCAAAACCCGTGGTGATTCATGTTATGGAAACATACCTTCGCGTAAGGCGAGTGAAACTAAGTTCACCAAAACAAATATAAATTGAAAAAAATTTACTACATGCCACAGTAAATTACCCAATTAACAGAGTACAGACCAAACTATACACGGTTCCCGCAAGGTTGGCCTCGAAACAGATAGAAAACATCGCCCTGGGAGTTCTACCTAAAAGGCTATTAATTGGAATGCAGGAACACACTTCGGTGAATGGAAAATATAAAAAGAACGCCTTTAAATTCGAGAATTTCGGCCTTATAAACATAACTCTATACGTCAATGGCTTTGCGCTGGGCGGGACATTTCATACGGATTATTCATCACACGCTGTGTTCCCGCTTCGCGCAAGAGCATATAGCAATCTGGCCCATATTGCCGGTGCTTATGATGAGCTTGGGATTGGGGTAACGCAGAAAGAATTTATCAATCAATTTAACCTTTACCCGTTAGACATCACTCCTGACTTATCTGCTGGTTTAAATAAGCCTATAGACGCGCCCATTAGTGTACTAGTATACCTCGAATCACAAGCTCTAATAGAAATTGACCGCCTCAGGAGTGTAGTCACTGACTTTTAAAATGAACGCGAATACACTCCAGAGAGTAATGAAAAGTGACCGAATCACACTCTCCAAATTTATCGGTGTGTTTGTGAAGAATGAAACACTGAAACTGCCAACTACCAGAGACTGCGGTGCAATTATTGCCAACACAGATGTTATTGGTGTTCAAGGGATTCATTGGATAGCTATCTATTTTAAAAATAGGGAAAGAATGTACTACTTTAATTCACTGAGCGGTCATCCTTGGAATGATGTTGTTATTGTAAATTTTCTCGAACAGCTGCATAACCCCAAAATTGTCTGGAATCCCTACCGATTCCAGGGATACTTTAGTAATACTTGCTGGATGTACTGTCTTTCATTTCTCTTAGACATGTCACGTGGAAAGGAATTTATAATGTTTTTAAAATTATTCGATTTGTGTCACTGCACGAAACGACGAAATGGTATGCAGAGAGAAAAAAAATTGTTTTCCATTTGTGCGCACTCGATGTGTTGTATGATGTTTTGCTCGTATATATAAAATGAATAATTGCAATAATATTGTGTAAAATATAAGATGTCTCCAATAATGTTAGTCTTGTGTTCTGTAGCTTATTTAAAATTTAATGGATGCTAATTCTGTAACTAATTTAAATTGAATATAAAAATTTTACTATTTTATAAAACATGATTTCTATCATTTAATAAATTGATGAAAATACAATGCGATTTGTTCTTAACCGAAACAAAAAGAAAAAAGCTTACATTAGTTCCCCGATGGCTTGGCATTCATTGGACTGGATGTGAGCCAATAATTCGACCTCCGTATTCATGTCACTGGATCGTGTGTCCAGTAAAACTTCAGCATCCAAATCGCCGTCGACTATTTGCGTTTCTTCAAAGCTATCACGAAAAGTTTCTAAAGCACGAGTCAGGTCCTCATCGGACCTACAAGAAAAAGACCACAGTTGTAGACAGAAAATTATTTTTGGCTGTTCGTATATTTTATGAATCTTTTTTAATTAAAATCCAATTGTTTTTCATCAAAAGTACACAGAGAGGAACCCGGGACCGCTGGAATTCCCTGCCTTTAAAGTTTTAGTAATTCTAAAAGCCTACCTGTGGAATTTTCTATAAATTTTTAAGTTAACACGTAATTATTTGATAAACAAAATTCACTCTCGAAATACTTAATGGAGTACATTAATTACAGAAAGCCTAGCTCAGTACTAATGCAAACTAATCTATAATTAAAAATTGAGGATAACTGCTATTTCAATGAAACATTTTACAACAAAATGTAATAAGTTGAAAATGTATTATTACATTCAACCATATATATATATATATATATATATATATATACTACCAGTCAAAAGTTTAAGTACACCTACTAATTTCCAATATTTTGCTGCTTAGCTCATGACATAAACTTCAAATGTAAACTTAACAGGTACTAGAGATGAATTTGCTTATCTGGCTTTCATATTGTATGCTTCAGTGCATCTGCCCTATGCAGTGTGTTGTAACACAGAAGCTTCTTCAAAATAGCCTTCAAAATGTGTTAATTTATGTCTAGCATGCAACCTAAAATTAATGCCATCAGCTCTACACAAAGGTCCAAAACCAGTTTAAAAGTCTTTACTGAGGTAGTGTGTTTCTTCAGGAGTATGTTAATACATGTGTTCAGTTATTAACATGCGCTGCAGGTCTTTACATATAAAATCCTTACAAAGAAGCTAACTGTGTAGTTTAAGGTATATTTCTGTGTTTCAAAAAGCAAAAATGGGTGCCAAAACTCAGTTAACAACAGAAAAAAGACAGTCGATTGTAACTTTGAGAAATGAGGGCTAATCAATGAGACAAATTGCAAAAAAATTAAAAGTTTCTGTAAATGCGGTTGCTTGTGCCATTAAACGGTACGAAGAAACTGGTCAAAATAATAGTGAGCCAGCCAAAAATTGTAAAGTCCTCTAGAAAAACTCTTAACGGCGTTTTTTGTTAATAGCAGGCACCCACCTTAGATAAGTAGTATTGAGGATGCCAAACAAGATGTGGGTGGATGCCATTCTCAATTTTGGGTTTGAAGGTCCCATACAAAGTTACAAAGTCAAATTCTGAAAAATTCCGAATTTTTGCATTTCAGTGGTGGCTCTATGTAACAACGTGTTTAAAGGTGTATCATTAGCACATAAAGCATATTTTTGTGATTTTATGGATGATAATTGAATGTAACTATGACTCTGGATGTCTTTATTTCCATTAAAACTACATTTAACATGCTGGGTGAGGTGCGCATGTGCCTACTACTACCATAGTACAAGTAAGAGCATACTTTCACATGTTGAATATTTTCAATGCACTGGCTGGCCAGACATTGGTTTGGTATATGCAATTAAAAGAGTGCAGACAGTGCCAGCTGGTAAAATAATAATAATAATAATAATACTGCTAAAGGATAGGTATGTTTCGAATTGTTTCAATATATTTGTGGTTACTACATCCTGCCATTCCCACTTGTCTTTGCAGATAGGGAGCTCATCAGCAATGGACCCTGTAGCTGTCATCAAGCGTATGAGGAAATGTCAGGATGTCAGTGAGGATTGTTGCTTCTTCTGCCAAAGCAGCGCTGGTGACCTGCGCACAGAATCAGCAGAAGGAAAAGCAAGAACTATGACTGTGGGCGATGAGAGAAAGAACCTGGGAGATACCTACTATCTTGATGTTTTACAAAGACTGGAAAGTCATTCCATTTCAATGCATTGGAACTCAAGTGGCATAAATCATGCTATTCTTTATTCACCTCTGAAAGCAAACTCAAAAGGCTGCGAAGTCAGCAGCAGACCATGGGTGCATCGGTGACCACAAAAAGTGCAGGCTCTCAGGCTTTTTCCCCAAAGCGTAGACGTTCAACACCAGTGATTGACTGGACCCTCTGCATGTTTTGCCAAAAGAAGACCACAAAGAAACTGCACAGGGTGGAGACAATGGAGAAGTCAGATGACTTGATCCAGCGTGCCAAACACGACCCTGTCATGAGCATACCGCTGTCAGAAGTGAGTGATGTGATTGCAGTTGAAGGCTGTTATCATCTGGCATGTTTGATGACAACTGAGAGACGTACTAGAAAACAAGCGGTGTCAGAGGAGGAGCAAGGGCCTGAAAATGAGTGCATGACGAAGCTGTGCAAAGACTTGACAGTAGGCCTGTCTCGTGGTCACGTATACGACATGGGAGACGTCTGTGACAGATACGAGAGTATGTTTAATGACACCGGCATCACTGCGAAATACTTCAGGAGAACAACGTTCTACGAAGATGTTCAAAGGCTGCTTGGATCAAACGTCAGCTATGTACGCCCATTGTCAAGGGGCTCGCTGCTGATTTACCCTGGAGAGCTCAGATTTCATCATCTCCAAAGCACTGGCTAAGTCTTGTGAACAAGGTCCTGTCACCTCTAAGTCAGAGTCTACTGAAGATGAAGATGCTGATGTCCGCATGTGTGCCACTAGCAGCATATTCCAAGATATGGTACACGTGGCTCTGAAGGTTCGACAAGATCTTCTTGAAACTCCTGGACACTCCGAGACATGGCAAGGTCTTGATCAGGAACATGTTGATCGCGTCATACCCGACAGTCTGTACCTGTTTCTACGATTGTTCTTTGGGGGAATGGATGCTATGGATGAGAGAAGTGAAGAGGACCAGAAAGTGAAGCAGAGTGTGTGTAGCATTTCCCAGGACATAGTCTATGCAGTCTCCAACCGACGAAAGTTGACACCAAAGCATGTGGGCTTGGGTCTTACTCTGCACCAAGCCACCCGCTCAGAAGCACTCTTGGATCTGTTCCACGCGGGAAATCACACTATCGGTATCGACACTGTAAAAAAGATAGACACCACCATCGCTTAGAACATCCTGGAGAAGTATGCTGAGAATGGATGTGTCTACATCCCTCACACCATCGTCAAAGAGAGAATGATTCACTGCTCTTGTGACAACATAGATGTCTTGGAGTCAACCTTAGACGGGAAGAACACCTTCCACAGCACTCAACTGGTGGTATGGCAGAGAGGCCCCCCTCCACAGCAGAGTCATGGCCAAAAGGGTGGCAAGCACAAGAGATCGAAATCTATCAAACCTGATGACCTACAGTAGCTCCAAAAGCTGGACCAGGCTACCCTCCCATCTGGCAAGAGGCCATCTCCTCCTGGCTACGACACTGACATATAGACGACTTGTTAAATGAACCTGAAAAGGACCAGGCACGTGCCAAGGACTTGGGCTGGGTGGTGTCACGCATCCATGATGAAGCGATGTCCGTTCCAAGCTGGGGAGCATTCAAGCAATCTGTCAGCACTGCGGATCCACCAGTAACGACTGCCGGGATGTTGCCAATCCTGCAGGCACCAGCAGATGACACTGACACCATGACCACCGTCATCAATCACTTCATGGCCATTTCTGAGTATGTCAGCCAGAAGTACACCATCATCACTGCTGATCAGCCTCTGTACAGCAGGGGTAAAGAACTAGTCTGGGCAAACTCGAAATTTGCCAACGTCGTCTTGCTCATGGGAGGCTTCCATATCTGCTTCAACTTTCTGAAAGCCATTGGTCAACACATGGAAAGTGTGGGACTTGATGACTTATGGACAGAGGCAGGTGTGTACGCGGTTAACACCACTGAGACAATGCCTGACGGCAAGGCCTATTACCGAGCTGTGAGAGGTCACCAGCTGACGTATGAGGCACTGTGGCGCATCAAGTGACAGATGTTTGAGTCATGGCTGGCTGCAACTAGCAACGGAGATGAGAACGTCAAACAGCTTGCCCTCAATGTTGCTTCGCTTTTCAAAGACAGAGCTGACATAGATGAGATGCGCAATGCTGTTGACAACTTCTCAGACGTTTTGGCAGATGAGAAATTCCACAGTCTCATGGAGGAATTCAATGACCAGCACTCTGAAAATCCCAACTTCATGCTGTGGTCATCCTCCATGGAAATGGTAGAGATCCTACTGGCCTTCATCAGAGCTCAGAGAGATGGCATGTGGAGTCTCCACATAGAAGCCTTTGCTGCAATGCTGCCTTGGCTAACTATCTATGACCACACAAATTATGCACGTTGGGGGCCGGTCTACTTGGCTGATATGAGAGGTTTTGAGAAGTCAGCACTAGTGTTGAAAACCGAAAGAAAAAACCGGTTTTATCGATTGATTTTTATTTGCCTCAAACTTGCGCGAACGTACGCGCTACAGCGCACAAAAAATAACTTCGAATACATTACCTATTAAGTTAAATTGTGACAAACTGGCAACTGCTCTTCAGTATAATTTTTGCCTATCTGGCAACTCGATCTTCAGTTTGTCTCATCATGTAGGCTGTAGTGTAGAGTCAGTCGACTAAAGCCCTATTCGCAGTATAAGACCCTTAATGCCCTTTGTTTCTTAAGATGTCATTTCCAAAATAGGGATAAAATCTAAATTAATTTATATATTTTTTCTTACACGAAGAGTCAATTTTCTGTTTTCTAGGTAAAGTTTTTTTTATTAAAAAATTTTATTCAGTTTTTTCCAAAATAGAGATAAATTTTATTTTTATTCTTTATAATTTTTTTACAAAAAGAAGTTTATTTCTTTCTAAGTATAGATGTTTTATTTTAAAAAATTATTTCAAATCTTAATTGTTTGAATAATGTATTATTTTGGCTAAAATAAAATATGTCAAAGTTGTCATTTTCTTATTCATATGCATACATATGATGCTGCATTTTTGCATTCTTTTGACCAAAAAATAGGCGATAAGCTATGCTTGTTAAGAGTTAAAGTCAGTACCTTTCAATTGTGGCTTTTAAAAATTACTATACTTTTTGGTCATAACCGGTTAAAACCGGTTTTCAAAAACAGATCGATTAAAAACCGGTTTGTAAAGTTTCGATTATTTTTCAACACTAGTCAGCACCAGAAGTTCATGCAGAGTTCTGTAATGGGAACTCTGTCGTCAAGAGGACGGCGAAGCGCTTCAAAAGTTCCAGTTGATCGGGCAACCGAATGGATAAATCGTGCATGCAAGATGCACAATGGTATCATCAGCATCACAAAGAATGACCAAGCAAGAGACAGGTTCTGCATCACATAGTCAGAGCGGTCACGCATCTCTCAAGACACACGATGCCTCTTCAATCTTCAAGATGATGATGATGGGGAAGCCACCTTCACTCGGGTTGACAGTCTGCCTTCTCGCACTAGACGTGATGCTCATGATGTCATGAAGCTAGTTCAGCAGTTGAAGCAGTTTGACGTCTTCAGCGCTCACGTGAGTGAAGCAGGAGATACAGATGCCGCCACTAACATCCCATTTGTTTCACTGGCAACCAAAGACACTGCAACCACAGATGTTGTGGAGAACCTGCTGACAGCTCAGGATCGAGGAAAGCAGCATGTAATCGGCTTCATGAAGGAGAGACTGATTGAACAGATAGTAGGCTTCCATGAAACGATGAAGAAACCTCGGTCGAAAACCTTCGCTGATGTGTACAAAACTACAGTTTCCACCAAGCAGAACATGCAGAAGACCATCAAAGCTGACAGAAGGCTACTACAGTGGCTCTTGAATGCTGCGACCGCAGGTCGCATGGTGGAGATGGTCAGCGTCTTGAAGCATGAACTGTCCCTAGTCCCATTTAGTCTGGCGAAGGCAGGAGGAGAGATGAATTCGACATCGAAGTCTCAGCTGATGAACATCCTGATGGCTCAGCAGACCATAAGCTCAGAGGTTCCAACCTCTGATCTGAAGACCTGTGTGATGATAGATGGCCATGCACTCATCCAAGCTCTTGGCAAGCCTGGCGGCTGTCGGACATTCGGCGACTATGCTGAAGTGTTCTTCAAGGCCGTGATGAGTTATTTCAATGAACACACAAGAGTTGATGTCATCTTTGATCGGTACGCAGGGGAAGGATCGATCAAAGCAGTTACCAGGACAAAGCGTGCAAGCAAGAAGAAACCGATTCGGGAGGTCATTGATGGCCCACACGTTCCACTGCCTGAAGTGTGGAAAAAGTTCATGGCCTGGATACAAACAAGGCTGACCTAGCCTTGTTTCTGTCTAACGTCATCACTGAGAAGGGCAGAGATCTTCAAGAAAGATTTCAGCTGGTGACAGGGGGTGGCTTCACTGAAGTACGGTCAACCAGGCGACATGACGTTCCACTGCATAGCAACCATGAAGAGGAGGGCATCAGGCTCATCCTTCACTCATGTGATGCAGCGTCCCAGGGCTAACGAATACTGGTAGTGTGCAGAGATACTGATGTAATGGTGCTGCTGATTCACTTCGTTTGCACCAAGGTCGCTGAAGTGTGGATGCTGTGCGGAACGGCCAAGAACCGAAAATGCTACCCCGTGCACAATGTATTCAAGAGTTCGTTGCCCCCAGTCAGGGACAACCTGGTCAGCTTCCATGCTTTGACCGGTGTGACACAGTCTCGTCCTTCAGTGGTCATGGAAAAAAGAAGTGTTGGAAGGTGTTCAGTGACCACCCACTCCTGCTGCACGCCATTGAGAAGTTTGTGTGTCATTTGTATGGCACCCCGGAACAACACACAGTTGGTGACGCTAGAGTTCACCTTTTTGGGAAGGCCAAGAAAACTCTGGAAATGCTCCCACCGACAAAGGATGCCCTGGAGCTCCACGCCAAGTGGGCAAACTATCAGGCCAAAATATGGCTCCAGGCTGACAAAGCGCACGTAGATGTTGAAGATCCGGTGGAAGTTGGAAGATGGGAGCCTACTACCTTCCTCCAATCCCTGAAGCCTGCCTGGAGCTTGTTGCTTGTGGTTGCAAGAAAAAGTGAAAGACAGCTAAATGCAACTGCTTCAGGAAAATGATGAAGTGTACGACAGTTTGTGGTCGTGACGACAGGTGTTGCTGTAACCCAGCTGGACAGTAGATCTATGTCTCTCTTCCAGGCTGAAATTGAGAGAAGCTGGAATGTGCTGTAAGGAACTAATAACTCTGTTCTTAAGTGATTGCAATCCACACAATTGTGACTGTCAGTGTAGCATTTCGGTGCTGTTCATCAAGAAACGTGAACTTGTAGATGTTACTAGTGTGTAAACTATAGTTATGGGGCTATATTTACTGCTTTGTGATTTAGTTGTGATAATTCTAAGTACTGTGAGTTAGGGCGGATCGAAAATGAGGTTTTTAAACCTTTTTTCGAAATTCAAATATGGCTAGTGCGGAAAATATGTGGGTGCTATAGATAATGACTGTGCATAAATATTAGTACTGCGAAATTATATCTTCAGGTGCCACAAAGCCGTCGAAAAAAGTGAAATATAATGATTTTCTTATATTCTGCATTAGTACAATAACTGAAACTTACTTGTTATTATTATATATTAAGTGTTCCAATTACCAAAATAGTTACTGAATTACGCAGCTCTTAGTTTATTTAGATCAATGTTCTTTTGATTAATGATCTAAATAATCCAGAACTCACCACGAGGAGGTGGCTGCGTGTCGAGCTCCACCCATGCCCTCCCAACCACCCATCCTTGCGCATGTTTTTTTCTATTAACGTTTTATTTAAACTTTATATTCAGCTTTACTTTCGAATGATGGCATTTTTTTTACGTGACTGAAGTGTTGATCTTATGAAGCCATCTCGCGCGTTCAATCCAAATACTTCTGATGATGCTTCAGTCACTAATTTACCATTCTTTCTACTACTTGTGTATGACAATGGAATTTCTCGAATGGAGGGGTACTCTTGTTTTCTATGAATTCTTCAATCTCATTTTCTGTCAGGTGTCTTGTCACAGGTGGTTCAGTGACAATGCATTTTTGCCAATTAATTAAATCAGTATAATCAGTAGCTTCAAATTGAATAACAGGTACTGTGAAACGCCTCACAACTTTTTCCTTGTTTGTTTGCCTTGTTTTCTTTATTCGCCTCCACGCTAATTCTCTTATGGCGCTGCGGTCATCATGAATCATTGATGCTAGAATTTTCTGGATTTGCAAAAAATGCATTTCTTTGTATGACAGGGTTTACAATATCCTTTACTTCGTCATTCAGTGTTCTTGTTAGTTCAATAGTTTTGAAAACATGTTTTGAGCCATTGACAACAGACGTACTTTGCTTAATAGAAAACCACATTGGGATGTAGACCTTCATTATAAAAGAAGCAATGTTCATGAGGTTCTCAGATGGACTTACAGTTGAAACGTATAGACGAAGCAAACGATTTGCTGTAGTCAGCCATCGTGAATGTACCATTTTGCCTGGACTACGATGAGCAAGATCTGGAGAGCAATATCCCGTTGTTATGGCCTGATGAATATCAATTAGATATTTTTGGTCGGTGCTAAGATCTTCACAGTCTACAGTTGGTTCCTCAGCATCAATCCTTTCAAACTCGACAATAGGAAGACTCTCACAGTTCTCTAATTCCCTGCCAATAGGACCGGTGAATCCGCGGGGGCCAGATGTTTTTCCATCCAGCTTTGCAACTAAATGGCGTAATGGCAATTCATTGGCATGGAGCTGGCACACTAAATGTTGAACTGGCTTCTTCAGCTTCAATTCTATAAGCCTTATAACGCCTCCCTTTTCTCCAGTGTTGACTGCTGCACCATCGCATCCAATGGCAACAAGGTTTTCCAGGTTCATGTCATTATTTCCAATATACTCAAACATTCCTTTACATATTTCTTCAGCTGATCCAGAATTCACAGAATAATGGCCCAAATAATCTGAACCAGGTTCTCTCACTAAAGTGATATGTTCTTCTGTTACCTTCTTCTGATATACTTTGGACTCTTTTTTTTCTTGGAAGAGTGTAGAATCTTTTCGACCATCAAAATAGATTCCTCTGATTGGGACCTGATTTTGATCTTTCATAATTTCTGATCTCTTCTTTTGTCTTTCTCTTCTGATTTTACTCTATCCACTACTTCAGATGTATTGTCAATAGAAACTTCTCCAATATCTTGCAATACTGCACTAACAATGAATGCTGCAGCTCGATCTGAAACTGCAGTCCTGTCACAAGCAGTAGCCACTGAAGGTAGATTTGTAGTTTTCCTTTTCTTGAATAATTGTTCTTCAGGTTGTTCGAGCTTTCTCTTCGAGCTAACTGGCTCTGGAAATGTATCGTCTGATATTTCGCCAGATTCACTTTCACTATTTGATGTCGATGATGATAATTCAACATTTGTATCCTGCAATTTCTCCTGTGAAGATTCTTTGGTGAGCCTCACAGCTTCTTTTTTCTTTCTTAGCAACGTAGATGCTTTTTTCTTTGAGAGTGTAATATCTACTCTATCAATAAACAGTTTTCTTTCACTCCTTTGATCTAAGAGGAACGTCACTTCTTCCTTTGGAACCGTTTTTTCTTTGGGACAAGAACATTGTGTTAGTACTTTGCACTTGCACGCTGCAATGTCAAAAAGTTTCGTGTGTGCTTCTTTTTTGAACATATCAATCTTTGCTTTGTAAGCTTCAGAATTTTTTCTGCTTTGGTATGGCTTCATAATGACACGATACTTTTCGTGGTAGCTTCTGAACATTGTTTCAATTCGCCTGTCTGACAGAATTGGGACGGAAGCACTTTCCCAAATTGTTTTCAATTTATCAACAACTTGTTCTAATATTTGAGATATTGAAGGATCTTTATTAGTATTCTGTTTCAAATCGTTTCTTACAAACAAGTAATATTTAAAAACTCCTTCGTATGTAGGAAGATTCCTGTGCCACAAATCTTCCCCCATACCAAACATGGGGCACTCAGTTGAGGCCCTGGTTGATTTTGCACAAACTCGAGACATTTTGAAAGTATACAAATCTGAAAAAGAAAGAGCTAATATCAATTATACGTTAATTTCAGTTAATAGTACATGGCAAACTTAGGGCAACACAATACAGAAATGCAAAATATATAAGAAATATAGTTTAGACTATCTGAGTAACGCCAACAACAGAACACCCACCTGCTACGAGAGCGACAGCTACACTGAACCGAGGTACTCACGTGACAGCTGAGTGAGCTGACTATAGAAAACTGTTTTTAGAGAATAGAAACTTTTTTAAAGGTTGACTGAGCTATTTTTATACAAGTGTGAATAAATTCTTGTCTATTGTGCATCGTGGACTCTTCTGTAATTATTGGTTAAAATCTGCTTTTTTCAATTTTTTTCAATATTGAAGGTCATTGTGGCACCTGAAGATATTAATGTTATGATTTTAAATTTATACCAGCTTATTTCCTCACTACTCCACACATTTTCCACACTAGCCAATTTGAAAATTCGAAAAATGAGTTTTTCACTCCGCCATACTGTGAGTACTTAATTCATTCCATCAAACTTATTAGGCACTAATCATGTTAAAAATTGTTTTGACAAACAGACTTGCTCGATGTTTTTTTCGCCAATTAAAATAAAAAATCACAAATTTTTAGCACAATTTCGGTCGTGATTAACTTGAATTTGACCTTGAGTTGGTAATTTGGATGGAATAAGCGTGTCATCATACTTCTTTATCACTCAGTGTGGCAAAATGAAACATTTGGTCAAACCAATTGGCTCAGAATATTTTTTTTTTAATTAAAATTAGAAAATATAATTTTTTGCAGAGTTTGACCTGACCTCGAAAATGACCTTCAAATCCAAACGCGAGAGTGGCATCCACCTGCATTTTATTCCTCACTCACGGGGACATTGATTTAGCATGGGTGCCAGCTATTAACAAAAAACGCTGTTCAAAGTCGATTTTTTAATTTTGGCCGGTCCACTATAAAGACAGAAAAAGGTCAGAGCGAGCAAGAACCACAACAGACTCAGAAGACAAGTATATCCGAGTCACCAGTTTGCGCAACAGACGCCTCACAGCACCTGAAATCAAAGCCCAGTTGAACAACTCCAGAAGTACAACAGTTTCAACATCAACTGTTCAGAGAAGACAAAGAGAGGCAGGATTAAAAGGACGAACTGCAGCAAAGAAACCAATGCTGAGACTCCAGAACAAAGAGAAAAGGCTAGCCTGGGCTAAAAAACACAAAAAATGGACTGTTGAGCAGTGAAAATTTGTCCTTTGGACTGACGAATCAAAGTTCGAAGTTTTTGGATCCAAACGCAGAGTATTTGTGCGGCGCAGAGCGGGTGAAAGAATGAAACGGCAGTGTGTTGTGCCAACAGTGAAGCACGGTGGAGAAAGTGTGATGGTCTGGGGATGTTTTGCAGGGGAGCAAGTTGGAAATCTCCACAAAGTCACTGGAATACTGAACCAACGTGGCTATCACAGCATTCTACAGGTCATGCCATCCCATCTGGACTGCGACTAGTTGGCCAACAGTTCATAATGCAGCAAGACAACGATCCTAAACACACTTCCAACTGTGTCAAAATTACCTGAAGCAGAAAGAATGGCAACGTCAGCTCACAGTTATGGAATGGCCAACACAGTCCCCGGATCTGAATCCTATCGAGCTAGTGTGGGATGAACTAGATCGACGAGTGAAAGCCAAGCAGCCATCTAGTGCTCAGAAGCTCTGGGAACTCTTACAATAGTGCTGGCAGCAGCTTTCACCAGACTATCTTCTTTCTCTTGTTGAGCGCATGCCTCGAATTTGTTCTGCTGTAATTGCTGCTAGAGGAGGCTATTTTGATGAATCTAAAATTTAGACTTTGCTTTTGGTAAATTGTCCTGATTTGTTGTTATTTAAATTTTCATGTTTGTACTTATGAATTTGTCATGATAACTTAGTTAATAAATAAACTTTAAACAAAATTTGAAATTTATGAATATTTCAGGGTGTACTTAAACTTTTGACTGGTAGTGTACATATATATATATATATATATATATATATATATATATATATATATATATATATATAAAGAGAGAGTTACAAGGAGTTACAAGTACACTAAATTACAGCCGGAAATACTTTTATCCTAGCTATGCATAGTGCGCATCGCCTACTATCACCGAGTCTCGAACCCAGGACCGTTGGAATTCCCTACCTTTAACGTTTTAATAATTCTAAAAGTCTACCTGTAGAACTTTCTATGAATTTTTAAGTTAACACGTAATTATTTGATAAACAAAATTCACTCTCTAAATGACGTTCTCAGGAACGCTAAAAGTAACAAGTTCGCGAATAAATATAGGACACAAAAATAAAGTAGAAATACGGGTTGTTTTTCAGCAAAAATACACACAGAGGAATATATATATATATATATATATATATATATATATATAATACACACACACACAAACTCAGGGGACCATTCTGAGTTCATTCCCATATATATATATATATAATATAATATATATATATATATATATATATATATATATATATATATATATAGAGAGAGAGAGAGAGAGAGAGAGAGAGAGAGAGAGAGAGAGAGAGCTACAAGGAGTTACAAGTACACTAATTTACAGCGCTGGAAATACTTTTATCCTAGCTATACATACTACGCATCGCCTACCATCACCGGGTCTCGAACCCAGGACCGTTGGAATTCCCCACCTTTAAAGTTTTAGTAATTCTAAAAGCCTACCTGTAGAAGTTTCTAGAAATTTTTAAGTTAACATGTAA
Organism: Bathynomus jamesi; assembly: GCA_023014485.1. Lineage (NCBI taxonomy): Eukaryota > Metazoa > Arthropoda > Malacostraca > Isopoda > Cirolanidae > Bathynomus > Bathynomus jamesi. The sequence goes on from JAJOZX010003922.1 coordinate 210,805, forward strand.
TTATTTGATAAACAAAATTCACTCTCTAAATGATGTTCTCAGGAACCCTAAAATAAATAAGTTCGCGAATAAATATAGGACACAAAAATAAAATAAAACCAATACTCACATCTCACCTGTAGTCTTCTGTTGGGTCAAACGGAGCATCATTGCAGATGTCAGTAACGTTTTGTGTCGATAGAAGGTGTCTTCCATCGACCGCTGCGAAAAGTTCGAGTGTTGCCACTGCAGAGGGATCTCCGACTTCAAACACCTGTGGGGAGCAGTAGAGGTCGGTCTGTCTGATGGCGTCGATGACGAAAGAATATGTGGTTACTCGTTGATTATAATAACTGCTTTCGGTTCCAGCTGAAAATGCCCCCTTTTTATATGCAATGTTCGCGATTGTAACCACCCCTCAAAAAACCAATATTCGTTTCGCGAGTTTCCTGTTGGTTGTCAATGAATTTGGATGTGGCTGTAACGTGTGAGCGAGGCTTTCTACCAACTAGAGACCATGAATGCTTTCTCATACTCCCCCTATTGGCCTGTAATTGGACGAGCCGCGAATTCGGGTTGGGGGGGGGGGGGCTTTACCAAAATTGATTTATTCATTCCTCAGATTTTTTCACTTGTTTAAATAAGCGGTTAAATTATCAGCATATAATTTAACATTTTTTTAAGCGTAAATTCATTGATTTTAATATCTTCATTGAATAAAATTACCAAATTTTTTTATAAATTTAATTGTATTCGTATTGAGTGAAGACTTTCGAACTCTTTTTTAAGTGTCTTAAAAGTAATTTAAAAGTCTTTTGAATATATTTATTAAAAGTCGCGAGGTTTTGAATGAATAAGCTCTTTTAAAGTCTAAAAAATTTTAAATTTTATTTTTTTAATGAAAAATCTTTAATAAGTGGATATATATATATATATATATATATATATATATATATATATATATATATAAACTTTAATTGCAATAACCGCAATAATATAAAATTACACCAATCCGCAAGGAAAAAAAATTATAAAATTAATTATAAAATAATGCTTAAAAAGGCTAATTGATTTCGGCTGGTCACAACCAAGCCCTTTTCAAAGCCATAAACTAATTAAAATATCTAAAAAAGTTATAAAACTTCCGTCCTGCGGAAGAGCTAAGGTTAAAATGACTATGTGAAGGCATAAGCACGGACAGAGAGATGGTAGCTGTCGTACGTCTGGCAGTTTACAAAGGCAAACTATTGCCCAGATTTCCAACCTTCGCGATAAGAAATCTATAAAAATCAATCCTCTACATCTGGCAGCCGGTCACAACCCGAAATTGCCCTAAAATATTTTGAAATGTTAAAAATAAAGCTATCCATACTGTAGGACAACTTAATATTGGAAATGGTGTTTTCTGCCAAAATATAAAATGCCTCGGATATTTGTCTCTGTTCCTGGTCCGACCTTTATGATAGGTTTAGAATCCTGGAAATTAAAAATATGATTATGCTGTTCCTTATGCTGAAATAAGCTACTATAAGTATTACCCGATCTCAGGTCACGTTTGTGGGAATTAATCCTTCTCTGAAAATCATTTGTCTCCCCGATTTATTTTTGAGGGCAGCCTCCACATGGGATTTCATAAACTACGCCAGAATTGTTGGAGGCTTTAGTAATAGGATGACGAATGAACGAAGACAATTTATTTGGCACAACGGAGACCAACTTAATCTGCTTTGGTAAGTGAGGAAAGCCCTTTGTTAACCTCAAAGGGCACTTTCAGGAATGAAACGTCTTTATCCCGGTTCCCAGTTTTGAGATAAAAGAAAGATCTCCTAGCGGCGAAATAAGTTTTATCGATGAACAATTTGGAACAACCCAAACATATAAATATACTTTTAATATGTGAAACTTCATCGTCAAGATAAATAGGGCCACAAATCCTGAAAGCTCTCAAAAAGAGACCAGAAATAACGTCTTTCTTAGTACAAAGAGAATGATTGGAAAAAGCATGAATGTAGCTGTCTGAATGCGTAGGCTTTCTAAGTACTTTGAAAGGTCTTTGGTTGGGATCTCTTAAAATAAGAACATCCAAAATAGTTTGCCTTTGCCAACTGCCAGACGTACGACAGCGACCATCTCTGTTTGTGTTTATGCCTTCACACAGTCATTTTAACCTTAGCTCTTCCGCAGGACGGAAGTTTAAAACTTTTTTAGATATTTTAATTAGTTTATGGCTTTGAAAAGGGCTTGGTTGTGACCAGCCGAAATTAGCCTTTTTAAACAGTTTTATAATTAATTTAATTTTTTTTTTCCTTGCGGGTTGATGTAATTTTATATTGTTCCGGTTATTGCAAATAAAGTTTATATAATGATACCCGCTGCACTTAGACTATTTGTTCTTAACCTTTTTAACGTCTTTCATTTTTTGAGGAGGTCTTTTTACAATTATAAAAATGCGGTGATTAAAGGCCATAAAACAAAATTCAAAATTGCAGTTGGACTTTTTATATAATTTTCTAAATAACAAGATTTTACCTAAATCCTTGGCTTTTGGTTCTACTCAGGTTGACTCTTCAGATCATTTTCCGCCTTGGGCTGAACACGTTTTAATTAATAGGATTGACTCAGTTAAGTTTTCCAAACACCAAGCTTTTTACAGGGTGAGAACCACGTCTGAGGCTTTGTTGAGAGCGATTAAACCTTTTCCTAATTTTAACAATTTTACACTTACGAAGATTTTAGATTACGTTCTTTCTTGCAAAAATTTTCCTTTGGTGTCAGTTAAACGGGACCTGGATTCGAAGTTTGGTAAACTATTTAGGGACAGTCCATGGTTTAAATTTAGCAATTTGGACTTGATTGTCAATCTTACAAAAGTACATCTTTCTGATCTGGAGAAAGATGCCTTGGGGTTCGGATTGAAATTTTCCTTTACTGCGAATGCCAGTTGTTTGGTTAGCTTTTTGAGCTCGTTCGAGTACTTTGCCAAATACTATAAAGCCTCTAATCTTAATTTATTTACTCTGAAGGGATTTCTTTTAAATGAAATCTTTCACTCTTTGGGTAAGAGCTCTAGGTTTCTTAAGATTTTGATGGATGCCCTTTCCAGATTGAAGAACAACCCGAACCTTATGCTTTGAAGTCTGATAAGCGAAATAAAGTAGTCATTTTGGACACGTGTGATTATATCGCTAAAATGAATGTCATGTTGGCTGATGAATCCGTTTATTCCAAAGTCAGCAATGATCCACTAAAGACTTCCCAGGCTACTTTTAATAAGGAGTTGGGAAGAATCCGTAAAGATTCTCCCGAACTTTTTCAAAGATTTAAATCTTATCTGTCCCATCTTTCTGATATATATATGGGCTTTCAAAGGTGCAAAAACCCTCAGTACCTTTGCGCCCTATTATTTCTAATGTGGGAAGTTCTACTGAACAGTTGTCTAAATGGCTTTCGAGCCTCCTTTCGCCATTAGTAGACAAATGATTTTCAGAGAAGGATTAATTCCCACAAACGTGACCTGAGATCGGGTAATACTTATAGTAGCTTATTTCAGCATAAGGAATAGCATAATCATATTTTTAACTTCCAGGATTCTAAACCTATCATAAAGGTCGGACCAGGAACAGAGACAAATATCCGAGGCATTTTATATTTTGGCAGAAAACACCATTTCCAATATTAAGTTGTCCTACAGTATGGATAGCTTTATTTTAACATTTCAAAATATTTTAGGGCAATTTCGGGTTGTGACCGGCTGCCAGATGTAGAGGATTGATTTTTATAGATTTCTTATCGCGAAGGTTGGAAATCTGGGCAATAGTTTGCCTTTGTAAACTGCCAGACGTACGACAGCTACCATCTCTCTGTCCGTGCTTATGCCTTCACATAGTCATTTTAACCTTAGCTCTTCCGCAGGACGGAAGTTTTATAGCTTTTTTAGATATTTTAATTAGTTTATGGCTTTGAAAAGGGCTTGGTTGTGACCAGCCGAAATCAATTAGCCTTTTTAAGCATTATTTTATAATTAATTTTATAATTTTTTTTCCTTGCGGATTGGTGTAATTTTATATTATTGCGGTTATTGCAATTAAAGTTTATATATATATATATATATATATCAGTGGCGATTTCTTAATGAATGCAACGCATGCAATGCATGCGCGTTAAATATGTTCTCTTTTCAGATCTAAGTAAGGATTATAATTGACAAAAATAATTTTCAGAAACTAAAAATAGGCTAAGGCTTCAATCACGCATGTACTGGCTATTGGGCGGTGTAAACAAAATTATGTCTTATTTCATTAGACAATTAAGAACATTTTTCTGTACACAGATCGAAATACTTGTAGCTAAAGCATTCACTAATTCAGTCTGGGTACAGAAAAATGTTCTTAATTGTCTAGTGAAATAAGACATGATTTTGTTTACACCGCCTTGCCTTGGGCAATTTTTTAAGGAGACTTCTCACTATCCATAAGATTTTTTTTTGAGCCTCATAGCTAAATTCAAAAGGCAATATGTTTTAAAATATGCTTAGAAAATTTACTTAATATTTTTACTAAAAATAATTAAAAAGCTTTGTTCTGATTTTTTTTAATTAATGAAAATAATACGGCATGCATTCAGTTTTATAGGTGCATTCACCAAAAAGTAACATCTGGCAATTCTGACAAGGCTTCTTTCCAGTACCACAGCCGCAAGCACCCACTTGTGTTCGGTGTTCCCTTTTGTTCTTTAGTTATTTTGGATAATCAGTTAAATAAATTATAGCATTGTAGTGCCCATAATGACTGACGATGTGTTTCACTAGGAAATTTAATCCTAAGCTGTATGATGATGTTCCCTGGTTATGTGGAAATATTTCAAATAACAAATTGTACTGTTGGTCGTGTTTCCTATTTTCAAGAGATAACTCTGTGTGGAATTCTGTTAGTCGTGGATACGACGATTTAAACAATTTACATACTGCAATTTCTCGCCATGAAAAATCTCTTGCTCACATAAATGCATTTGTTGATCTTAAAACATTTGGAAAGTCAGAAAGAATTGATTTAATACTCGACAAGCAGAAATCAGTTGCCATTCCAGACAACGAAGAAGTTAATAAGAATCGAGAAATTTTGAAACGTTTGATTAGGATAACATGTTTTTTAGGTATGCAAGAATTAGCATTTCGCGGTCACAATGAAGAAGAAAACGCTGACAATAGGGGTAACTATATTGAATTGGTATTTTGTATGGGAGAATTCGATGAAAAGCTTCAAAACCATTTAAAAACTGCGACTGTTTTTAAGGGAACATCATCTGCTATTCAGAATGACATAATTCAATCTATTAGTGCAGTTATGTTAGAACAAATAAAACGTGAGCTTATCGACTGCATGTATGTGGCGATTTTATTAGATGAAACATCTGATGTCAGCTGTTTTTCTAACTCTCTACTGTTGTTCGTTATGTTAATAAACATGGAGAGATTTGTGAACGATTTATAAAATTCAATGACGTCAGCAATGATAGAAGTGCAGGAGCGATTTCTGATTTATCTATAAGGCAACTAGGTGAACTGGGCTGTTTGAAAAAATTAGTTGCTCAAACCTACGACGGTGCTGCTGTTATGGGGAGCGATCTTAATGGAGTACAAACAAAGATTAGAGAAACTGTACCAGAGGCTATTTTTCTTCACTGCTAGGCCCATAAACTTAACCTTGTTTTATCCCAAGCTGTCGCTGAAATTTCCGAATGTAATAATTTTTTTCAGTATTAGGAAGTTTGTCATCATTTTTCAGCAGTTCAACTAAGCGAACTTCAATGCTTGACAAAGTTGTTGGAAGCGTTTTCCCTAAACTGGCTCCAACGCGGTGGAACTATTCATCTCATCAAGAAGATATAATAGATCTTTTAAAAGCATTCTTGAAAACCCAAAGAAATTTGATGAAAAAACAAAAAATAGTGCACGCGGATTGCTTGCTGGTATCGATACTTTCGATTTAATTTTTTATTAGAAGTATTTTCTTCAATTTTTCCTTTTACTGAATATCTATTTAATGTGCTGCAAACAAAATCTATGGATATTGTGTATAGCTCAATCACCGTTGAAAGCACTATGAAAAAAATCAACAAATAAGGGATACAAAATTTGCAGATATGTGGGACTTGATAACAGAAAGATGTGTGAACCTGTATGTAAAAGGAAACAGAGTCTTTCTCCACAAGAGAAGTATAGTCAACTATTTCATGAAATATTCGATAATATACTTCTTCAAATGAAAGAGCGTTTCAGTTCAATGGAAAAATTGGAATTCATTGAGCTTTTAGATTGCAAAAAATTTGAGTTCTATGATGTTACTTTCCCAGAGAGAGCTTTTGAATCTTTGAAAAGAAGCTACAATTCATTTTTTGAGTTTCCTCGTCTCCGTTCTGAATTGTGTGTTTTATATTCGCACAATCTTTTGCCAAAAAGAATGTTGCTGAGCTCCTAAAATATCTACTGGAAAGCGAAATGCACAAAGGTCTTAAGGAAATATATAAATTGACGAATTTGATTCTAACTATACCAATATCGACAGCAAGTGTTGAACGATCATTTTCTGCGCTTAAAAGAATTAAAAGTTATTTACGGAGTTCCCAAAGTGAAGAAAGGCTATCTAATCTTGCCTTAATTTCAATTGAAAAAATTTCCTCAAGAAGCTTATGGAGAATCGAGAGTACTTTTACAATTTGGTCATCGAAGAATTTTGCAGGAAAACTAGGAGAGCAGAATTTCAATTCAAATAATGCTTCACAATTATTTAAGGTAAATTTTAAATTTGTATCTTTTTCTTTAGATCAATTCGGTAACTACTATATATAAATGTCTAATTTTTGTTCGCATTTAAGCCTAACATTAAATGAACTTTCCTTCAAAGAGGTCCCCAAAAGTTTGTAAAACAACCTTTAACTTGCTAAGTTCTTGTAAACAATATGCAAAGTTTGGGCAAGAGGGTTAGGCGGATGTTTTTCTTCCATTCCATAACATTGCATGCCTGAACAAAAATGTCACGAGTCGCCACTGATATATATATATATATATATATATATATATATATATATATATATATATATCCACTTTTAAAGATTTTTCATTAAAAAAATAAAAATTTAAAAATTTTTAGACTTTAAAGAGCTTATTCATTCCAAAACCTCGCGACTTTTAATAAATATATTCAAAAGACTTTTAAATACTTTTAAGACACTTAAAAAAGAGTTCGAAAGTCTTCACTCAATACGAATACAATTAAATTTATAAAAAATTGGTAATTTTATTCAATGAAGATATTAAAATCAATGAATTTACGCTTAAAAAAATGTTAAATTATATGCTGATAATTTAACCGCTTATTTAAACAAGTGAAAAAATCTGAGGAATGAATAAATCAATTTTGGTAAAGCCCCCCCCCCCAACCCGAATTCGCGGCTCGTCCAATTACAGGCCAATAGGGGGAGTATGAGAAAGCATTCATGGTCTCTAGTTGGTAGAAAGCCTCGCTCACACGTTACAGCCACATCCAAATTCATTGACAACCAACAGGAAACGCGCGAAACGAATATTGGTTTTTTGAGGGGTGGTTACAATCGCGAACATTGCATATAAAAAGGGGGCATTTTCAGCTGGAACCGAAAGCAGTTATTATAATCAACGAGTAACCACATATTCTTTCGTCATCGACGCCATCAGACAGACCGACCTCTACTGCTCCCCACAGGTGTTTGAAGTCGGAGATCCCTCTGCAGTGGCAACACTCGAACTTTTCGCAGCGGTCGATGGAAGACACCTTCTATCGACACAAAACGTTACTGACATCTGCAATGATGCTCCGTTTGACCCAACAGAAGACTACAGGTGAGATGTGAGTATTGGTTTTATTTTATTTTGTGTCCTATATTTATTCGCGAACTTATTTATTTTAGGGTTCCTGAGAACATCATTTAGAGAGTGAATTTTGTTTATCAAATAATTACATGTTAACTTAAAAATTTCTAGAAACTTCTACAGGTAGGCTTTTAGAATTACTAAAACTTTAAAGGTGGGGAATTCCAACGGTCCTGGGTTCGAGACCCGGTGATGGTAGGCGATGCGTAGTATGTATAGCTAGGATAAAAGTATTTCCAGCGCTGTAAATTAGTGTACTTGTAACTCCTTGTAGCTCTCTCTCTCTCTCTCTCTCTCTCTCTCTCCTCTCTCTCTCTCTAATATAATATATATATAGATATAATATATAATTATATATATGGGAATGAACTCAGAATGGTCCCCTGAGTTTGTGTGTGTGTGTATATATATATATATATATATATATATAATATATATATATATATTATATATATATTCCTCTGTGTGTATTTTTGCTGAAAAACAACCCGTATTTCTACTTTATTTTTGTGTCCTATATTTATTCGCGAACTTGTTACTTTTAGCGTTCCTGAGAACGTCATTTAGAGAGTGAATTTTGTTTATCAAATAATTACGTGTTAACTTAAAAATTCATAGAAAGTTCTACAGGTAGACTTTTAGAATTATTAAAACGTTAAAGGTAGGGAATTCCAACGGTCCTGGGTTCGAGACTCGGTGATAGTAGGCGATGCGCACTATGCATAGCTAGGATAAAAGTATTTCCGGCGCTGTAATTTAGTGTACTTGTAACTCCTTGTAACTCTCTCTTATATATTAATATATATATATATATTATATATATATAATTATATATATATATATATATGTACACTACCAGTCAAAAGTTTAAGTACACCCTGAAATATTCATAAATTTCAAATTTGTTTAAAGTTTATTTATTAACTAAGTTATCATGACAAATTCATAAGTACAAACATGAAAATTTAAATAACAACAAATCAGGACAATTTACCAAAAGCAAAGTCTAAATTTTAGATTCACCAAAATAGCCTCCTCTAGCAGCAATTACAGCAGAACAAATTCGAGGCATGCGCTCAACAAGAGAAAGAAGATAGTCTGGTGAAAGCTGCTGCCAGCACTATTGTAAGAGTTCCAGAGCTTCTGAGCACTAGATGGCTGCTTGGCTTTCACTCGTCGATCTAGTTCATCCCACACTAGCTCGATAGGATTCAGATCCGGGGACTGTGTTGGCCATTCCATAACTGTGAGCTGACGTTGCCATTCTTTCTGCTTCAGGTAATTTGACACAGTTGGAAGTGTGTTTAGGATCGTTGTCTTGCTGCATTATGAACTGTTGGCCAACTAGTCGCAGTCCAGATGGATGGCATGACCTGTAGAATGCTGTGATAGCCACGTTGGTTCAGTATTCCAGTGACTTTGTGGAGATTTCCAACTTGCTCCCTGCAAAACATCCCAGACCATCACACTTTCTCCACCGTGCTTCACTGTTGGCACAACACACTGCCGTTTCATTCTTTCACCCGCTCTGCGCCGCACAAATACTCTGCGTTTGGATCCAAAAACTTCGAACTTTGATTCGTCAGTCCAAAGGACAAATTTCACTGCTCAACAGTCCATTTTTTGTGTTTTTTAGCCCAGGCTAGCCTTTTCTCTTTGTTCTGGAGTCTCAGCATTGGTTTCTTTGCTGCAGTTCGTCCTTTAATCCTGCCTCTCTTTGTCTTCTCTGAACAGTTGATGTTGAAACTGTTGTACTTCTGGAGTTGTTCAACTGGGCTTTGATTTCAGGTGCTGTGAGGCGTCTGTTGCGCAAACTGGTGACTCGGATATACTTGTCTTCTGAGTCTGTTGTGGTTCTTGCTCGCTCTGACCTTTTTCTGTCTTTATAGTGGACCGGCCAAAATTAAAAAATCGACTTTGAACAGCGTTTTTTGTTAATAGCTGGCACCCATGCTAAATCAATGTCCCGTGAGTGAGGAATAAAATGCAGGTGGATGCCACTCTCGCGTTTGGATTTGAAGGTCATTTTCGAGGTCAGGTCAAACTCTGCAAAAAATTATATTTTCTAATTTTAATTAAAAAAAAAATATTCTGAGCCAATTGGTTTGACCAAATGTTTCATTTTGCCACACTGAGTGATAAAGAAGTATGATGACACGCTTATTCCATCCAAATTACCAACTCAAGGTCAAATTCAAGTTAATCACGACCGAAATTGTGCTAAAAATTTGTGATTTTTTATTTTAATTGGCGAAAAAAAACATCGAGCAAGTCTGTTTGTCAAAACAATTTTTAACATGATTAGTGCCTAATAAGTTTGATGGAATGAATTAAGTACTCACAGTATGGCGGAGTGAAAAACTCATTTTTCGAATTTTCAAATTGGCTAGTGTGGAAAATGTGTGGAGTAGTAGTGAGGAAATAAGCTGGTATAAATTTAAAATCATAACATTAATATCTTCAGGTGCCACAATGACCTTCAATATTGAAAAAAATTGAAAAAAGCAGATTTTAACCAATAATTACAGAAGAGTCCACGATGCACAATAGACAAGAATTTATTCACACTTGTATAAAAATAGCTCAGTCAACCTTTAAAAAAGTTTCTATTCTCTAAAAACAGTTTTCTATAGTCAGCTCACTCAGCTGTCACGTGAGTACCTCGGTTCAGTGTAGCTGTCGCTCTCGTAGCAGGTGGGTGTTCTGTTGTTGGCGTTACTCAGATAGTCTAAACTATATTTCTTATATATTTTGCATTTCTGTATTGTGTTGCCCTAAGTTTGCCATGTACTATTAACTGAAATTAACGTATAATTGATATTAGCTCTTTCTTTTCAGATTTGTATACTTTCAAAATGTCTCGAGTTTGTGCAAAATCAACCAGGGCCTCAACTGAGTGCCCCATGTTTGGTATGGGGGAAGATTTGTGGCACAGGAATCTTCCTACATACGAAGGAGTTTTTAAATATTACTTGTTTGTAAGAAACGATTTGAAACAGAATACTAATAAAGATCCTTCAATATCTCAAATATTAGAACAAGTTGTTGATAAATTGAAAACAATTTGGGAAAGTGCTTCCGTCCCAATTCTGTCAGACAGGCGAATTGAAACAATGTTCAGAAGCTACCACGAAAAGTATCGTGTCATTATGAAGCCATACCAAAGCAGAAAAAATTCTGAAGCTTACAAAGCAAAGATTGATATGTTCAAAAAAGAAGCACACACGAAACTTTTTGACATTGCAGCGTGCAAGTGCAAAGTACTAACACAATGTTCTTGTCCCAAAGAAAAAACGGTTCCAAAGGAAGAAGTGACGTTCCTCTTAGATCAAAGGAGTGAAAGAAAAAACTGTTTATTGATAGAGTAGATATTACACTCTCAAAGAAAAAAGCATCTACGTTGCTAAGAAAGAAAAAAGAAGCTGTGAGGCTCACCAAAGAATCTTCACAGGAGAAATTGCAGGATACAAATGTTGAATTATCATCATCGACATCAAATAGTGAAAGTGAATCTGGCGAAATATCAGACGATACATTTCCAGAGCCAGTTAGCTCGAAGAGAAAGCTCGAACAACCTGAAGAACAATTATTCAAGAAAAGGAAAACTACAAATCTACCTTCAGTGGCTACTGCTTGTGACAGGACTGCAGTTTCAGATCGAGCTGCAGCATTCATTGTTAGTGCAGTATTGCAAGATATTGGAGAAGTTTCTATTGACAATACATCTGAAGTAGTGGATAGGAGTAAAATCAGAAGAGAAAGACAAAAGAAGAGATCAGAAATTATGAAAGATCAAAATCAGGTCCCAATCAGAGGAATCTATTTTGATGGTCGAAAAGATTCTACACTCTTCCAAGAAAAAAAAGAGTCCAAAGTATATCAGAAGAAGGTAACAGAAGAACATATCACTTTAGTGGAGAACCTGGTTCAGATTATTTGGGCCATTATTCTGTGAATTCTGGATCAGCTGAAGAAATATGTAAAGGAATGTTTGAGTATATTGGAAATAATGACATGAACCTGGAAAACCTTGTTGCCATTGGATGCGATGGTGCAGCAGTCAACACTGGAGAAAAGGGAGGCGTTATAAGGCTTATAGAATTGAAGCTGAAGAAGCCAGTTCAACATTTAGTGTGCCAGCTCCATGCCAATGAATTGCCATTACGCCATTTAGTTGCAAAGCTGGATGGAAAAACATCTGGCCCCCGCGGATTCACCGGTCCTATTGGCAGGGAATTAGAGAACTGTGAGAGTCTTCCTATTGTCGAGTTTGAAAGGATTGATGCTGAGGAACCAACTGTAGACTGTGAAGATCTTAGCACCGACCAAAAATATCTAATTGATATTCATCAGGCCATAACAACGGGATATTGCTCTCCAGATCTTGCTCATCGTAGTCCAGGCAAAATGGTACATTCACGATGGCTGACTACAGCAAATCGTTTGCTTCGTCTATACGTTTCAACTGTAAGTCCATCTGAGAACCTCATGAACATTGCTTATTTATAATGAAGGTCTACATCCCAATGTGGTTTTCTATTAAGCAAAGTACGTCTGTTGTCAATGGCTCAAAACATGTTTTCAAAACTATTGAACTAACAAGAACACTGAATGACGAAGTAAAGGATATTGTAAACCCTGTCATACAAAGAAATGCATTTTTTGCAAATCCAGAAAATATTCTAGCATCAATGATTCATGATGACCGCAGCGCCATAAGAGAATTAGCGTGGAGGCGAATAAAGAAAACAAGGCAAACAAACAAGGAAAAAAGTTGTGAGGCGTTTCACAGTACCTGTTATTCAATTTGAAGCTACTGATTATACTGATTTAATTAATTGGCAAAAATGCATTGTCACTGAACCACCTGTGACAAGACACCTGACAGAAAATGAGATTGAAGAATTCATAGAAAACAAGAGTACCCTCCATTCGAGAAATTCATTGTCATACACAAGTAGTAGAAAGAATGGTAAAATTAGTGACTGAAGCATCATCAGAAGTATTTGGATTGAACGCGCGAGATGGCTTCATAAGATCAACACTTCAGTCACGTAAAAAAATGCCATCATTCGAAAGTAAAGCTGTGAATATGAAGTTTAAATAAAACGTTAATAGAAAAAAACATGCGCAAGGATGGGTGGTTGGGAGGGCATGGGTGGAGCTCGACACGCAGCCACCTCCTCGTGGTGAGTTCTGGATTATTTAGATCATTAATCAAAAGAACATTGATCTAAATAAACTAAGAGCTGCGTAATTCAGTAACTATTTTGGTAATTGGAACACTTAATATATATAATAAAAGTAAGTTTCAGTTATTGTACTAATGCAGAATATAAGAAAATCATTATATTTCACTTTTTTCGACGGCTTTGTGGCACCTGAGATATAATTTCGCAGTACAAATTTATGCACAGTCATTATCTATAGCACCCACATATTTTTCCGCACTAGCCATATTTGAATTTCGAAAAAAGGTTTAAAAACCTCATTTTCGATCCGCCCTAACTCACAGTACTTAGAATTATCACAACTAAATCACAAAGCAGTAAATATAGCCCATAACTATAGTTTACACACTAGTAACATCTACAAGTTCGTTTCTTGATGAACAGCACCGAAATGCTACACTGACAGTCACAATTGTGTGGATTGCAATCACTTAAGAACAGAGTTAGAACAGAGTTATTAGTTCCTTACAGCACATTCCAGCTTCTCTCAATTTCAGCCTGGAAGAGAGACATAGATCTACGTCCAGCTGGGTTACAGCAACACCTGTCGTCACGACCACAAACTGTCGTACACTTCATCATTTTCCTGAAGCAGTTGCATTTAGCTGTCTTTCATTTTTCTTGCAACCACAAGCAAACAAGCTCCAGGCAGGCTTCAGGGATTGGAGGAAGGTAGTAGCTCCCATCTTCCAACTTCCACCGGATCTTCAACATCTACGTGCGCTTTGTCAGCCTGGAGCCATATTTTGGCCTGATAGTTTGCCCACTTGGCGTGGAGCTCCAGGGCATCCTTTGTCGGTGGGAGCATTTCCAGAGTTTTCTTGGCCTTCCCAAAAAGGTGAACTCTAGCGTCACCAACTGTGTGTTGTTCCGGGGTGCCATACAAATGACACACAAACTTCTCAATGGCGTGCAGCAGGAGTGGGTGGTCACTGAACACCTTCCAACACTTCTTTTTTTCCATGACCACTGAAGGACGAGACTGTGTCACACTCGGTCAAAGCATGGAAGCTGACCAGGTTGTCCCTGACTGGGGGCAACGAACTCTTGAATACATTGTGCACGGGGTAGCATTTTCGGTTCTTGGCCGTTCCGCCACAGCATCCACACTTCAGCGACCTTGGTGCAAACGAAGTGAATCAGCAGCACCATTACATCAGTATCTCTGCACACTACCAATTCGTTAGCCCTGGGACGCTGCATCACATGAGTGAAGGATGAGCCTGATGCCCTCTCTTCATGGTGTAGCAGTGGAACGTCATGTCGCCTGGTTGACCGTACTTCAGTGAAGCCACCCCCTGTCACCAGCTGAAATCTTTCTTGAAGATCTCTGCCCTTCTCAGTGATGACGTTAGACAGAAACAAGGCTAGGTCAGCCTTGTTTGTATCCAGGCATGAACTTTTTCCACACTTCAGGCAGTGGAACGTGTGGGCCATCAATGACCTCCCGAATCGGTTTCTTCTTGCTTGCACGCTTTGTCCTGGTAACTGCTTTGATCGATCCTTCCCCTGCGTACCGATCAAAGATGACATCAACTCTTGTGTGTTCATTGAAATAACTCATCACGGCCTTGAAGAACACTTCAGCATAGTCGCCGAATGTCCGACAGCCGCCAGGCTTGCCAAGAGCTTGGATGAGTGCATGGCCATCTATCATCACACAGGTCTTCAGATCAGAGGTTGGAACCTCTGAGCTTATGGTCTGCTGAGCCATCAGGATGTTCATCAGCTGAGACTTCGATGTCGAATTCATCTCTCCTCCTGCCTTCGCCAGACTAAATGGGACTAGGGACAGTTCATGCTTCAAGACGCTGACCATCTCCACCATGCGACCTGCGGTCGCAGCATTCAAGAGCCACTGTAGTAGCCTTCTGTCAGCTTTGATGGTCTTCTGCATGTTCTGCTTGGTGGAAACTGTAGTTTTGTACACATCAGCGAAGGTTTTCGACCGAGGTTTCTTCATCGTTTCATGGAAGCCTACTATCTGTTCAATCAGTCTCTCCTTCATGAAGCCGATTACATGCTGCTTTCCTCGATCCTGAGCTGTCAGCAGGTTCTCCACAACATCTGTGGTTGCAGTGTCTTTGGTTGCCAGTGAAACAAATGGGATGTTAGTGGCGGCATCTGTATCTCCTGCTTCACTCACGTGAGCGCTGAAGACGTCAAACTGCTTCAACTGCTGAACTAGCTTCATGACATCATGAGCATCACGTCTAGTGCGAGAAGGCAGACTGTCAACCCGAGTGAAGGTGGCTTCCCCATCATCATCATCTTGAAGATTGAAGAGGCATCGTGTGTCTTGAGAGATGCGTGACCGCTCTGACTATGTGATGCAGAACCTGTCTCTTGCTTGGTCATTCTTTGTGATGCTGATGATACCATTGTGCATCTTGCATGCACGATTTATCCATTCGGTTGCCCGATCAACTGGAACTTGGTTGAAGCGCTTCGCCGTCCTCTTGACGACAGAGTTCCCATTACAGAACTCTGCATGAACTTCTGGTGCTGACTAGTGTTGAAAAATAATCGAAACTTTACAAACCGGTTTTTAATCGATCTGTTTTTGAAAACCGGTTTTAACCGGTTATGACCAAAAAGTATAGTAATTTTTAAAAGCCACAATTGAAAGGTACTGACTTTAACTCTTAACAAGCATAGCTTATCGCCTATTTTTTGGTCAAAAGAATGCAAAAATGCAGCATCATATGTATGCATATGAATAAGAAAATGACAACTTTGACATATTTTATTTTAGCCAAAATAATACATTATTCAAACAATTAAGATTTGAAATAATTTTTTAAAATAAAACATCTATACTTAGAAAGAAATAAACTTCTTTTTGTAAAAAAATTATAAAGAATAAAAATAAAATTTATCTCTATTTTGGAAAAAACTGAAATAAAATTTTTTAATAAAAAAAACTTTACCTAGAAAACAGAAAATTGACTCTTCGTGTAAGAAAAAATATATAAATTAATTTAGATTTTATCCCTATTTTGGAAATGACATCTTAAGAAACAAAGGGCATTAAGGGTCTTATACTGCGAATAGGGCTTTAGTCGACTGACTCTACACTACAGCCTACATGATGAGACAAACTGAAGATCGAGTTGCCAGATAGGCAAAAATTATACTGAAGAGCAGTTGCCAGTTTGTCACAATTTAACTTAATAGGTAATGTATTCGAAGTTATTTTTTGTGCGCTGTAGCGCGTACGTTCGCGCAAGTTTGAGGCAAATAAAAATCAATCGATAAAACCGGTTTTTTCTTTCGGTTTTCAACACTAGTGCTGACTTCTCAAAACCTCTCATATCAGCCAAGTAGACCGGCCCCCAACGTGCATAATTTGTGTGGTCATAGATAGTTAGCCAAGGCAGCATTGCAGCAAAGGCTTCTATGTGGAGACTCCACATGCCATCTCTCTGAGCTCTGATGAAGGCCAGTAGGATCTCTACCATTTCCATGGAGGATGACCACAGCATGAAGTTGGGATTTTCAGAGTGCTGGTCATTGAATTCCTCCATGAGACTGTGGAATTTCTCATCTGCCAAAACGTCTGAGAAGTTGTCAACAGCATTGCGCATCTCATCTATGTCAGCTCTGTCTTTGAAAAGCGAAGCAACATTGAGGGCAAGCTGTTTGACGTTCTCATCTCCGTTGCTAGTTGCAGCCAGCCATGACTCAAACATCTGTCACTTGATGCGCCACAGTGCCTCATACGTCAGCTGGTGACCTCTCACAGCTCGGTAATAGGCCTTGCCGTCAGGCATTGTCTCAGTGGTGTTAACCGCGTACACACCTGCCTCTGTCCATAAGTCATCAAGTCCCACACTTTCCATGTGTTGACCAATGGCTTTCAGAAAGTTGAAGCAGATATGGAAGCCTCCCATGAGCAAGACGACGTTGGCAAATTTCGAGTTTGCCCAGACTAGTTCTTTACCCCTGCTGTACAGAGGCTGATCAGCAGTGATGATGGTGTACTTCTGGCTGACATACTCAGAAATGGCCATGAAGTGATTGATGACGGTGGTCATGGTGTCAGTGTCATCTGCTGGTGCCTGCAGGATTGGCAACATCCCGGCAGTCGTTACTGGTGGATCCGCAGTGCTGACAGATTGCTTGAATGCTCCCCAGCTTGGAACGGACATCGCTTCATCATGGATGCGTGACACCACCCAGCCCAAGTCCTTGGCACGTGCCTGGTCCTTTTCAGGTTCATTTAACAAGTCGTCTATATGTCAGTGTCGTAGCCAGGAGGAGATGGCCTCTTGCCAGATGGGAGGGTAGCCTGGTCCAGCTTTTGGAGCTACTGTAGGTCATCAGGTTTGATAGATTTCGATCTCTTGTGCTTGCCACCCTTTTGGCCATGACTCTGCTGTGGAGGGGGGCCTCTCTGCCATACCACCAGTTGAGTGCTGTGGAAGGTGTTCTTCCCGTCTAAGGTTGACTCCAAGACATCTATGTTGTCACAAGAGCAGTGAATCATTCTCTCTTTGACGATGGTGTGAGGGATGTAGACACATCCATTCTCAGCATACTTCTCCAGGATGTTCTAAGCGATGGTGGTGTCTATCTTTTTTACAGTGTCGATACCGATAGTGTGATTTCCCGCGTGGAACAGATCCAAGAGTGCTTCTGAGCGGGTGGCTTGGTGCAGAGTAAGACCCAAGCCCACATGCTTTGGTGTCAACTTTCGTCGGTTGGAGACTGCATAGACTATGTCCTGGGAAATGCTACACACACTCTGCTTCACTTTCTGGTCCTCTTCACTTCTCTCATCCATAGCATCCATTCCCCCAAAGAACAATCGTAGAAACAGGTACAGACTGTCGGGTATGACGCGATCAACATGTTCCTGATCAAGACCTTGCCATGTCTCGGAGTGTCCAGGAGTTTCAAGAAGATCTTGTCGAACCTTCAGAGCCACGTGTACCATATCTTGGAATATGCTGCTAGTGGCACACATGCGGACATCAGCATCTTCATCTTCAGTAGACTCTGACTTAGAGGTGACAGGACCTTGTTCACAAGACTTAGCCAGTGCTTTGGAGATGATGAAATCTGAGCTCTCCAGGGTAAATCAGCAGCGAGCCCCTTGACAATGGGCGTACATAGCTGACGTTTGATCCAAGCAGCCTTTGAACATCTTCGTAGAACGTTGTTCTCCTGAAGTATTTCGCAGTGATGCCGGTGTCATTAAACATACTCTCGTATCTGTCACAGACGTCTCCCATGTCGTATACGTGACCACGAGACAGGCCTACTGTCAAGTCTTTGCACAGCTTCGTCATGCACTCATTTTCAGGCCCTTGCTCCTCCTCTGACACCGCTTGTTTTCTAGTACGTCTCTCAGTTGTCATCAAACATGCCAGATGATAACAGCCTTCAACTGCAATCACATCACTCACTTCTGACAGCGGTATGCTCATGACAGGGTCGTGTTTGGCACGCTGGATCAAGTCATCTGACTTCTCCATTGTCTCCACCCTGTGCAGTTTCTTTGTGGTCTTCTTTTGGCAAAACATGCAGAGGGTCCAGTCAATCACTGGTGTTGAACGTCTACGCTTTGGGGAAAAAGCCTGAGAGCCTGCACTTTTTGTGGTCACCGATGCACCCATGGTCTGCTGCTGACTTCGCAGCCTTTTGAGTTTGCTTTCAGAGGTGAATAAAGAATAGCATGATTTATGCCACTTGAGTTCCAATGCATTGAAATGGAATGACTTTCCAGTCTTTGTAAAACATCAAGATAGTAGGTATCTCCCAGGTTCTTTCTCTCATCGCCCACAGTCATAGTTCTTGCTTTTCCTTCTGCTGATTCTGTGCGCAGGTCACCAGCGCTGCTTTGGCAGAAGAAGCAACAATCCTCACTGACATCCTGACATTTCCTCATACGCTTGATGACAGCTACAGGGTCCATTGCTGATGAGCTCCCTATCTGCAAAGACAAGTGGGAATGGCAGGATGTAGTAACCACAAATATATTGAAACAATTCGAAACATACCTATCCTTTAGCAGTATTATTATTATTATTATTTTACCAGCTGGCACTGTCTGCACTCTTTTAATTGCATATACCAAACCAATGTCTGGCCAGCCAGTGCATTGAAAATATTCAACATGTGAAAGTATGCTCTTACTTGTACTATGGTAGTAGTAGGCACATGCGCACCTCACCCAGCATGTTAAATGTAGTTTTAATGGAAATAAAGACATCCAGAGTCATAGTTACATTCAATTATCATCCATAAAATCACAAAAATATGCTTTATGTGCTAATGATACACCTTTAAACACGTTGTTACATAGAGCCACCACTGAAATGCAAAAATTCGGAATTTTTCAGAATTTGACTTTGTAACTTTGTATGGGACCTTCAAACCCAAAATTGAGAATGGCATCCACCCACATCTTGTTTGGCATCCTCAATACTACTTATCTAAGGTGGGTGCCTGCTATTAACAAAAAACGCCGTTAAGAGTTTTTCTAGAGGACTTTACAATTTTTGGCTGGCTCACTATTATTTTGACCAGTTTCTTCGTACCGTTTAATGGCACAAGCAACCGCATTTACAGAAACTTTTAATTTTTTTGCAATTTGTCTCATTGATTAGCCCTCATTTCTCAAAGTTACAATCGACTGTCTTTTTTCTGTTGTTAACTGAGTTTTGGCACCCATTTTTGCTTTTTGAAACACAGAAATATACCTTAAACTACACAGTTAGCTTCTTTGTAAGGATTTTATATGTAAAGACCTGCAGCGCATGTTAATAACTGAACACATGTATTAACATACTCCTGAAGAAACACACTACCTCAGTAAAGACTTTTAAACTGGTTTTGGACCTTTGTGTAGAGCTGATGGCATTAATTTTAGGTTGCATGCTAGACATAAATTAACACATTTTGAAGGCTATTTTGAAGAAGCTTCTGTGTTACAACACACTGCATAGGGCAGATGCACTGAAGCATACAATATGAAAGCCAGATAAGCAAATTCATCTCTAGTACCTGTTAAGTTTACATTTGAAGTTTATGTCATGAGCTAAGCAGCAAAATATTGGAAATTAGTAGGTGTACTTAAACTTTTGACTGGTAGTAGTATATATATATATATATATATATATATATATATATATGGTTGAATGTAATAATACATTTTCAACTTATTACATTTTGTTGTAAAATGTTTCATTGAAATAGCAGTTATCCTCAATTTTTAATTATAGATTAGTTTGCATTAGTACTGAGCTAGGCTTTCTGTAATTAATGTACTCCATTAAGTATTTCGAGAGTGAATTTTGTTTATCAAATAATTACGCGCTACCATCAAATTTTTCGAAAAGCGAGCTGACGTCATCACAATCAGCTGTTCTCCGAGTATTTAAATTTTTATAAAAAACAAACTCCAATTCAGAGGAAATATAGCGCTCGGAAGAACGAAAATTCCTCCACTGCTGATTGGTCCACGCACCATGGCTTCTCCGCAATGCATTATGGGAGGCGCCATGTTAACAAATCATTCTTGGCTTAGCACTGGACAAAACTAGGAGCTGCTCCATTCACTTTTACTAATTTAATTCTCAAATTCATTATTTATACTCAGAACAATTTACTGCTCAATAACGACTGTGAATTACTATTTTTCAGAGTTTTGTAGTATTTCAGACTACAGTAAAATTAACGTTCTCAAAGTTAATTACAAGGCTTTGTAGCCTATTTTTAGCAAAACTGATAACACCGCTTTCAATTTTACTCTGTAATCAGTATTAGTCTAGGATCTGGCCCAGAGTTCGTATAAATTTCTGGGTGCAGAGGTTTTGACGACTGATCTAGACTAATTTTGGGGGCGCAGAATCTGAATTTTTCTATGCCATCGCACGAAATTGGTGCGAAAGTGGTCAAAATGGCAAAAAATTGGCAAAAATGGCAAAATTTTATCAGTTTTTTGTATTTTTGTCATATTCTTGAGTTGAAAATTTTTTAAGGGCAATTTTTTGTTTGAGAATCTGTTTTTGTAACATACTGCTCGCTGAACCAAGAAAACTGACAAAAATGTCAAAAATAACAGCAAAAATAATAAAAAATTAAGTAAATATTGTCAAAAAATCGCAAAAATGAAATTTTTGGCTATTTTGGTGCATAAACTAGCTCTAACCAATCATATCGAACTAAATAGTCAAGAAATTAGATATTACTAGCTTTGCAAGAATTTATTAAAACAAAGTATGCACAAATGTCTAAATTTCGGGTATAAATCGATAAAAATGGTTGTAAAATACTTGAAAAAATACCCAAAATATAAAAAAATTGTACTAATTTTATGTTATTCTTAGGCTTGTTTGTTGTGAAATGCTTGAACTTCTTATAGAATCGATCTATTTGATTGCTTTAGAGTAACTAAGTTATATTTATTGTGTTTCAGGTTTAGTATTGGTAGTAGCTACAAATTGGGGATCCCTGTATTCATTATGTGATTCAACAGATGATAGAGCATGGTAAGTAATAATCGAATTGAATATTTAAAACATAAATATAGAGACCAATGTGTTACAAATTAATTTTTATACGTATAGAATAGAACCAGTTTATTATAATTGCAATAAGTCTTAGTATATTTTATTTTTTCAGGATGTATGTCAACTTGTGCCAGAAAAGAAGCATAGCTCAAACCTTGGTAAATGTATCTTGTGCCAGAAGAACAAAAGCCCAAGTGGAGAGAAATATTTGAGCAGCGGAGATCATGGAATAAAAAATTTGCTTCAGTTGGCTTCTGCGTACCCAAATGATGACAGAAGCAAGCGTTTGAAAGCCCTTACTGAGAGTCAGACTCCTTATATCCAGTATCACAGCACTTCGTGCTATGCAACATATAAAAATCGTGAACGTAGCTAGAAGTCTAAAAATGCTGAATCTGAACCCTCCGATTCCTCCTTAGGGGAAGCATTAACTCCTCCAGAAAATAGTTCAAGCAAAAGGATTAAAACACAGCATATCAAGGATATGAAAGTGTGTGTATTTTGTGGTTCAGCTGGAGTCAAATTGAAAGGTGGAAACATAAAACATTGACCATGATTTGTTTCGGATATGTACTCCAGGTCGTGCCCAAAAGTTATCGAGTTATGCTCACTTGTTCCAAGACGATGTTTTTACCAGAGTAGCGATGTTGAACGAATACAAAAATGTATTCGCTGCAGATGTATTCTATCATAATAATTGTATAAAGAATCATTTTGCAGCCTATGATCGCAGAATAAAGACGATTTTGGGAAACAGACAGCAAGAAAATGAAGTTATGGGTTCTACTGACATGGTTCAAGAAGCGTTTAATGATGTAGTCTCAAAAATAGACTTCACAAGCTGTGGATACAGTGTCACCTACTTGAGACAAGAGATCAATAAAAAGCTCTAGCTATTGTGATCCAAACGATCTTGATCTAGCCTTAAAACGCTTCCAAAATGAACGTCCTCCAATATGGATGGAATTTCTTCAGCATTTGTTTTCCACCCGGAATGTATCAGATAGCAACAATCAGTTGATGCTGAAGTGTGACACTATCTTCCAGATGTTTTTTACATCCTTCATAATGGTTTGGAGCCCACCCCATTGCATGTCGGATTTGCTCAAACTATACATAACCTGTCACAGTCTAAAGATCTTATTGAAATTGCAAACAAACGGAGCATTTGTGTAGGATATCAAGAAGTTCGCAAAATAAATTTTGCACTAGCAAAACGTACAATATCTTTATGTGGTTCACATAGAGTTCCAGTTCCTCCAGTATTTGATCAAAACCATCCAATTCAAGCAGCAATGGATAATTTTGACACCTTGGAAAATACCTTGTCTGGAATTGGTTCGACACACGATACGGTGCTAGTTTTATTCCAAAATGCTCCATTAAGCTCTGCACCAACACAACAGCATACTAATAAGATCAGTGAAGCTCCAGAGTCAACCCTCCGGCTTGGCAAGTTACAAAGCGTTGCCAAGAAATTATCTCGATTGGACCAAGACATGAACGAGGTACAATAAGTCAAGATTTCCAAGTCTCTGAATACAAGGCAAACGATCATTTACTAGAGACTGTTAATCTCGACCATTTCCTGTGGTTATGCGATACAAACATAGAACAACCACAATACAGGGCTCTTCAACTAACTCAAATACTGATAATGATGACTTTGTTCCAAGCTTTGTTGCTGTCAAAAGCCCTTTTGTAGGAGATAGCTTGAAGCCTACAACTATTGCGTTCACTCCCATACTGCCATACAAAGCAACTGAATTTGATACCATTTTTACAACAATGATTAACTTTCAGGACGTGCTTAAGCAGCAGAATAAGCCATACGGTGCACTGTGGTGTGATGAAGGAGTTTATGCTATTGCGAAGGAAATTCAGCTCCTGAAGAAAGATCTGTTCAGTAATTTGTTTATCGGATTGGGTGGATTCCATTTTGAGAAGATTGTACTTGCTTGTATTGGATCTTATCTTCATATATCGGGAATGAATCTGTTTTGGTTGAAAGCGAATGTTTCGGTCCAGACACAGTAAAATCCGTTATGAATGGCAATCATTATGTGAGAGCCAAGCAAGGATTATCTTTCGTGCACGAAGCAATAACAAGCATTATGTTCGATGGGTTTTTGAGTGTCGATGAACACCGTAACTTATATCAAGATGCTGCAACTAAAATTTCAATTATGGTTGCAGAACAAGAGCAATGGGACGACTTTAAGTCTTCGATATATACTCTGTCTCAATCCTTTCAACAATATATAAAGCAGAGGTCTGATAGTAATGAAAACTTTCATTACTGGTATCATTTTACCAATAGATTGTATCCAATCATCAGAGATTTAACCTACTCAATGCGGGCAGGTGATTGGTCACTATTTCTTTCTTCCATACAGAGATCAATCCCACTTTTCTTCGCCTACAATAGAACCAACTACGCCAGATGGGCACCAATCTTCTTTGAGGATTGTTTAAACCTTGAGGTACATTTTCCTGATCTCCACAAATCATTCCTTAGTGGTGGTTTTGTAGTGAGGAGAACGACACGACAATGTAGTGGAGTTCCAATGGACCAGGCACTTGAGCAACATTATAATAAGCCTGCAAAAGTGTCCGGAGGATTAATTGGCTTTACTTGGAGAAAGGAAGCAGTGGCACTGTGGAATATTATTAAACATGAGAAGGACTTATATTCTTCACAAATGAGAGGTTCCGGCCAGTTTGAAAATCGTGACGAGTATGATATTCATCATGAATACTCCAAGAGCCATGCCTTATCGAGCTCCAGTAATGTCCAAGCTATTCAACAGTACATTTACAAAGTTGGAAACACATTGAGCAAAACATTAGATGGCAAACCATTCAGAAACATTGCTACCGGTGAAGAGGATAAAGAGTCTTATACATATCACATTACTTGCCTGGATAGAGAGATGTTGCTTACAAGAATTTCAAAACCGAACGGCTTGAGAAAAAACAGAAACTTGTTTGCAGCAATTAAGAGGCAAAAACCCGCAACAGCGAGGAACACTTCCAGAAAACGAAAGGAATATGACATAAAAAAAGAAACCATTGCAGCACCGAACTACATTGCATTTGCTCAGCTCAGGAATTTCCATTGAATCAATTACTTTCCCATGAAATTACAACTCTTCCATTTTTTCTTGTAGACAGTGATGGTTTTTTGAAGAAATATAAGAAATCGGAATTGGGATCGGAAATTGAAAAGAAACTGGGTGAAGACCTCCCATTGTTGTTAGAAGGGAATGATGCAATGATCATAGATTTTATGGCTCAAGTAAGGAAATTCCCGGTGAAAAAAGCAATGTTGAAAACATTTGGTGAATTTGCACAATCACTTTTAAATATGTTTTTGAGTATGGGATCCAAGTCAACCACAATTCATATCTTATTTGAAAATTACAAGGCTTCAAGCATCAAGACTGGAGAACGGATGAGACGATCAATTGCGCATTCGAAAATACAAATTTCCATAACATCACCTGAGCAGAGGCTTCCAATTGACTTCAACAAGTATTGGAGTTCCACAGATAACAAGGCAAACTTCCAAAAAAATTTTGTCGGCTTTTTCATGGAAAACTACCATGGAGATAAAGTAATTGTACTGGGAGGTGGTACTCTTGAAAAATCAGAAGTTTGTGTCAAATTCCAAAATGGGAAGGTCTGCGAAATTCCTGAGCTTTGTTCTTCACAAGAAGAAGCAGATGACAAAGTGATGTTACATGTAAACTATGTGGGGATAAAGCAATGCCTGGTGGTGGAGCTACAGTTTCAGTAGCTACCAGTGATACTGATATCTTTGTGTGCCTCATCTACCATTTAACAAAATGGATTGAGCATGGCCTGAAGGAATGGTTTGTTAAAGGCTCTGGAACAAGTCGCAAAATCATTCTCTGCATGGCTTGCATCAAAAGCTTGAAAACGATTTGATCCAAGTTTTACCTGCCTTGCATGCTTTAACTGGCTGTGACAGTCAGTAAAGTAGGCACAAAATCTAGTGCACTGAAGCAGTCAAACTACTTTGATGAAATTAAGGACTTTGGCAAGGAACCACTTACAGAGGAAATAATCGAAGGTGCCGAAAACTTTCTGGTTCATTGCATCAAACCCAAGTCAAAATCCATATCATTTGATCAACTAAGATCTGAGCAATACTACAAAACTGGGGACAAAATCGATTTTACTCAGCTTCCTTGCTCTTCAAAAAGTATTAGACTGCATATTAAACATATCTTCAGTGCAAACTTTGGCTTGACTCTCCATATGGCTCCATATCTGAAAATTTAAATCCACTTGACTATGGTTACGTAAAGTCTGATGAGGGACTTTTGGAACCTCAACTAACCGATTACCCAGATAAACCTCAGGATTTGATTGAACCTTGCAGCTGCAAAACCTGTACCAAGAGGTCAAAATGCCCTTGCACTGCGTCATCCATACCATGCTGCTCATTCTGCAAGTGCAATCAAAGAACATGCCAAAATCCTAACGCCTGAATTTCAGCAGGTAACTGAATAAAATTACAGATGAACAAATCTGTACATTGTACTTCTGTTTCATTTTCATGGTGTCGGAAGATGATACCACAAAAGCCATAGTGCTTTTATTTGTAAATAATGTTTCAATAAAAGTTTCAAATAAACAAAAAAAAGAACAGAAAAAAAAAATGGGGCCTCATCATTAAATGAGGTCGTTCCCACTAAGTTAGCTATAACTTAGCCATTGCCGTGGTGCTGCACTGGGAAGATGCACCTGAGTGACGGTAACACTCTTTCTCAATCACATAAGCGGCCTTGACAGTTTTTGTCATTTTTGCCAAACTCTTTGCCACTTTTGCAAGATTTTCAGTCAACTTCATCATCAGAAATAATACATGATCTTATCTCACAGTCTTTTACAACATGCAAACCTAAGAGTTTTATAAAATTAGCACTATTTTTTATATTTTGTCTATTTTTTCAAATATTCTACAACCATTTTTAATCATTGTAACCCAAAATTTAGACATTTGTACATGTTTTTGTGTTAGGAAATTTTAGTAGAGCTATTAATATCTAATTTCTTGACTATTTAGTTCGATAAGATTGGTTAGAGCTAGTTTATGCACCAAAATAGCCAAAAATTTCATTTTTGCGATTTTTTGACAATATTTACTTAATTTTTTACTATTTTTGCTGTTATTTTTTGACATTTTTGTCAGTTTTCTTGGTTCAGGCAGCAGTATGTTACAAACACAGATTCTCAAACAAACAATTGCCCTTAAAAAAATTTTCAACTCAAGAATATGACAAAAATACGAAAAACTGATAAAATTTTGCCATTTTTGCCAATTTTTTGCCATTTTGACCACTTTCGCACCAATTTGGTGCGATGGCATAGAAAAATTCGGATTCTACACTCCAAAATTAGTCTACAGTAGATCAGTCGTCAAAACCTCTACACCCAGAAATTTATACGAACTCTAGGCCAGATCTTGTACTATATGTCATTGTTAAACAAACTAACGAGTAGTTGTAGCATGTGAAAAGAGGTGCGATGTGTAAGGAAGTCGATCTGGTGAATTTTAGCATGAAATCTGGTGCATGGCAAAACGGATTTGGGGCATGACACAAAGTAAATAAAAAATTTCACCCGTGAGTGAGTGTTGTGTTGCTAAGTTGGAAATGTTGTTTGGGCACATCATAAGGTGAGCTTTAAATTGATTAGAGTCAGGGGATTGCCCAGGATTTTAGAAGGGGGTATTTCCATAATTGAACCTTCGTGACGTCCATTATCTGATGCCTTGGTAGCAGCTGCCTTGTGGCCAGTTGCCAGAATTACTGAGTGTTGACCTGAAGCAGGCAACCTGGATAATAATAATAATAATTAATAATTTAGGATTTTACGGGGTTGTTTCCGGCCAACCAAGAAGCCCCCTTGGGCACGCCACTGAGAGTGTAAGGAAAAAATAGATGCGAATCATCTTGCAGATGACTTTGGTAGGGACAACAAACTTACATATAACAACAGATGTCAGTTAAGATAAGTTATATGGGACATATCGAGACCAGCTACCTGTATCTGTTACAAAGATCCTGATTGGCCAGAATTGGTCATGTGGGAACAACTAATCAATGCAAAATTGCCACATAACCTTGGGCAATATGGTTCCTGTGAAACTCGAAGTGGGCCAGATAAATGGTAAAGCTTGGCAGCCTAAACGATTATGATTGTATTAAACTAATTAAATCGCTGAAGTAGTCAATAAATACCTTTGGTAAACCTTTTGGTTTGCTTCCGCCCAAATTGTTCATTCTGATAAAGGTCAAGCTTTTCACTCCACCTTAGACCTACAGATTAACGTGGAATCAGAACCACGGCCCACCAGCCCAGCGTCTTAACCACTAGGTCATCCAGGGTACCCATTTATCTACCAACCACTTTCTTTATTGTGTGGAAGGATGAACAGCTGGGTTTTGCTGCGCGCTGGCTGCCGTCATCAGGTCTCGATCCAGGGGCCGATGGGTTCGTAGTCAGCTACGTTAACCACTACACCACCGAGGCGCAAAATAAATAAATAAATACTAGGCCCACAGAGGAAGGGCAGACAATGTTTGAGAAATTAGAACCAAAGTAAAAACATATTGTGAGTCGAGGTCCAAATTGAGAAAGTTAGCAGAGATGACCCAATAGGTATTACTAAATTGCTAATTGCAAGCTTGTTGAGTCTCCTTCTGGATAAATGGCATGGTTAAAGGGGCATGGATATCACTTATCTCATTTTACATGAAATTTGAAGTCACTATCTATTGAAGTTGGTATATACTTCTGCCAAATTTCTCACATTGGCTAAGGCCAAGAGTAGAATGTAAATGGACATATAGCCCAAGATTAGATAAATTCTCATGCTGTTGTAAATCAAAGATATCTCTACTGCGCGTAGGGCAAGATTTGGATGTTATGTAAGGATATGGTGGGGTAATTGTTTCAGGGCACAGATATTTACAACATAATTTTATTTAAAAGGTAGAATCAGCGGAGGCACTAAACAGCTCGTCGGTTTGCCAGTAACTCCAGCTTGAATGGGTGTAAAGGACAGAAGGGCCCACCCATGGACAAGTGAGAAACATCCAGAGAAGAATTCCAGGTGGGTACTGGAAAAAATTTCAAGCAGGCACAAGTACAAAGTTCCAGAGTCAAGGGCACTGGAGGCTTCTCTGGAGTATCCGCAAGTAGAACAATCCGTTTCACTTGTTGGTTGCCCAATAAAAGAAAACTAATTTCTCTGGAGACGAAGCACAAGGGCTTGATGTGCAGAAATAAGGTTTATTCATTCAGTGACATTTTAAAAGAGTTTCTGGTACATAAAGTGTCAAAGCGTGAATGAACAATGCTTAGCTACAACTGGAGTTAACATTGGTAATGGCCCTGCATGATGATGAGGGGCAAATTGTGTGTTTTTAGAGTATGGTAATGGTCACTAGTTACCGTATATGGAGTATTACAGTTTAAAGTGGAAGGTTAATCAATTTTAGTCCTCAAAATTTATTTCATTGGTCTGTGTAGGCGGGGCCACCAGCTTGACCTCCGTGTGAAGAGAGACCAACGCACGAAACAACATAAGGTTCATAAGGTAAGGTAAGGTGTGTCAATTTATTAAGAAATTATGTACTGTACACATCTACAGTAATATGGGCATAATTGTAGAAATAATATTGTTAAGTAAGTTAAGTTAGGTATTGGGTTCTAAATGATAAATTGTAGACGCTGATCATTATTAAAATTTTCCACTGTAACAAAGTGGGTCATTTTGTGCCAACGAATTGAGTTAAATTTGAATGTGGGAGTGCAATCGAGTCATAAGAAAATCATTCCCAAAGTAAAATTAAAGGATTGATAAGCTCGTGTAATATTGTCTTGTTAGTATTAAGTATGCTGCATCATCTTCAACAGAGTTTGTGTCCCTTTTCGGCATTGTACAAAGAATTTATGTCCTGTTCTCTGCTATGTTTATCAGTGGGGACTTCTGACAGAGCACGTCAGAAATCTCAATGTGAAGCCAGTATGCGAAACACGCTGGGAGCAGTGGCGATTCTAAGAATTATTTTTGTGGGGACAAAGACTTAAAAATTTTCCCAAGTAGAATGGGTGATTGAGGGAGCATCCAGGCGCAGAGCGTTACTAGTGGAGTTTGGAAAAGTTGTTTTTATTAAGTTGTTTTATTAATACATTTCGAAATGGTTTACACTCACAAACTTTGTAATAGAATAATGAAATTATCTCACAAAATCATGCTCCAGAGTCAATGTTTTATTTATACCATGTCATTATTGTCATAATAGTTACTGATAGTAGTCAGTGACCAGAGGCGGATTAAGATACCTCGGGGCCCCGGGGCAATGAAGAATATGGGAGGCCCTTTTCTATAGCTTTTTATTAACAATACATGTACATGTACAGTACATAGTACATTTACACGAATTATATGTACGATGCTAGGCTAATTGAGAAACAAACTTAAAAGAACCTTAACACACTGTATTTTGTCGTTTGCCAAAACCAAAGAGTATTAAACAAATTTTACTTTAGGACCTATAAAACATAAAATAAAACAGGGAATTTGTCAGTTTGTGCACTCTGTCATATTTAATCAAAGAAGTTTGCGAAATCTCGAATTATATAATCGAAACTCAGTTGATTGGTGGCCCCTTCAAGCATGGGAGCCTGAGGCTTCAGCCTCAATAGCCTCAGTGATAATCCGCCATTGTCACTGGCGAATCCATAGGGGTCGGGTGAGGAGGCTCCAGCACCCCCATTGATAGAGAGGTTTCGCATTCCCACTGATGTTTCTTGTCTCAATCAACGACATTCTCTCTGAGTAGACAAGCGTGCAGGAGTTAAATATGACGTTTATTGCATATTATTTTATGGTGGGTTACAAGTTTATACATTTCTATGGGTGCATGAGATTGTGCGCGTACTGCGCCTCTGCTGTGATTAACATTCACACAAACCAGTGCGATTGGCTCTGTTTTTCACAAATTTGGATTTCTAACGGTAACCGTCGCTTTAGGCGAGTCTTCCGTTGCGCGTTTTCCTGGTAATTAAGTTCAGCCGAGTGAATTCGGGGTTGTCTCGTCTTTTTTTGTTTGGCGGTCATCTTGAATCTGTCGCGGTCGCGTTCAGTCTATTGATGTCATTTTCCGTCATGGAGGTGATAACGGAAAAAGTTGTTGACATTTTTGCCCCCAAAAAAAAATCGGCGGATCCTCCAGAAGTGAAAAGAATTTGTTTGGCCGTCTTATGAGATGAGACGATCCATTGGCACATTTTTTCATAATTCATTCATTACAATTTTACAGCATTTCACAGATTTACAGTAAAGGCAGAAAGCTAAAGATTGACAGTTGTAAATGTAATTTTAGTTATCTTATTAACAAACAAGAATCTTTTTTCTGAGTTTGGTTGGACAGTAAGCTAGAAATTGGCTGTTCATTATTTCTATTGTCAAGTAAGTGTTTTTTGGATTTGGTTGAACATTAAAAGAATTATAGATTAGCTGTTCTTCTAGTTAATTAGTAATCACTGAACATTAAACTTTTTACAGAGTGTTTTTGTGGGTTGGGTTGCATATTTTTTAAGATTTCAGAACGGCATCCGAACTCAACCAGCCCCCACCCCAAACAAAAATTCTAGATCCGCCACTAATAGTAGTAATATGTATCTTGCTGATTTTTATCTATATGTATAATGCATTGCAACAATATGTTCGGCACACATTACAAATTTACAAATTAAATTTATAGTGACATTTTTCTTTTCTTCACTCTGCTAAAACTAGTGATAACTTTGTTGAAATCAAAGGTTTCTGCTTGGTCCCTCTCAATACTAATCAGGTCAAGAACAGATAAACGATCTTCACCCATTGTCGGTCTCAGGTAGCATTTAATTAGTTTCAGTTCACTAAATGTCCTTTCTGCTGTAGCTGTAGAGAACTGATTGTACCTAATATTCGGTAGAAAAGGGCAACATTTGGATAAGCTATATCTAGCATATTCCTCTTGAGGAACAACAATACATCCTGCACAGGTGCATCTTCTAGTTCCACTCCAATGGCAGGTGTCTCCTGGATTAGGTAGGAGTACTGGGTGTACTCTACAGCCGCTGCATCAGTATCTATGTCTTTAGAATATGTATCTGCCAAATCTTTGAACATAGATTTTTGACCGAAATGTTGTGGCATTAAACAACTGAATTTTGTCAAAAATTCTACAAAATCCAGGAATCTCTCCTAAAATTTCTGCAATAAATCTATTGTACATCTTGAATATGGTTTTGGATCGGTTGCTTGCTCGCCCAAGGTTGTCTCCCCTGTCATTCTCTTTTGACGCCTCACTCTAGGGTTTTGAAAGTTTATTTCTCCCCTATCATCTTCAGCTATTTTCCGGGCATTTTTTAGTTTATTTTCAAATGCCTCCTCTGACCTTAGTGCTTGTATGGAACTTAATGTGAAGCGTATCATATTTGATGTTTGTATCATGTCCATTTTGCCAGTTTGTAGATAGTTGGATAAACTAAGGGTGTTTTTCTAGAACCTCTCATATTTCCAATAGCAAAAGAAATTCCACCTTGCTAATATGTATGAGTTGTAACTCATTTGCCTTAGCACTGTCCCGTCCGGAGAAAGCGGACGCACGCATTCGTCATGAAGCGCTTATTCTCACAGACCAACTAACTAAATATAGTTTTCTCATTTCTATCGTGGTGTGGTATGGTATCCTTTTCGAGGTTAATCTGGTAAGCAAGAACATGGAAAGAAAAAGTAGCGATATTGTTGCCGCCAAAATATGTAACAGCATTGAGTATCTACTGTACGTTGTAAAATATGGGGATATAGGGTATAAGGAAGCTTTAATAAAAACAAAGGAAATAGCTGAAAAACTTTTTTTTATGCATAAAGGAGGGGCCAAGGGCGAGTACCCGAAAAAATGCACCTCTCATAAAGGAAGAAGATAGTCTAAATCAAGGCCCAAGGTTCTCGAGAGGCCTGGACACTCTGCGTTTGAAAGATTGAAGGTCATAGACAGGGCGAAAGGTGGAATGAGAGAGATTGTTCCAGAGCTGACCGGTTGAGTAGATGAAAGATTGAAAATGCTGATTAACCCTTGCGTTAGAGAGTTGGACAGAAAAGGAGTGAGAATGTGTTGAAAATCTGGTACTACGTGCTCTCCTTAAGGAAGGAGGCATGCAGTTAGAGAGCTCAGAAGAGCAGTGTTCGTTATAATAACGATAATAAAGAGAGAGTGAGGCAACATTGCGGTGAAGAGAGAGGGATTGAAGACCGCCAGTAAGAGGCGGTGAATTGATGCGACGAAAAGCCTTTGATTCCACCCGGTCAGCTAGGGCTGTGTGGGTTGAGCCACCCTACACATGTGAAGCATATTCCATACAGGGGCGGACAAGACTTCTGTACAGAGACAGCAACTGAGTTGGGGGTGAAGAAACTGCGGAGTCAGTACATCACACCTAACCTCTCAGGGGCTGTTTTAGAAAGAGTATATATGTGATCTTTCCAGGAAAGGTTACGAGAAAAGGCAACACTATGAATGTTAAAAGAATAGGAAGAATTGAGTTGAGTATTGTTGAAGCTAAGGGGGAAAGTCGCGTGGAAGATTGTGACAAGTAGACAGATGAAGGAACTGCGAAGCATTGAGTGTCTGCTGAGAGGAGCGCTTTGTGAAGCGGGTGAAGTGAAGAGTAGAATCATCGGCATATGAGTGGATAGGACTGGAAGTGCGATTTAATAGATTATTGATAAATAAAAGGAAAAGAGTGGGTGACAGGACAGAACCCTGAGGAACACCAATATTAATAGCTTTAGGTAAAAAAACAGTGGCCATTTACAACCACAGCTATAGCTCGGCCAGAAAGGAAATCAGATGAAGGCACAGATAGGACAGATAAGATAGAAACCGAAGGAGTGTTAATTAAGAAGTCGGCATCGGTGGACGTACTTTTGAAATGGCCAGTAATTTCAGATTAGGGCCAAGATTTGTTACATATTGTGCTTTTTACACTTGTATTAACATATGTTTCGTATTTATCAATTATTACGAAAGAAATCTTTTATAACTTGAAGAGCCTAATCATTTTCATTAATCAGTAAAGTAACATAAATATCATCAACTGTTGCCGCAAAATAGAAGTCAACATCTTCCTTCCTTGACTAATCAATTTTAAAATTAGAAAGAGCCGTTTTGAGCAGAAAACTGAGATTTGTTTATAAAAAACCTCTGAACAGGTAGCTAGAACAACGTGAAAAAAGTGTTAGCAGCTGACGAGGAAGCTTCTAACAGTGGCTGCATCCTCCATCGCGGGACACGTCAACGCGAAGAAGAGGCGACGTCAAACCAAAACATCAACGCGCTGGTGGCCAAACTTCCAAATCTCCGTGCAGCGGGCTGTCTATGGTTGGCCAGACTGGCAGTCGACGGCCTGTTACGTAGCTCGGTCAGAGTGCCGATCGGCTCCCGGGGCCGGACCTATTCTCAGCGTGCTATTTTTTCAATTACAGGGAGCAATTGCGTGCTCCCCGAACTACTCTTACTCTCTGGCGACATTAAGACTAATCCAGGCCCCACTACAACTTACACATGTCACCATACACAAAGAAAATAGACACAATAGCACCATGAGACACATACAGAAGTATAATATTAACATATTACAGTACAACGTAGATGGCCTCACAAACAAAATCATGCAGCTTAGGGAATTCGTACACAAACAAAACATTCACATAGCACTTATACAAGAAACAAAACCAAAACGCACACACAAAACACCCACCATCCCTGACTTCACGGCGATCCGTCAAGATCGTACTGGGGGTAACGGGGGTGGACTCATCACTTACATACGTAAAAGCATTAGCTACACTGATGTTACCCAAAACATTACAAACACAATCCAAGCAGATAACACGATAGAAATACAGGCAGTTAACATTAAAACACGCGCAAAACACAACACCACACTAATCAACATTTACATTCCACCAGATAGTTCACCTCAGGTGCCAGCCAATTACAATCCACAGTTACACAATTTGGCCTCTCTCACTAATGTCATCTTAGGAGGAGACTTCAACGCCAAAGACACTAGTTGGTACCTGCACAACCAAAACAACATCAGAGGCACCAACATAGCCACACAACTAAACAGCCTCTTCATTCTTAACAATACAGAAGAACATACACACATACCACATCAAGCAGGATACTCAAACTCATCCCCAGACATAACGTTCTGTTCCCCTCACTAGCAACACATACACAATGGAGAACAGAAAAACAACTGTCATCAGACCACCTGCCCATCGTCATTACAACACATTCTACACTCTGCCCCAACAGCCTTAGGCACACTTACAGAAATTACAAGAAAGCTGATTGGGAACAGTTCAAAATACAGACTGAGGAACAATTCACCACATTAAACAGCACACCCATCATAAACATCAATACAACACTCAAGACATTTAATCAGATCATCAATAATGCAAACAAATACATACCCAAGGGCAACATTATGAAATACAACCCAAATTACACTAGAGAAATAGCCCACCTCATAAGGCAACGTAACAACCTCAAATATAACACACAAACACCACACACAGAAGCCATGAAACAGCAGATACAACAGCTCAACACAGAAATAAACAACAAACTCAAAGAAAAACAAACAGAAACATTCAGGGAATTCATAACAACACTAAACCACTCCACAGATACATCCAGGCTATACAAGACTATAAACAGCATTATCCACTCTAACAGCGGCATTCACACCTCACACGCGGCTATCTGTCGCAGCCAAAATAATATCCCAACATACACACAACAAGCTAACATTCTGGTTAATCACTACGCAAAGAGAAGTCACTTAAACAGAGACAACAACCAGAAACACGCAGACAGACAAACAGCCAGACACAAGAAAACCTACAGACTCGACACGACCATTACACCCTTCAATACAGACCAGACCACCAAGATTATCAAAAACATTAAGAATTCGAAGGCTACTGGGCCAGACAACATATCTAACATACACCTTAAACACTTGGGCCCACAAGGAATACTAGCTCTCACAAATATCAGCACATATTCATACCAACACTGTATTATTCCTGACATATGGAAACAAGGTAAAATTATTACACTACTCAAACCAAACAAAAATCCAACAGAACCAGCTTCCTATAAACCCATTACTTTACTATGCACACCTTCCAAAGTAACAGAAAGACTAATCTTACAAATCACCAACCCACACATTCCACTATCTCCTACTTAACATGAATTCAGACCTCACCACTCAACCACGACATTACTCACTAACCTCACGCAGCACATCATGGATGGCATCAACTCCAGACGACCAGCTCAACGTACACTATTAGCAACAATACACATTAGTAAAGCATTTGATGCTATCCCACGCTTCCCTCTCATAAACAAAATACTCAACACAAACATGCACAATAACACCAAAAGGTGGCTGAGCAACTATCTTTCAGGAAGATACTCACATGTCACATTTAATGGCAAGTCATCCAAAAACAAGCTTTTTCCGAACGGGGTCCCTCAAGGCTCTGTTCTCTCACCAACACTCTTCAACTTATACATGCATGACATTCCAACACCCATAGATAACAAGCTTACCTTATCATCATATGCAGATGACATCACTCTAACATCCACCCACAACAACATCGACACCGCTACAAATAACCTACAAACATACATAAACAGTATACAAAACTGGCTCACACACAATAGACTCAAAGTAGCGCCCACAAAATCAACCATCACCTTGCTTACAAGCAACACAAAAGAACACCAGGTAATTCCACAGCTTACACTAAACAACATCAACATTCCACACACTCACAGGACCAAAATACTTGGGGTCACATACAACACATCATTATCTTTTGCAAACCACATTCAGGACATTAAAAACAAATGTACGTCAAGACTTAACACTCTTAGGGTACTAACAGGCACAAATTTTGGACACCAGCAGGAAACAACATCACTCATATACAAACAATATATTCGCTCAGTTATGGACTATGCTAGCCCATGCTGTGCACCCATTATCTCAAACACACACATAAACACCTTACAGACAATACAAAACAACGCACTTCGTATCATTACAGGGTGCACTCAAACAACACCAATAGAACACCTGCACACACAGAAACAAAAATACTGAAAGTTAGGGAACATTTAGACATGAGGGGAACACAATTCATGGCAGCAGCGACAACTAACCCACAACACCCTTGCCACTACATGTACAATCATGCACCAATACCTCGCACCATTAAGGTAACACCAGAGAGACATTATAACCAAATACTCCATTCCATACCACACCCCACAGACATCACACAGTACAGAAAACACATACACACTCACCTAACCCACAAAGCACTGACACGACTCGGTCCGAATGCGGTCCTAGGTGCGAAGCCGCCACCCATTAACAGGTCAGAGATCAGCCTGAGCAGATCGGATCGAGTTAAGTTAGCACGATTCCGATGTGGACATCACCCCAACTTTCGGACATATAAACACAGACGAGACAACTCCATAGACGACACCTGCCACCTATGCCAGGACACACCACAAACAATTGAACACATTATGACAGACTGTACCGCTCTAGCACAACAACGAAGACAACACAACATCACTAGTGCGCTGAACCTCTGGTCCACTCCGGAGAGGGCGATCGGTTACCTGCGTGCCGCCGGCTTGCTCGATCAGGATGGGCTGATCGGCTAAACAACAACAACAACCGAAGGAGGGCAGTTTGGAAATTAAAGACTTGTGCCACACTCTATCAAAAGCTTTTGATATTATCTAGCGCAATAGCAGAAGTTTCACCGAAATCCCAAAACGAGGATGACCAAGAGTCAGAGAGATATACAATAAGATCGTCAGTTGTCCCTTGTGGAAACCATACTGACGATCTGAAAGAAGATTGTGAGAAGAGAGGTGTTTAAGAGTCTTTTTATTAAGGACAGATTAAAAAACTTTAGAAAGGCAAGAATTCAAAGCTATTGGACGATAGTTGGAGTAGTGACAGCGGTCTCGCTTCTTTAGGACATTCGGAATGGAAGCGAACTTGCAGTAGGAAGGAAAAGTACCAGATGAAAGACAAAGACGAAAGAGTTTGCCTTGGTAGGGTCTCAGCACGGAAGCATATTTCTTGGGAACAGGAGGGATACCATCAGGACCGTATGCCTTCCTTGAGTTCAGCCCAGCTAGAGCAGAAAAAAACATTTTTGGAAGAGATAATTTCAGACATAATTAAGTGAGGGAGGAGATAGGAGGAACAGCACCGGAATCGTCCATGGTTGAATTGGAGACGAAAGTTTTAGCAAAGAGTTCAGCCTTATCGGGAGAAGAGACGTCAACTGAGCCGTCGGAATGGAAAATAGGAGGAAAAGAAGTTGTTGGAGAGGTTCTTGGCTTGGTGCCAGAAACAGCGAGAAGAATGAGAATTGGATAGGTTTTCACATTTTTATTGGATGATGGAATTTTTGGCAAGTCGAAGAACAGATTTTGTGCGATTCCGGGTAGAAATATAACTGAGTGAGAGTCAGAGCAATTAGGATAAAGGTAGACAACGCAGCTGTATTTAGTTTGAGACTGTCATGTAAGCCGCAGCCAGAGGGTGTAGAATTCGAAGGATTCGAGTTCGGGAATACGAGAGGAAGTGCCGGTCCAGCGTTGATGTCGCCTTCATGCATTCGTCGTAGGAAACGCCAGTTCAGCCACGAAGGTGAAGATGAAGTCAGAGCCGGCCCTAGGGGCGGGCGAACGGGGCGACCGCCTGGAGTGCAACTGCCCTGGAGGCGCCAAAAGCCCGTCGTAAAAATAATCGATTGCATTAATACAATCTTTAGGGCATGTATTGGGGGTCATTTTGGCTAAGGCCGGCTCTGGAGGAAGTTATTCCTACGAACCCAGAAACTAGGTTCGAAGTTGACTTCTATCAGCTTGTAGATACCGCGACATTGTCAATAGAAGAACGGTTTGAACAAATGAAGCCTGTGGAACTTTGGGGTTTCCTTTATGATCTGAAACAGCTTCCTGACAAGAAAACTTTATTAAAGAACTGTATGGATCTTCATCACGCACTAAAAGATGGAGAAGGCTATGACATTAACGGTTTCGACTTTGGCGAAGAGTTAGGTTATCTTACAAGTTTTTCTGCCTAAGGATCGTAGCACTTCTCAAGAAGTACTACAATTTATTTTGAATAATCATCTTTGTCATAACTTCCCAAATACCTGAGTATCACTCAGAATATTATTAACTTTGCCTGTCTGAGTGACAAGTGGCGAGCGGAGCTTCTCAAAGTTTAAGCTCATAAAGTCTTAGCTACAATCGACCATGGGAGAAGACAGGCTTCCTTCGCTAGCTGTCCTTTCAATTGAGAATGCTGTCGCTCGCTAAATATATCTGTCACATGCTATATCAGGTTTTGCGGCGACAAAGGCACGAAAAGTGAACCTTTGAATGGGAATGATTTGATTTTTCTTATGTATAAAATAAAGCTTTTTTACATTAATCGTTAAAATAGGGGCAAGGGGCGCCGAACACAAAGTTCGCACGGCTGCAATTTTGCCTGAGGCCGGCTCTGTGTAGATTCCAGTAGACTTAAAACTAGTATTCGTCTAGAATCTAGACAAAGGGTCGGTAACATATGGACCGCGAAGGCATTTCATCCGTCCCGAGAGATGAAATTGATAAAGTCTAAGTTCAGGTCAAGAATGACTGATGTTTTGCATCAGGCTATAAGGGTAACTGTAACTAACATGAATGTTGACGTTAACACACTTGCGAACAAGCTGTAGCTGCAATGCTCACATTAACTAACGAACATCAGCCTTCCTAAAATGCTTAGTATTATGTATATATAAGTGTATCTAGTATTTTTGTGAAGTATCATTTGCCGTCATGTACTGTACACATAAAATAAAAAAATAAATAAAAATGAGCGTCAAACGTTTTATGGTTATATTTGTAATAAAAAACAAAATTCACAATTTTATTTCATACAGCCCTCTCCGCCTGAGAGATCAGCATCTCAGTATGTTCAAGTTATGCTAATTACTAATTAGGCAAGCTGTTAGAGAAAGGTTGCTGACCAGTGCTCTAGACAATAAATCGCTGGATTATCAGATGCTAGCCAATTACCTTCAGGAGCCAACTTCTGAATTTCATCTACTCTGTTTTGGACAAAAGAATTTAGTGACTGCTAAGTCTTTAACCACTTTAACACAATTTGACTATCAGTCCGAAAATGGATATCTAAAATAGTGAGGTTCTTTTTGTATACTTCCACAACATTCGTAACCAGACGCGCTGAAATCACAGCAGTTGTAAGTTCCATTTGTTCGGGTTGGAGCTATTTTTGCTTCTGCTATAATTAGGTGTACATGGTTGTCACTCCTAATATACACATTGTAGTGAATACTCTTATTTTAGTTTCAAGATAAATGTTAATTTTACCGTCTTGAATTTCGGAATAGTTATAAATTCATTTTAAATTAGTTACCCCATTATAATTCAATTGTGAACCACATTAATACTAATTTTATGTATACTATATTATTTTATTGTATGTAAACATAATTAATTATATATCACAATTGTCAGTTAATTATTTATATTCAAATATTTATTTTAATCTAATACCATGTCCATTTTGCAAATAAATAATAGAAAACCAAGGGTTATATTTTCCACCTTTGGTACTGTCGCAGTTTCGCCTAACGGACTCAATACGGCTAGTGAGATAATCACTGGTTGGCACTTAACTAGCGGCAGTGCTTATGGCTACATCATCCAGGTTAACCTATACCGGATAGATGCGCTACGGTCCCAAGCCGTAGCTTGCCTAGGCCAACGACGACGACGTAAACCAACAATTGGTGACCCCGGAGCTGGATTACCCCTTCACCCGAACGACTAGGACTAGACTGTAATGTCGTTCGTGCCCATCACCCCCTTCACCCGAGCGACTAGGACCAGACTGTAACGTCGTTCGTGCCCATCACCCCCTTCACCCGAGCGACTAGGACCAGACTGTAATGTCGCTCGTGCCCTCTGCCCCTCACCCCTGCCCGTGCGCTCTGTGCCTGCGCTCGTCTCAACCTCCACTCCTTCGTTGGTAACTTGTCGTCTTGCTTGTACGTCAGCAAGCATAGGAGAAGATGCCTGACGATGCTGGTGCCATCTCCCACTTGAGCGTAAAGCTCCCCGTCTTCTGGCCGGGTGATCCATTTATTTGGTTCCACCAAGTGGAATCACAATTCAACTTGGAAGGATCACCGCTAGCAGGACGAAATACGATCATGTTTTGTCCTCTCTACCAGCGAGCATCATCTCTGAAGTCCGTGACGTCATCGTGTCTACTTCCACGAGTGAGGACCCATACAACGATCTGAAGTCTGCCATCCTGTGCCGCACCACTGTCTCCGAGCGTGAGAAACTACATCAGTTAATCTCAAAAGAAGAACTTGGAGACCGTAAGCCCACTCAAATGCTGAGGGCTATGCAGTGCGCTCTAGGCGAACGCGCACAAACCTTCGATAAGGACATCTTTAGACAGTTGTTCTTGCAGAAACTTCCTCCATCAGCTCAGCGTGTCTTGGCCACTATGGATCCTGCTACTCCAGTTGATAAACTAGCAGAAACTGCCGACAAAGTAGTGGAGATTGACACAGCTCCGGTCAACAACGTGAACACACAATCGGAACTGGAGTTGAAAGTGGAAGAGTTAAGTCAACAACTCAATCACGTTTGTTCTCTGCTACAAAATCAACGGCAAAGAAGCCATTCTCGGTCAAGATTTACGAAGAGGCATCGTTCGAGTTCCGGGAAGATCTGTTTCTACCACTCGAAATTTGGAAAGAAGGCTAGGAAGTGCATCTCCCCTTGCAATTTTTCGTCGGAAAACCCAGCAGCGAGTCCTAATGGCGTCTAGTACTCGCACTGCCAACCTGTTATTCATAAAGGACAGGAACTCTGGTGTCAATTTCTTGGTTGATACCGGAGCGTCAGTCAGTGTATTCCCTCAAAAATCTGGTCATACGCACTCGGAATCTCCGCCTCTATACGCTGCTAACGGTTCACGCATACCCACGTACGGTACTCAGTCGCGTGAACTAAACTTGGGCCTTCACCGATCCTTCAAGTGGATTTTCATCTGTGCTCAGGTGCAGCATCCCATAATCGGCGCTGACTTCCTCCAGCATTTCAAACTCCTGGTGGATCTTGACAAGCGACGCTTATGCGACCAGGCCACACTGCTTTCTGTTCTTGCCAAACAGGTTGCCCTTCCGGACGCCTCGAACTCTGCACTTTCCCTCGTTCCCCCTAATTCCATGTACCAGTGCCTTTTCCAGCGATATCCAGGAATTCTTCAACCGATGCAGATGGGTGATACCATTAAGCACACCATTACCCATCACATTACAACAAAAGGTCCCCCTGTGTTTGCAAAACCCAGACGTCTTGCCCCGGACAAACTGAAAGCTGCCAAATCGGAATTCCAGCTTATGCTGGATCTTGGGATAATAAGACCTTCCAAAAGCAGTTGGTCCTCTCCCCTACACCTGGTCCAGAAGAAGTCAGGAGACTGGAGACCATGGGGATTACCGGTTTTTGAATTCGACAACCATCCCGGACCGATATCCGGTACCAAATGTCCAAGACTTTACTTCTCTTCTCCACGGCAAATCTATCTTCAGTAAAATAGATCTCGTTAAGGCTTTCCACCACATTCCCGTAGAGCCTTCGGATATTCCCAAGACTGCAGTTTGTACACCATTTGGGTTATTCGAATTTTTGAAGATGCCGTTCGGGCTACGGAATGCTGCGCAAACCTTTCAGAGGTTTATAGATGAGGTCACCAGAGGCTTAGACTTTGTTTATGCCTACATCGATGATTTGCTTGTGGCCAGCTCAACGGAAGAGGAACATAAGGAACATCTTTCACTCCTCTTTCAACGCTTAGAACAATACGGTGTTACTATTAATGCATCTAAGTGTGTGTTTGCACAGCCAACCTTGGAATTTCTTGGTCACACGATTTCGCAGCACGGAATTACCCCCCTTCAGGACAAGTGTGAAGTGATAAACAATTACCCTATGCCAAATAATCAGCGTGAGTTACGTCGGTTTCTAGGTTTGGTAAATTATTACCACAAGTTCATTAAAAACTGTGCCAGTGTTCTTGCTCCTCTACACGCTATGATCACACACAACGCAAGGTAACGAAATTGGTATGGTGTAGCGATAGTTTTACAGGCGTTCGACAATGCCAAAATGCTATCAATAGGCATTGTCCTCTGTCATTTCCTATCAGTGATGCCCCCCTAACTCTGACGGTCGATGCCTCAGATGTTGCGATCGGTGGAGTGTTGGAACAAACCATTAACGGTCAACAAACACCCATCGCGTTTTACTCGAAAAAGCTGCAGCCAGCCCAAACGCGTTATAGTGCTTTCGGACGTGAACTTCTTGCTATTTACTTAAACGTGAAGCATTTTCAACATTTCCTTGAAGGCCGAGAGTTTTGTGTTTTTACCGACCACAAACCTTTGGTCACTGTCTTCAATAAAAACAGCTGTAACCACTCTCCCAGAGTCATCAGGCAACTCGATTATATCTCGCAATTTACCACAGATATCCGCCACATCAAAGGTGTCTTGAACACTCCAGCGGATGCACTCTCAAGAATAGAGATTACTTCTGTTACCCTCAGCTCTACACTGTGGAATGCTATTGCACAGGATCAAGATAAGGATATGGAACTACAAGACCTGCTCAGAGAAGACTCCACTCACTCACTTTCCCTCAAGAAAATGAGTATGCCAGGATTGTCTGTGCCCCTCTATTGCGACGTATCAACAGCTGCTATTCGCCCTTATGTCCCTCCATGTCACAGACAAGCAGTCTTCACGGATCTTCATAACCCCTCCCATCCTGGTATCCGTGCTTCGCAACACCTGGTTACCTCTCGCTTTGTTTGGCCCTCGATGCGGAAGGATGTCAAACATTGGACCAAAACGTGCCTTGCCTGCCAGCGTGCCAAAGTCCAAGGCACACCAGGTCCCCCTTTGACGCATTTCCGCCCCCATCCCAGCGATTTGAGGTAATTCATGTAGACATTGTTGGCCCTCTTCCAGTGATTCAAGGCCAACGTTATCTGCTCACCTGTCTCGACCGCTTTTCCAGATGGCCTGAAGCCATCCCACTTCCTGATATCCAAGCGGACACTGTTGCAAGAGCCTTTCTTCATGGATGGGTATCAAGATTTGGATTGCCGACAAAAGTCATCACTGACCAAGGTCGCCAATTTGAGTCTTCGCTTTGGAAGAAGTTTACCAGCTTGTTGGGTACAGTACATGCGCATACCTGTGCGTATCATCCGCAAGCTAACGGCCTCGTCGAACGCTTCCATCGCCAGCTGAAGTCATCCCTTATGTGTCACGAAGACTCCCATTGGATGGATAAGCTTCCACTCGTGTTGCTTGGTATTCGCTCTGCATTTAAGAGTGATCTGAAGACTACAGCGGCTGAACTAGTCTATGGAACAACACTGCGGCTACCAGGTGGCTACTTCACTGCAGGGGATAAGTCATGTGATCCTACGGAATTCGCTCAAACACTTTCCTCTCACATGCAGTCCCTTCAGCCTGTTCCCCCTCGATTGACTAGCCCACAGAACATCTTTGTTTCCCCAGCCCTCCAATCTTGCACCCACGTTTTCGTTCGTGTACCTCTCCCAAAACGGCCTCTCCAATGTCCATATGACGGGCCCTATGAAGTTCTCCGACGTACGCGCAAATCATTTCTCATCCAGCGCGGTTCCAAGGTCGACAAGGTTTCTATCGATCGTCTTAAGCCTGCGTTTTTGGAATCA
Source organism: Bathynomus jamesi (assembly GCA_023014485.1). Taxonomy (NCBI): domain Eukaryota; kingdom Metazoa; phylum Arthropoda; class Malacostraca; order Isopoda; family Cirolanidae; genus Bathynomus; species Bathynomus jamesi. The sequence goes on from JAJOZX010003922.1 coordinate 255,462, forward strand.
ACCTTAAGTGAGGTACAAGTAGCTACCAAAAAGGTCCAGCGGAAATCTGTGTCGTTCGGAACTCTTTGAACTTCCTCTCTGGTGGGGGAGTGTGTAGTGAATACTCTTATTTTAGTTTCAAGATAAATGTTAATTTTACCGTCTTGAATTTCGGAATAGTTATAAATTCATTTTAAATTAGTTACCCATTATAATTCAATTGTGAACCACATTAATACTAATTTTATGTATACTATATTATTATTGTATGTAAACATAATTAATTATATATCACAATTGTCAGTTAATTATTTATATTCAAATATTTATTTTAATCTAATACCATGTCCATTTTGCAAATAAATAATAGAAAACCAAGGGTTATATTTTCCACCTTTGGTACTGTCGCAGTTTCGCCTAACGGACTCAATACGGCTAGTGAGATAATCACTGGTTGGCACTTAACTAGCGGCAGTGCTTATGGCTACATCATCCAGGTTAACCTATACCGGATAGATGCGCTACGGTCCCAAGCCGTAGCTTGCCTAGGCCAACGACGACGACGTAAACCAACAACATCAACACAATATGCTTTGGTGCTTGCGTCACTAAAAGCATGCAGTACAATATCAGCAAAAATGGCTTGTCGGGGCAGAGTATACTGTAGATTCACAAAGCTGGGCACTTGCGTTTTTTTTTGCGGTACTGCGGTACTACCGCACTACCAAACCGGTACCGCATAACGCAGTACCGCAAAGGATCGCTGAAAGTACAGCCTGTACTTTCAGCGATCCTTTGCGGTACTGCGTTATGCGGTACCGGTTTGGTAGTGCGGTAGTACCGCAGTACCGCAAAAAAAACCGCAAGTGCCCAGCTTTGCTGTAGAAGTGGTCCTTGTTTAAGTTTCAAACAATATTTTGTCATTTTAATTGTTTATCATCCTTTATTACTTCATCCCACAGAATTTTAACTTTCCACAGGGATTGTGAGAATAAACGTGACCTAGCCGTCCCTCGAATTAATTTCAGAACGTCAAAAATACGAACAGCATTTTTTAATACCAGTTTTGTATTTGCATGTTTTCAATATCCTTGGGAAATTATGGTAAAGTATCGGTTGAAAGATGACAATGAATCCCGATTTCGTACGGTCGACATCAGAAGGAATTTAGTCACCATGTTCCACAAATCTTTGTTACATATTGTGAGCATTGGTGGTTCTTTACCGCAGAGTTAAACCTGCTTTTTGAATCTGAATAAAAACTCCAAAGTTCAGTCATAATCAGTTATCACAATTAAATTATTAATATATAAGTTTACCATGAGTGTCTTTGTCAATGGATGGTCATATTTCGTTAGATGATGTTTCACTGAAGTACTAAGAAAAAAATTACTACAAGTAGCTCCAAACCTAAGGGACCTTTGGGGTCGTATGGATCCTCCGGCCACAAAAATCTGGTGGAATCTTTCAAACGTCCATGAAAGGCGCTTTGAAGAAACGCTTCTAAGATATCATTCATACAAACATACTTTAGTACGAAAGCTTAAAAGGACTTGTCCGAGACTATTTACCATTGGAGGACCTGAATATAAACACTCGTTCAAGCTGAGTTTTCCGGCTGCCCAGTGGAATACAACTCATAATGGAGCATTAGCCAAATTCTTCACACTATGATAGGCCAAATAATAGACAATGGAGCTCTCAGGAATTGATAAGTTTGGGTCAACTTCTTCGATACATTCTCGCTTGTGTTGAGCCTTAATAATGTCATTATCATTAATAATATGCTGATCCTCAATGCCATCACTAACCTACGTTAGCCACCCTTTTTCCATCATTAATTTGAAGGCAAAGGAGGGTAGGGTGGGTCGGTCTCCATGGCAAAAAAGCAATAAAGCGACCATAGGCGTATGAGGCGGGGGATCTGGCCCCCCACCCACCCCGGACTAGGGAATTGAGCATTCTCAGGGCAAATATTGAGCATTTTCAGGGCAGATTTTTCCTCACATTCCTTTTTTTTTTTTTTTTTTCAATTTTTGAGGTGAATTAATGACTTGCTACTATACTTGTAGTTAATAATTAAAACGTAAGTTGAGGACTTACTGAATTATATATCAACTGCAATGCCGTAGTTTTGCTTGTCATTTAGAAATGTTGTAGCAAAATTTTATCTCATTTTTGTAAATTGTAATTTTTTTTATATCAGAGAGGCTTCAATATATGTTATCATACTCTAACCTTTGTGTTATTTTATGCTACACATAGTGCTTATGCGGAAATCAGGGCATCCTGAAAATTTTCAGAGCAAATTTTTTCCGCGCCCCCAGTAAAGTGCCATCCCATACGCCGATGATAGCGACTATCTTTATATTCCAAAGATTTTCTAACTCGCTTTGACCTTCTTCATCGTCACCTTGAAGACGGAAATGACGTCATCTTTAGACTCTTTAACTTTGGGTAGTTGGTTGCCAACAAGCATTCCTCAAAATTTAGAGGTAATGAAGTAGAGGTAGGCTACATCATTATAAATCGGTGCTCGGACATTTCGTCGCCGGACTTTTCGTCGCCGGACGTTTCGTCGCCGGACGTTTCGTCGTCGGACGTTTCGTTGAACGGACGTTTCGTCGCGGACGTTTCGTCGACAGACGTATCGTCAAATGGCTATTTCATATTTCTACCACCCCCATCTCAGATAATGTAATGGTGCAATTAGAGGTTAATCAACCAACCAGGTAATTGCGCACTTAGAGGTTAATAAACCAACCAGCGTCCACAGCCGGGTAAAGTTTACGTTCCCACTACATTATCCTAGTGTAGTTTACATTCCCCTACATTATCCTACAGTAGTTTGCGTTCCCCAACTTTGTCCGCGTATACCTAATCAAATAAAACGTTAAAACTAACGAAAATATTACGACTTAACCTAACCAATCGTCAATATATAAATATATACAGGGCTATTTAAATTGATTCACCTGATTTCAAATGAGAATATTTTTTAATGTTACAAATACAGAGTGATTTGTGATACATCAACCAAAAGAAAAACTGTCTAAATTTTGTCTCTCACCTCATAAATGCTCTATGTGACTTCTCCTAGTTACACGAGCAACGTCGACACGATAGTCGAATTCCTCCCATACTCGCTCCAGCATGTCCGTTGTCACTGACTCTACGGCAGTAACAAGCCTTTACACAAACATCCTGTTTCCTCGAACTGCCGATACCACCGACGGATGCTCTGAGCACCCGGTGGATCTGTTCTGTAACGTCGACGAAACTCACGCTGCACTGTGACTACCGATTTACAGCTCGAAAACTGCAACACACAAAACGCCTTCTGCTGTGCGGACGCCATTTTTACACTGACTGTTTGTTGCTAGGCTAGGCCACGGCGTGATTTTGGAGCCTTCTCGCGGTGATCTTGTAAAACTCGGAGATTTCCTCTTTCATGTGGTGTATGCCCAGTTGATACACGGTTGATAGGTACGGAAGTATTCTCAGTTGAAATCGGATGAATCATTTTCAATAGCCCTGTATATATATACACACACACTGTATATATATTGACGATTAATTAGGTTAAGTCGTAATATTTTCGTTAGTTTTAACGTTTTATTTGGTGGATTCATTTAAAAAATGTCTCCTAAAGATCCTAGTGTAGTTTACGTTCCCCAACTTTGACCTAGTGTAGTTTGTGTCCCCTTTTGTGTCGGGGAAACGTAAACTACACTTGCTCCTAATATATTAATATAATATATTAATATATAAATAATATATAATTACTAAATATATATATAATTACCAAATATATATACCTAAATACCTAAAAGCAATACCTAAAAGCTATTGCACATAATTTGTAAGTTCTTGGGGCACAATTTTAAAATTTCTTTCTTCCGAAATTTAAATAAATATATTTTATTTTTTTATTTTTAAATGAAAATACAGTTCTTTCCAAAAAAAAATCCCGTAAAGGAAAATAAACCTCCTTTTAAACAAATTCATTTTATTTTTACATGAAAATGAAGTTCTTTTAAAAAAAAATCTTTCGACGAAACGTCCGTCGACGAAACGTCCGGCCACGTATAAATCTAATAAGAACTATTTTCAAGTCTATCAAAGACTCCATATATCATTTTATATATATACTAGCGGAGCGACCCGGCGTTGTCGGGGTGGATATTGAACGCTATATATATATATATGCCCGGTTAGGTTAATTGAATGCCCGGTTAGGTCAACTGAATGCCAGATTAGGATTAAATGCCTGGTTAGGTCAAATGAATGCCCAATTAGATTAATTGAATGCCCAGGTAGGTTAATTGAATGACCGGTTACGTTAATTGTACGCCCTTGACGATTTGTTAGGTTAAGTCGTGATATTTTCGTTAATGCAAAGGAGATGGAACAGGTAGACACACACACAACACACACACACACACACAACACACACACACACTCGCGCGCGCGTCCTTTTATTAGATTACTAACAGAGAATCCGCACGAAAGGCGGGTAGCAAAAGTATCCCGCGTTTTAACGAAAATCACGACATAACCTAACCAATCGTCAGAGGCGTACAGTTGACTTAACCGGACATTCAATAATTTTACCGTAGGTTTCGATATATATACAGATATATAATATACACACACACCACACACACCGGTATTATATATATATATATATATAATATATATATATATATACCGGTTAGGTCAATGAATGCCAGTTAGGTAATTGAATGCTCGGTTAGGTCAACTGAATGCCCGATTAGATTAATTGAATGCCCTGAGTAGTATATCCGCAAAATGGTAGAGTGCATATGCAATTGCAGTGTTGATCAAATGAGTGCCAGTGCCATCCCCACCCCCCAGGGTGCCCAAAAAAGAAAAAAAGTGAATCTCCACAGCTGCAACCAGCTGGGGGAGTCTACCTACCCTAAGCGAGAGAGAAGATATTTTGTGGGAGAAGATGGGACGGCCTCACCCCCCCCCCCCCCCCCAAAGGGTTATACCTAGCTTAGGAAGGTTAAGAGAGAGAGAGAGAGAGAGAGAGAGAGAGAGTATCCTTGGTCTGCGAAACACGGACGCATAATAAGATTTCTTGACAGCATCATCTGGCTTAGAACTCGAAATCAGCCAGTTGGCATAGAGGCCAGTGCCCGCTAGGCATATCAGCCAGTTGGCACAGTGTATATACACAGGGTATTTATAAAGTCCCTATCTATTTCAGTGAAAACGTAGCAAAAAAGGTAAAATTTAATGATAATAACTTATAATAGAAGGCATACATTTAATGAATACTTAAGCATATAATTCTACATGAGCATCATCAGTATCTCTACAGAGTCGAATCTATCAGCAGCACTGCGGAACACATTTTGGAGCATGACAGGGGTTATTTTTGTAACTGCTGTTATGATACGAGCACGTAAATCTTGCAGATCTGTAACCCTCGTTTGATAGACGTTTGATTTGATAAAGCACCATGCAAAGAAATCCAAGGACGTTAGGTTAGGAGATCGAGCCGCCCAGGGCCTATTGCCTCCACGTCCGATCCACCGATTTGGAAATCGTTCATTTAAGTACTCCCGAACAATGTTTGCGTAATGACAAGGTGCCCCATCTTGTTGAAAAACGACGGTGTTTAAAATGCCATCTGAATGAAGCCGGGGCATTTACGTGGTCGTATCGTAACAGCAGTTAAAGGGAGGGTGTGTTTTTGCAGTACGTCGAAATCTCGGAAATGGAGCAACGCGCGTTCGAAGACGAACGAAATGATTAAAACAGCTTTTGGAAATAATGCTCTCAGTGTAGCTAACGTTTACAAATGGCACCGATTTAATTTATATCATAAATCAGTGGTCTAAGAAACGTAGCAGCTGATAATTTATTTCCATTACGTATATACGAGGGCCACTCAATATATTTTGCCCCACCTTTTTTTTTCTTTCCAAGTTTCCTTGCAAGTTCCAGAAATTTTGTACACAAGTAGTTACATACCTTTTACAAGTTTTTATTTTTCCACATCGTCTCCATCCGTTTCTACGGGCATTCATTTGACCTAACCAGGCATTTAATTAACCTAATCTGGCATTCAGTTGACCTAACCGGGCATTCAATTAACCTAACCGGGCATATATATATATATAGCGTTCAATATCCACCCCGACAACGCCGGGTCGCTCCGCTAGTATATATATAAAATGATATATGGATGTCTTTGATAGACTGAAAATAGTTCTTATTAGATTATACGTTGGCCGGACGTTTTCGTCGACGGACGTTTCGTCGAAAGATTTTTTTTAAAAGAACTTCATTTTCATGTAAAAATAAATGAATTTGTTTAAAAGGAGGTTTATTTTCCTTACGGGATTTTTTTTTGGAAAGAACTGTATTTTCATTTAAAAATAAAAAAATAAAATATATTTATTTAAATTTCGGAAGAAAGAAATTTTAAAATTGTGCCCCAAGAACTTACAAATTATGTGCAATAGCTTTTAGGTATTGCTTTTAGGTATTTAGGTATATATATTTGGTAATTATATATATATTTAGTAATTATATATTATTTATATATTAATATATTATATTAATATATTAGGAGCAAGTGTAGTTTACGTTTCCCCGACACAAAAGGGGACACAAACTACACTAGGTCAAAGTTGGGGAACGTAAACTACACTAGGATCTTTAGGAGACATTTTTTAAATGAATCCACCAAATAAAACGTTAAAACTAACGAAAATATTACGACTTAACCTAATTAATCGTCAATATATATACAGTGTGTGTGTATATATATACAGGGCTATTGAAAATGATTCATCCGATTTCAACTGAGAATACTTCCGTACCTATCAACCGTGTATCAACTGGGCATACACCACATGAAAGAGGAAATCTCCGAGTTTTACAAGATCACCGCGAGAAGGCTCCAAAATCACGCCGTGGCCTAGCCTAGCACAAACAGTCAGTGTAAAAATGGCGTCCGCACAGCAGAAGGCGTTTTGGTGTTGCAGTTTTCGAGCTGTAAATCGGTAGTCACAGTGCAGCGTGAGTTTCGTCGACGTTACAGAACAGATCCACCGGGTGCTCAGAGCATCCGTCGGTGGTATCGGCAGTTCGAGGAAACAGGATGTTTGTGTAAAGGCTTGTTACTGCCGTAGAGTCAGTGACAACGGACATGCTGGAGCGAGTATGGGAGGAATTCGACTATCGTGTCGACGTTGCTCGTGTAACTAGGAGAAGTCACATAGAGCATTTATGAGGTGAGAGACAAAATTTAGACAGTTTTTCTTTTGGTTGATGTATCACAAATCACTCTGTATTTGTAACATTAAAAAATATTCTCATTTGAAATCAGGTGAATCAATTTAAATAGCCCTGTATATATTTATATATTGACGATTGGTTAGGTTAAGTCGTAATATTTTCGTTAGTTTTAACGTTTTATTTGATTAGGTATACGCGGACAAAGTTGGGGAACGCAAACTACTGTAGGATAATGTAGGGGAATGTAAACTACACTAGGATAATGTAGTGGGAACGTAAACTTTACCCGGCTGTGGACGCTGGTTGGTTTATTAACCTCTAAGTGCGCAATTACCTGGTTGGTTGATTAACCTCTAATTGCACCATTACATTATCTGAGATGGGGGTGGTAGAAATATGAAATAGCCATTTGACGATACGTCTGTCGACGAAACGTCCGCGACGAAACGTCCGTTCAACGAAACGTCCGACGACGAAACGTCCGGCGACGAAACGTCCGGCGACGAAAAGTCCGGCGACGAAATGTCCGAGCACCGATTTATAATGATGTAGCCTACCTCTACTTCATTACCTCTAAATTTTGAGGAATGCTTGTTGGCAACCAACTACCCAAAGTTAAAGAGTCTAAAGATGACGTCATTTCCGTCTTCAAGGTGACGATGAAGAAGGTCAAAGCGAGTTAGAAAATCTTTGGAATATAAAGATAGTCGCTATCATCGGCGTATGGGATGGCACTTTACTGGGGGCGCGGAAAAAATTTGCTCTGAAAATTTTCAGGATGCCCTGATTTCCGCATAAGCACTATGTGTAGCATAAAATAACACAAAGGTTAGAGTATGATAACATATATTGAAGCCTCTCTGATATAAAAAAATTACAATTTACAAAAATGAGATAAAATTTTGCTACAACATTTCTAAATGACAAGCAAAACTACGGCATTGCAGTTGATATATAATTCAGTAAGTCCTCAACTTACGTTTTAATTATTAACTACAAGTATAGTAGCAAGTCATTAATTCACCTCAAAAATTGAAAAAAAAAAAAAAAAAAGGAATGTGAGGAAAAATCTGCCCTGAAAATGCTCAATATTTGCCCTGAGAATGCTCAATTCCCTAGTCCGGGGTGGGTGGGGGGCCAGATCCCCCGCCTCATACGCCTATGGTCGCTTTATTGCTTTTTTGCCATGGAGACCGACCCACCCTACCCTCCTTTGCCTTCAAATTAATGATGGAAAAAGGGTGGCTAACGTAGGTTAGTGATGGCATTGAGGATCAGCATATTATTAATGATAATGACATTATTAAGGCTCAACACAAGCGAGAATGTATCGAAGAAGTTGACCCAAACTTATCAATTCCTGAGAGCTCCATTGTCTATTATTTGGCCTATCATAGTGTGAAGAATTTGGCTAATGCTCCATTATGAGTTGTATTCCACTGGGCAGCCGGAAAACTCAGCTTGAACGAGTGTTTATATTCAGGTCCTCCAATGGTAAATAGTCTCGGACAAGTCCTTTTAAGCTTTCGTACTAAAGTATGTTTGTATGAATGATATCTTAGAAGCGTTTCTTCAAAGCGCCTTTCATGGACGTTTGAAAGATTCCACCAGATTTTTGTGGCCGGAGGATCCATACGACCCCAAAGGTCCCTTAGGTTTGGAGCTACTTGTAGTAATTTTTTTCTTAGTACTTCAGTGAAACATCATCTAACGAAATATGACCATCCATTGACAAAGACACTCATGGTAAACTTATATATTAATAATTTAATTGTGATAACTGATTATGACTGAACTTTGGAGTTTTTATTCAGATTCAAAAAGCAGGTTTAACTCTGCGGTAAAGAACCACCAATGCTCACAATATGTAACAAAGATTTGTGGAACATGGTGACTAAATTCCTTCTGATGTCGACCGTACGAAATCGGGATTCATTGTCATCTTTCAACCGATACTTTACCATAATTTCCCAAGGATATTGAAAACATGCAAATACAAAACTGGTATTAAAAAATGCTGTTCGTATTTTTGACGTTCTGAAATTAATTCGAGGGACGGCTAGGTCACGTTTATTCTCACAATCCCTGTGGAAAGTTAAAATTCTGTGGGATGAAGTAATAAAGGATGATAAACAATTAAAATGACAAAATATTGTTTGAAACTTAAACAAGGACCACTTCTACAGCAAAGCTGGGCACTTGCGGTTTTTTTTGCGGTACTGCGGTACTACCGCACTACCAAACCGGTACCGCATAACGCAGTACCGCAAAGGATCGCTGAAAGTACAGGCTGTACTTTCAGCGATCCTTTGCGGTACTGCGTTATGCGGTACCGGTTTGGTAGTGCGGTAGTACCGCAGTACCGCAAAAAAAAACGCAAGTGCCCAGCTTTGTGAATCTACAGTATACTCTGCCCCGACAAGCCATTTTTGCTGATATTGTACTGCATGCTTTTAGTGACGCAAGCACCAAAGCATATTGTGTTGATGTGTATATTAGGAGTGACAACCATGTACACCTAATTATAGCAGAAGCAAAAATAGCTCCAACCCGAACAAATGGAACTTACAACTGCTGTGATTTCAGCGCGTCTGGTTACGAATGTTGTGGAAGTATACAAAAAGAACCTCACTATTTTAGATATCCATTTTCGGACTGATAGTCAAATTGTGTTAAAGTGGTTAAAGACTTAGCAGTCACTAAATTCTTTTGTCCAAAACAGAGTAGATGAAATTCAGAAGTTGGCTCCTGAAGGTAATTGGCTAGCATCTGATAATCCAGCGATTTATTGTCTAGAGCACTGGTCAGCAACCTTTCTCTAACAGCTTGCCTAATTAGTAATTAGCATAACTTGAACATACTGAGATGCTGATCTCTCAGGCGGAGAGGGCTGTATGAAATAAAATTGTGAATTTTGTTTTTTTATTACAAATATAACCATAAAACGTTTGACGCTCATTTTTATTTATTTTTTTATTTTATGTGTACAGTACATGACGGCAAATGATACTTCACAAAAATACTAGATACACTTATATATACATAATACTAAGCATTTTAGGAAGGCTGATGTTCGTTAGTTAATGTGAGCATTGCAGCTACAGCTTGTTCGCAAGTGTGTTAACGTCAACATTCATGTTAGTTACAGTTACCCTTATAGCCTGATGCAAAACATCAGTCATTCTTGACCTGAACTTAGACTTTATCAATTTCATCTCTCGGGACGGATGAAATGCCTTCGCGGTCCATATGTTACCGACCCTTTGTCTAGATTCTAGACGAATACTAGTTTTAAGTCTACTGGAATCTACACAGAGCCGGCCTCAGGCAAAATTGCAGCCGTGCGAACTTTGTGTTCGGCGCCCCTTGCCCCTATTTTAACGATTAATGTAAAAAGCTTTATTTTATACATAAGAAAAATCAAATCATTCCCATTCAAAGGTTCACTTTTCGTGCCTTTGTCGCCGCAAAACCTGATATAGCATGTGACAGATATATTTAGCGAGCGACAGCATTCTCAATTGAAAGGACAGCTAGCGAAGGAAGCCTGTCTTCTCCCATGGTCGATTGTAGCTAAGACTTTATGAGCTTAAACTTTGAGAAGCTCCGCTCGCCACTTGTCACTCAGACAGGCAAAGTTAATAATATTCTGAGTGATACTCAGGTATTTGGGAAGTTATGACAAAGATGATTATTCAAAATAAATTGTAGTACTTCTTGAGAAGTGCTACGATCCTTAGGCAGAAAAACTTGTAAGATAACCTAACTCTTCGCCAAAGTCGAAACCGTTAATGTCATAGCCTTCTCCATCTTTTAGTGCGTGATGAAGATCCATACAGTTCTTTAATAAAGTTTTCTTGTCAGGAAGCTGTTTCAGATCATAAAGGAAACCCCAAAGTTCCACAGGCTTCATTTGTTCAAACCGTTCTTCTATTGACAATGTCGCGGTATCTACAAGCTGATAGAAGTCAACTTCGAACCTAGTTTCTGGGTTCGTAGGAATAACTTCCTCCAGAGCCGGCCTTAGCCAAAATGACCCCCAATACATGCCCTAAAGATTGTATTAATGCAATCGATTATTTTACGACGGGCTTTTGGCGCCTCCAGGGCAGTTGCACTCCAGGCGGTCGCCCCGTTCGCCCGCCCCTAGGGCCGGCTCTGACTTCATCTTCACCTTCGTGGCTGAACTGGCGTTTCCTACGACGAATGCATGAAGGCGACATCAACGCTGGACCGGCACTTCCTCTCGTATTCCCGAACTCGAATCCTTCGAATTCTACACCCTCTGGCTGCGGCTTACATGACAGTCTCAAACTAAATACAGCTGCGTTGTCTACCTTTATCCTAATTGCTCTGACTCTCACTCAGTTATATTTCTACCCGGAATCGCACAAAATCTGTTCTTCGACTTGCCAAAAATTCCATCATCCAATAAAAATGTGAAAACCTATCCAATTCTCATTCTTCTCGCTGTTTCTGGCACCAAGCCAAGAACCTCTCCAACAACTTCTTTTCCTCCTATTTTCCATTCCGACGGCTCAGTTGACGTCTCTTCTCCCGATAAGGCTGAACTCTTTGCTAAAACTTTCGTCTCCAATTCAACCATGGACGATTCCGGTGCTGTTCCTCCATCTCCTCCCTCTCACTTAATTATGTCTGAAATTATCTCTTCCAAAAATGTTTTTTTCTGCTCTAGCTGGGCTGAACTCAAGGAAGGCATACGGTCCTGATGGTATCCCTCCTGTTCCCAAGAAATATGCTTCCGTGCTGAGACCCTACCAAGGCAAACTCTTTCGTCTTTGTCTTTCATCTGGTACTTTTCCTTCCTACTGCAAGTTCGCTTCCATTCCGAATGTCCTAAAGAAGCGAGACCGCTGTCACTACTCCAACTATCGTCCAATAGCTTTGAATTCTTGCCTTTCTAAAGTTTTTTAATCTGTCCTTAATAAAAAGACTCTTAAACACCTCTCTTCTCACAATCTTCTTTCAGATCGTCAGTATGGTTTCCACAAGGGACAACTGACGATCTTATTGTATATCTCTCTGACTCTTGGTCATCCTCGTTTTGGGATTTCGGTGAAACTTCTGCTATTGCGCTAGATAATATCAAAAGCTTTTGATAGAGTGTGGCACAAGTCTTTAATTTCCAAACTGCCCTCCTTCGGTTGTTGTTGTTGTTTAGCCGATCAGCCCATCCTGATCGAGCAAGCCGGCGGCACGCAGGTAACCGATCGCCCTCTCCGGAGTGGACCAGAGGTTCAGCGCACTAGTGATGTTGTGTTGTCTTCGTTGTTGTGCTAGAGCGGTACAGTCTGTCATAATGTGTTCAATTGTTTGTGGTGTGTCCTGGCATAGGTGGCAGGTGTCGTCTATGGAGTTGTCTCGTCTGTGTTTATATGTCCGAAAGTTGGGGTGATGTCCACATCGGAATCGTGCTAACTTAACTCGATCCGATCTGCTCAGGCTGATCTCTGACCTGTTAATGGGTGGCGGCTTCGCACCTAGGACCGCATTCGGACCGAGTCGTGTCAGTGCTTTGTGGGTTAGGTGAGTGTGTATGTGTTTCTGTACTGTGTGATGTCTGTGGGGTGTGGTATGGAATGGAGTATTTGGTTATATGTCTCTCTGGTGTTACCTTAATGGTGCGAGGTATTGGTGCATGATTGTACATGTAGTGGCAAGGGTGTTGTGGGTTAGTTGTCGCTGCTGCCATGAATTGTGTTCCCCTCATGTCTAAATGTTCCCTAACTTTCAGTATTTTTGTTTCTGTGTGTGCAGGTGTTCTATTGGTGTTGTTTGAGTGCACCCTGTAATGATACGAAGTGCGTTGTTTTGTATTGTCTGTAAGGTGTTTATGTGTGTGTTTGAGATAATGGGTGCACAGCATGGGCTAGCATAGTCCATAACTGAGCGAATATATTGTTTGTATATGAGTGATGTTGTTTCCTGCTGGTGTCCAAAATTTGTGCCTGTTAGTACCCTAAGAGTGTTAAGTCTTGACGTACATTTGTTTTTAATGTCCTGAATGTGGTTTGCAAAAGATAACGATGTGTTGTATGTGACCCCAAGTATTTTGGTCCTGTGAGTGTGTGGAATGTTGATGTTGTTTAGTGTAAGCTGTGGAATTACCTGGTGTTCTTTTGTGTTGCTTGTAAGCAAGGTGATGGTTGATTTTGTGGGCGCTACTTTGAGTCTATTGTGTGTGAGCCAGTTTTGTATACTGTTTATGTATGTTTGTAGGTTATTTGTAGCGGTGTCGATGTTGTTGTGGGTGGATGTTAGAGTGATGTCATCTGCATATGATGATAAGGTAAGCTTGTTATCTATGGGTGTTGGAATGTCATGCATGTATAAGTTGAAGAGTGTTGGTGAGAGAACAGAGCCTTGAGGGACCCCGTTCGGAAAAAGCTTGTTTTTGGATGACTTGCCATTAAATGTGACATGTGAGTATCTTCCTGAAAGATAGTTGCTCAGCCACCTTTTGGTGTTATTGTGCATGTTTGTGTTGAGTATTTTGTTTATGAGAGGGAAGCGTGGGATAGCATCAAATGCTTTACTAATGTGTATTGTTGCTAATAGTGTACGTTGAGCTGGTCGTCTGGAGTTGATGCCATCCATGATGTGCTGCGTGAGGTTAGTGAGTAATGTCGTGGTTGAGTGGTGAGGTCTGAATCCATGTTAAGTAGGCGATAGTGGAATGTGTGGGTTGGTGATTTGTAAGATTAGTCTTTCTGTTACTTTGGAAGGTGTGCATAGTAAAGTAATGGGTCTATAGGAAGCTGGTTCTGTTGGATTTTTGTTTGGTTTGGGTAGTGTAATAATTTTACCTTGTTTCCATATGTCAGGAATAATACAGTGTTGGTATGAATATGTGCTGATATTTGTGAGAGCTAGTATTCCTTGTGGGCCCAAGTGTTTAAGGTGTATGTTAGATATGTTGTCTGGCCCAGTAGCCTTCGAATTCTTAATGTTTTTGATAATCTTGGTGGTCTGGTCTGTATTGAAGGGTGTAATGGTCGTGTCGAGTCTGTAGGTTTTCTTGTGTCTGGCTGTTTGTCTGTCTGCGTGTTTCTGGTTGTTGTCTCTGTTTAAGTGACTTCTCTTTGCGTAGTGATTAACCAGAATGTTAGCTTGTTGTGTGTATGTTGGGATATTATTTTGGCTGCGACAGATAGCCGCGTGTGAGGTGTGAATGCCGCTGTTAGAGTGGATAATGCTGTTTATAGTCTTGTATAGCCTGGATGTATCTGTGGAGTGGTTTAGTGTTGTTATGAATTCCCTGAATGTTTCTGTTTGTTTTTCTTTGAGTTTGTTGTTTATTTCTGTGTTGAGCTGTGTATCTGCTGTTTCATGGCTTCTGTGTGTGGTGTTGTGTGTTATATTTGAGGTTGTTACGTTGCCTTATGAGGTGGGCTATTTCTCTAGTGTAATTTGGGTTGTATTTCATAATGTTGCCCTTGGGTATGTATTTGTTTGCATTATTGATGATCTGATTAAATGTCTTGAGTGTTGTATTGATGTTTATGATGGGTGTGCTGTTTAATGTGGTGAATTGTTCCTCAGTCTGTATTTTGAACTGTTCCCAATCAGCTTTCTTGTAATTTCTGTAAGTGTGCCTAAGGCTGTTGGGGCAGAGTGTAGAATGTGTTGTAATGACGATGGGCAGGTGGTCTGATGACAGTTGTTTTTCTGTTCTCCATTGTGTATGTGTTGCTAGTGAGGGGAAACAGAACGTTATGTCTGGGGATGAGTTTGAGTATCCTGCTTGATGTGGTATGTGTGTATGTTCTTCTGTATTGTTAAGAATGAAGAGGCTGTTTAGTTGTGTGGCTATGTTGGTGCCTCTGATGTTGTTTTGGTTGTGCAGGTACCAACTAGTGTCTTTGGCGTTGAAGTCTCCTCCTAAGATGACATTAGTGAGAGAGGCCAAATTGTGTAACTGTGGATTGTAATTGGCTGGCACCTGAGGTGAACTATCTGGTGGAATGTAAATGTTGATTAGTGTGGTGTTGTGTTTTGCGCGTGTTTTAATGTTAACTGCCTGTATTTCTATCGTGTTATCTGCTTGGATTGTGTTTGTAATTTTTGGGTAACATCAGTGTAGCTAATGCTTTTACGTATGTAAGTGATGAGTCCACCCCCGTTACCCCCAGTACGATCTTGACGGATCGCCGTGAAGTCAGGGATGGTGGGTGTTTTGTGTGTGCGTTTTGGTTTGTTTCTTGTATAAGTGCTATGTGAATGTTTTGTTTGTGTACGAATTCCCTAAGCTGCATGATTTTGTTTGTGAGGCCATCTACGTTGTACTGTAATATGTTAATATTATACTTCTGTATGTGTCTCATGGTGCTATTGTGTCTATTTTCTTTGTGTATGGTGACATGTGTAAGTTGTAGTGGGGCCTGGATTAGTCTTAATGTCGCCAGAGAGTAAGAGTAGTTCGGGGAGCACGCAATTGCTCCCTGTAATTGAAAAAATAGCACGCTGAGAATAGGTCCGGCCCCGGGAGCCGATCGGCACTCTGACCGAGCTACGTAACAGGCCGTCGACTGCCAGTCTGGCCAACCATAGACAGCCCGCTGCACGGAGATTTAAGGAAGTTTGGCCACCAGCGCGTGATGGTTTTGGTTTGACGTCGCCTCTTCTTCGCGTTGACGTGTCCCGCGATGGAGGATGCAGCCACTGTTAGAAGCTTCCTCGTCAGCTGCTAACACTTTTTTCACGTTGTTCTAGCTACCTGTTCAGAGGTTTTTATAAACAAAATCTCAGTTTTCTGCCAAAAACGGCTCTTTTCTAATTTAAAATTGATTAGTCAAGGAAGGAAGATGTTGACTTCTATTTTGCGGCAACAGTTGATGATATTTATGTTACTTTACTGATTAATGAAAATGATTAGGCTCTTCAAGTTATAAAAGATTTCTTTCGTAATAATTGATAATACGAAACATATGTTAATACAAGTGTAAAAAGCACAATATGTAACAAATCTTGGCCCTAATCTGAAATTACTGGCCATTTCAAAAGTACGTTCCACCGATGCCGGACTTCTTAATTAACACTCCTTCGGTTTTATCTTATCCTGTCCTATCTGTGCCTTCATCTGATTCCTTTCTGGCCGAGCTATAGCTGTGGTTGTAAATGGCCACTGTTTTTTACCTAAAGCTATTAATATTGGTGTTCCTCAGGGTTCTGTCCTGTCACCCACTCTTTTCCTTTTATTATCAATAATCTATTAAATCGCACTTCCAGTCCTATCCACTCATATGCCGATGATTCTACTTCACTTCACCCGCTTCACAAAGCGCTCCTCTCAGCAGACACTCAATGCTTCGCAGTTCCTCATCTGTCTACTTGTCACAATCTTCCACGCGACTTTCCCCTTAGCTTCAACAATACTCAACTCAATTCTTCTATCTTTTAAACATTCATAGTGTTGCTTTTCTCGTAACCTTTCCTGGAAAGATCACATATATACTCTTTCTAAAACAGCCCCTGAGAGGTTAGGTGTGATGTACTGACTCCGCAGTTTCTTCACCCCAACTCAGTTGCTGTCTCTGTACAGAAGTCTTGTCCGCCCTGTATGGAATATGCTTCACATGTGTAGGGTGGCTCAACCACACAGCCCTAGCTGACGGGTGGAATCAAAGGCTTTTCGTCGCATCAATTCACCGCCTCTTACTGGCGGTCTTCAATCCCTCTCTCTTCACCGCCAATGTTGCCTCACTCTCTCTTTATTATCGTTATTATAACGAACACTGCTCTTCTGAGCTCTCTAACTTGCATGCTCCTTCCTTAAGGAGAGCACGTTTAGTACCAGATTTTCAACACATTCTCACTCCTTTTCTGTCCAACTCTCTAACGCAAGGGTTAATCAGCATTTCAATCTTTCATCTACTCAACCGGTCAGCTCTGGAACAATCTCTCTCATTCCACCTTTCGCCCTGTCTATGACCTTCAATCTTTCAAACGCAGAGTGTCCAGGCCTCTCGAGAACCTTGGCCTTGATTTAGACTATCTTCTTCCTTTATGAGAGGTGCATTTTTTCGGGTACTCGCCCTTGGCCCTCCTTTATGCATAAAAAAAAGTTTTTCAGCTATTTCCTTGTTTTTATTAAAGCTCCTTATACCCTATATCCCCATATTTTACAACGTACAGTAGATACTCAATGCTGTTACATATTTTGGCGGCAACAATATCGCTACTTTTTCTTTCCATGTTCTTGCTTACCAGATTAACCTCGAAAAGGATACCATACCACACCTCGATATTGAAATGAGGGAAAAATATTTAGTTAGTTGGTCTGTGAGAATAAGCGCTTCATGACGAATGCGTGCGTCCGCTTTCTCCGGACGGGACAGTGCTAAGGCAAATGAGTACAAACTCATACATATTAGCAAGGTGGAATTCTTTGCTATTGGAAATATGAGAGGTTCTAGAAAAAACACCCTTAGTTTATCCAACTATCTACAAACTGGCAAAATGGACATGATACAAACATCAAATATGATACGCTTCACATTAAAGTTCCATACAAGCACTAAGGTCAGAGGAGGCATTTGAAAATAAACCTAAAAAATGCCCGGAAAATAGCTGAAGATGATAGGGAGAAATAAACTTTCAAAACCCTAGAGTGAGGCGTCAAAAGAGAATGACAGGGGAGACAACCTTGGGCGAGCAAGCAACCGATCCAAAACCATATTCAAGATGTACAATAGATTTATTGCAGAAATTTTAGGAGAGATTCCTGGATTTGTAGAATTTTTGACAAAATTCAGTTGTTTAATGCCACAACATTTCGGTCAAAAATCTATGTTCAAAGATTTGGCAGATACATATTCTAAAGACATAGATACTGATGCAGCGGCTGTAGAGTACACCCAGTACTCCTACCTAATCCAGGAGACACCTGCCATTGGAGTGGAACTAGAAGATGCACCTGTGCAGGATGTATTGTTGTTCCTCAAGAGGAATATGCTAGATATAGCTTATCCAAATGTTGCCCTTTTCTACCGAATATTAGGTACAATCAGTTCTCTACAGCTACAGCAGAAAGGACATTTAGTGAACTGAAACTAATTAAATGCTACCTGAGACCGACAATGGGTGAAGATCGTTTATCTGTTCTTGACCTGATTAGTATTGAGAGGGACCAAGCAGAAACCTTTGATTTCAACAAAGTTATCACTAGTTTTAGCAGAGTGAAGAAAAGAAAAATGTCACTATAAATTTAATTTGTAAATTTGTAATGTGTGCCGAACATATTGTTGCAATGCATTATACATATAGATAAAAATCAGCAAGATACATATTACTACTATTAGTGGCGGATCTAGAATTTTTGTTTGGGGTGGGGGGCTGGTTGAGTTCGGATGCCGTTCTGAAATCTTAAAAAATATGCAACCCAACCCACAAAAACACTCTGTAAAAAGTTTAATGTTCAGTGATTACTAATTAACTAGAAGAACAGCTAATCTATAATTCTTTTAATGTTCAACCAAATCCAAAAAACACTTACTTGACAATAGAAATAATGAACAGCCAATTTCTAGCTTACTGTCCAACCAAACTCAGAAAAAAGATTCTTGTTTGTTAATAAGATAACTAAAATTACATTTACAACTGTCAATCTTTAGCTTTCTGCCTTTACTGTAAATCTGTGAAATGCTGTAAAATTGTAATGAATGAATTATGAAAAAATGTGCCAATGGATCGTCTCATCTCATAAGACGGCCAAACAAATTCTTTTCACTTCTGGAGGATCCGCCGATTTTTTTTTGGGGGCAAAAATGTCAACAACTTTTTCCGTTATCACCTCCATGACGGAAAATGACATCAATAGACTGAACGCGACCGCGACAGATTCAAGATGACCGCCAAACAAAAAAAGACGAGACAACCCCGAATTCACTCGGCTGAACTTAATTACCAGGAAAACGCGCAACGGAAGACTCGCCTAAAGCGACGGTTACCGTTAGAAATCCAAATTTGTGAAAAACAGAGCCAATCGCACTGGTTTGTGTGAATGTTAATCACAGCAGAGGCGCAGTACGCGCACAATCTCATGCACCCATAGAAATGTATAAACTTGTAACCCACCATAAAATAATATGCAATAAACGTCATATTTAACTCCTGCACGCTTGTCTACTCAGAGAGAATGTCGTTGATTGAGACAAGAAACATCAGTGGGAATGCGAAACCTCTCTATCAATGGGGGTGCTGGAGCCTCCTCACCCGACCCCTATGGATTCGCCAGTGACAATGGCGGATTATCACTGAGGCTATTGAGGCTGAAGCCTCAGGCTCCCATGCTTGAAGGGGCCACCAATCAACTGAGTTTCGATTATATAATTCGAGATTTCGCAAACTTCTTTGATTAAATATGACAGAGTGCACAAACTGACAAATTCCCTGTTTTATTTTATGTTTTATAGGTCCTAAAGTAAAATTTGTTTAATACTCTTTGGTTTTGGCAAACGACAAAATACAGTGTGTTAAGGTTCTTTTAAGTTTGTTTCTCAATTAGCCTAGCATCGTACATATAATTCGTGTAAATGTACTATGTACTGTACATGTACATGTATTGTTAATAAAAAGCTATAGAAAAGGGCCTCCCATATTCTTCATTGCCCCGGGGCCCCGAGGTATCTTAATCCGCCTCTGGTCACTGACTACTATCAGTAACTATTATGACAATAATGACATGGTATAAATAAAACATTGACTCTGGAGCATGATTTTGTGAGATAATTTCATTATTCTATTACAAAGTTTGTGAGTGTAAACCATTTCGAAATGTATTAATAAAACAACTTAATAAAAACAACTTTTCCAAACTCCACTAGTAACGCTCTGCGCCTGGATGCTCCCTCAATCACCCATTCTACTTGGGAAAATTTTTAAGTCTTTGTCCCCACAAAAATAATTCTTAGAATCGCCACTGCTCCCAGCGTGTTTCGCATACTGGCTTCACATTGAGATTTCTGACGTGGTCTGTCAGAAGTCCCCACTGATAAACAGAGCAGAGAACAGGACATAAATTCTTTGTACAATGCCGAAAAGGGACACAAACTCTGTTGAAGATGATGCAGCATACTTAATACTAACAAGACAATATTACACGAGCTTATCAATCCTTTAATTTTACTTTGGGAATGATTTTCTTATGACTCGATTGCACTCCCACATTCAAATTTAACTCAATTCGTTGGCACAAAATGACCCACTTTGTTACAGTGGAAAATTTTAATAATGATCAGCGTCTACAATTTATCATTTAGAACCCAATACCTAACTTAACTTACTTAACAATATTATTTCTACAATTATGCCCATATTACTGTAGATGTGTACAGTACATAATTTCTTAATAAATTGACACACCTTACCTTACCTTATGAACCTTATGTTGTTTCGTGCGTTGGTCTCTCTTCACACGGAGGTCAAGCTGGTGGCCCCGCCTACACAGACCAATGAAATAAATTTTGAGGACTAAAATTGATTAACCTTCCACTTTAAACTGTAATACTCCATATACGGTAACTAGTGACCATTACCATACTCTAAAAACACACAATTTGCCCCTCATCATCATGCAGGGCCATTACCAATGTTAACTCCAGTTGTAGCTAAGCATTGTTCATTCACGCTTTGACACTTTATGTACCAGAAACTCTTTTAAAATGTCACTGAATGAATAAACCTTATTTCTGCACATCAAGCCCTTGTGCTTCGTCTCCAGAGAAATTAGTTTTCTTTTATTGGGCAACCAACAAGTGAAACGGATTGTTCTACTTGCGGATACTCCAGAGAAGCCTCCAGTGCCCTTGACTCTGGAACTTTGTACTTGTGCCTGCTTGAAATTTTTTCCAGTACCCACCTGGAATTCTTCTCTGGATGTTTCTCACTTGTCCATGGGTGGGCCCTTCTGTCCTTTACACCCATTCAAGCTGGAGTTACTGGCAAACCGACGAGCTGTTTAGTGCCTCCGCTGATTCTACCTTTTAAATAAAATTATGTTGTAAATATCTGTGCCCTGAAACAATTACCCCACCATATCCTTACATAACATCCAAATCTTGCCCTACGCGCAGTAGAGATATCTTTGATTTACAACAGCATGAGAATTTATCTAATCTTGGGCTATATGTCCATTTACATTCTACTCTTGGCCTTAGCCAATGTGAGAAATTTGGCAGAAGTATATACCAACTTCAATAGATAGTGACTTCAAATTTCATGTAAAATGAGATAAGTGATATCCATGCCCCTTTAACCATGCCATTTATCCAGAAGGAGACTCAACAAGCTTGCAATTAGCAATTTAGTAATACCTATTGGGTCATCTCTGCTAACTTTCTCAATTTGGACCTCGACTCACAATATGTTTTTACTTTGGTTCTAATTTCTCAAACATTGTCTGCCCTTCCTCTGTGGGCCTAGTATTTATTTATTTATTTTGCGCCTCGGTGGTGTAGTGGTTAACGTAGCTGACTACGAACCCATCGGCCCCTGGATCGAGACCTGATGACGGCAGCCAGCGCGCAGCAAAACCCAGCTGTTCATCCTTCCACACAATAAAGAAAGTGGTTGGTAGATAAATGGGTACCCTGGATGACCTAGTGGTTAAGACGCTGGGCTGCTGGTGGGCCGTGGTTCTGATTCCACGTTAATCTGTAGGTCTAAGGTGGAGTGAAAAGCTTGACCTTTATCAGAATGAACAATTTGGGCGGAAGCAAACCAAAAGGTTTACCAAAGGTATTTATTGACTACTTCAGCGATTTAATTAGTTTAATACAATCATAATCGTTTAGGCTGCCAAGCTTTACCATTTATCTGGCCCACTTCGAGTTTCACAGGAACCATATTGCCCAAGGTTATGTGGCAATTTTGCATTGATTAGTTGTTCCCACATGACCAATTCTGGCCAATCAGGATCTTTGTAACAGATACAGGTAGCTGGTCTCGATATGTCCCATATAACTTATCTTAACTGACATCTGTTGTTATATGTAAGTTTGTTGTCCCTACCAAAGTCATCTGCAAGATGATTCGCATCTATTTTTTCCTTACACTCTCAGTGGCGTGCCCAAGGGGGCTTCTTGGTTGGCCGGAAACAACCCCGTAAAATCCTAAATTAATTAATTATTATTATTATTATCCAGGTTGCCTGCTTCAGGTCAACACTCAGTAATTCTGGCAACTGGCCACAAGGCAGCTGCTACCAAGGCATCAGATAATGGACGTCACGAAGGTTCAATTATGGAAATACCCCCTTCTAAAATCCTGGGCAATCCCCTGACTCTAATCAATTTAAAGCTCACCTTATGATGTGCCCAAACAACATTTCCAACTTAGCAACACAACACTCACTCACGGGTGAAATTTTTTATTTACTTTGTGTCATGCCCCAAATCCGTTTTGCCATGCACCAGATTTCATGCTAAAATTCACCAGATCGACTTCCTTACACATCGCACCTCTTTTCACATGCTACAACTACTCGTTAGTTTGTTTAACAATGACATATAGTACAAGATCTGGCCTAGAGTTCGTATAAATTTCTGGGTGTAGAGGTTTTGACGACTGATCTACTGTAGACTAATTTTGGAGTGTAGAATCCGAATTTTTCTATGCCATCGCACCAAATTGGTGCGAAAGTGGTCAAAATGGCAAAAAATTGGCAAAAATGGCAAAATTTTATAAGTTTTTCGTATTTTTGTCATATTCTTGAGTTGAAAATTTTTTTAAGGGCAATTGTTTGTTTGAGAATCTGTGTTTGTAACATACTGCTGCCTGAACTAAGAAAACTGACAAAAATGTCAAAAAATAACAGCAAAAATAGTAAAAAATTAAGTAAATATTGTCAAAAAATTGCAAAAATGAAATTTTTGGCTATTTTGGTGCATAAACTAGTTCTAACCAATCATATCGAACTAAATAGTCAAGAAATTAGATATTAATAGCTCTACTAAAATTTCCTAACACAAAAACATGTACAAATGTTTAAATTTTGGGTTACAATGATTAAAAATGGTTGTAGAATATTTGAAAAAATAGACAAAATATAAAAAATAGTGCTAATTTTATAAAACTCTTAGGTTTGCATGTTGTAAAAAACTGTGTGATAAGATCATATATTATTTCTGATGATGAAGTTGACTGAAAATCTTGCAAAAGTGGCAAAGAGTTTGGCAAAAATGACAAAAACTGTCAAGGCCGCTTATGTGATTGAGAAAGAGTGTTACCGTCACTCAGGTGCATCTTCCCAGTGCAGCACCACGGCAATGAGCTAAGTTATAGCTAACTTAGTGGGAACGACCTCATTTAATGATGAGGCCCCATTTTTTTTTTCCTGTTCTTTTTTTTGTTTATTTGAAACTTTTATTGAAACATTATTTACAAATAAAAGCACTATGGTTTTTGTGGTATCATCTTCCGACACCATGAAAATGAAACAGAAGTACAATGTACAGATTTGTTCATCTGTAATTTTATTCAGTTACCTGCTGAAATTCAGGCGTTAGGATTTTGGCATGTTCTTTGATAGCACGTGCAGAATGAGCAGCATGGTATGGATGACGCAGTGCAAGGGCATTTTGACCTCTTGGTACAGGTTTTGCAGCTGCAAGGTTCAATCAAACCCTGAGGTTTATCTGGGTAATCGGTTTGTTGAGGATCCAAAAGTCCCTCATCAGACTTTACGTAACCATAGTCAAGTGGATTTAAATTTTCAGATATGGAGCCATATGGAGAGTCAAGCCAAAGTTTGCACTGAAGATATGCCTGTTTAATATGCAGTCTAATACTTTTTGAAGAGCAAGGAAGCTGAGTAAAATCGATTTTGTCCCCAGTTTTGTAGTATTGCTCAGATCTTAGTTGATCAAATGATATGGATTTTGACTTGGGTTTGATGCAATGAACCAGAAAGGTTTCGGCACCTTCGATTTATTTCCTCTGCAAGTGGTTCCTTGCCAAAGTCCTTAATTTCATCAAAGTAGTTTGACTGCTTCAGTGCACTAGATTTTGTGTCTACTTTACTGACTGTCACAGCCAGTTAAAGCATGCAAGGCAGGTAAAACTTGGATCAAATCGTTTTCAAGCTTTTGATGCAAGCCATGCAGAGAAATGATTTTGCGATTTGTTCCAGAGCCTTTAACAAACCATAGTTCCTTCAGGCCATGCTCAATCCATTTTGTTAAATGGTAGATGAGGCACACAAAAATATCAGTATCACTGGTAGCTCCTGAAACTGTAGCTCCACCACCAGGCATTGCTTTATCCCCCACATGGTTTACATGTAACATTACTTTGTCACCTGCTTCTTCTTGTGAAGAACAAAGCTCAGGAATTTCGCAGACCTTCCCACTTTGGAATTTGACACAAACTTCTGATTTTTCAAGAGTACCACCTCCCAGTACAATTACTTTATCTCCATGGTAGTTTTCCATGAAAAAGCCGACAAAATTTTTTTTGGAAGTTTGCCTTGTTATCTGTGGAACTCCAATACTTGTTGAAGTCAATTGGAAGCCTCTGCTCAGGTGATGTTATGGAAATTTGTATTTTCGAATGCGCAATTGATCGTCTCATCCGTTCTCCAGTCTTGATGCTTGAAGCCTTATAATTTCCAAATAAGATATGAATTGTGGTTGACTTGGATCCCATACTCAAAAACATATTTAAAAGTGATTGTGCAAATTCACCAAATGTTTTCAACATTGCTTTTTTCACCGGGGATTTCCTTACTTCAGCCATAAAATCTATGATCATTGCATCATTCCCTTCTATCAACAATGGGAGGTCTTCACCCAGTTTCTTTTCAAGTTCCGATCCCAATTCCGATTTCTTAGATTTCTTCAAAAAACCATCACTGTCTACAAGAAAAAATGGAAGAGGTGTAATTTCATGGAAAAGTAATTGATTCAATGGAAATTCTCTGAGCTGAGCAAATGCAATGTAGTTCAGTGCTGCAATGGTTTCTTTTTTTATGTCATATTCCTTTCGTTTTCTGGAAGTGTTCCTCGCTGTTACGGGTTTTTGCCTCTTAATTGCTGCAAACAATGTTTCTGTTTTTTTCTCAAGCCGTTCGGTTTTGAAATTCTTGTAAGCAACATCTTCTCTCTCCAGGCAAGTAATGTGATATGTATAAGACTCTTTATCCTCTTCACCGGTAGCAATGTTTCTGAATGGTTTGCCATCTAATGTTTTGCTCAATGTGTTTCCAACTTTGTAAATGTACTGTTGAATAGCTTGGACATTACTGGAGCTCGATAAGGCATGGCTCTTTGAGTATTCATGATGAATATCATACTCGTCACGATTTTCAAACTGGCCGGAACCTCTCATTTGTGAAGAATATAAGTCCTTCTCATGTTTAATAATATTCCACAGTGCCACTGCTTCCTTTCTCCAAGTAAAGCCAATTAATCCTCCGGACACTTTTGCAGGCTTATTATAATGTTGCTCAAGTGCCTGGTCCATTGGAACTCCACTACATTGTCGTGTCGTTCTCCTCACTACAAAACCACCACTAAGGAATGATTTGTGGAGATCAGGAAAATGTACCTCAAGGTTTAAACAATCCTCAAAGAAGATTGGTGCCCATCTGGCGTAGTTGGTTCTATTGTAGGCGAAGAAAAGTGGGATTGATCTCTGTATGGAAGAAAGAAATAGTGACCAATCACCTGCCCGCATTGAGTAGGTTAAATCTCTGATGATTGGATACAATCTATTGGTAAAATGATACCAGTAATGAAAGTTTTCATTACTATCAGACCTCTGCTTTATATATTGTTGAAAGGATTGAGACAGAGTATATATCGAAGACTTAAAGTCGTCCCATTGCTCTTGTTCTGCAACCATAATTGAAATTTTAGTTGCAGCATCTTGATATAAGTTACGGTGTTCATCGACACTCAAAAACCCATCGAACATAATGCTTGTTATTGCTTCGTGCACGAAAGATAATCCTTGCTTGGCTCTCACATAATGATTGCCATTCATAATGGATTTTACTGTGTCTGGACCGAAACATTCGCTTTCAACCAAAACAGATCCAGTTCCCGATATATGAAGATAAGATCCAATCCAAGCAAGTATAATCTTCTCAAAATGGAATCCACCCAATCCGATAAACAAATTACTGAACAGATCTTTCTTCAGGAGCTGAATTTCCTTCGCAATAGCATAAACTCCTTCATCACACCACAGTGCACCGTATGGCTTATTCTGCTGCTTAAGCACATCCTGAAAGTTAATCATTGTTGTAAAAATGGTATCAAATTCAGTTGCTTTGTATGGCAGTATGGGAGTGAACGCAATAGTTGTGGGCTTCAAGCTATCTCCTACAAAAGGGCTTTTGACAGCAACAAAGCTTGGAACAAAGTCATCATTATCAGTATTTGAGTTAGTTGAAGAGCCCTGTATTGTGGTTGTTCTATGTTTGTATCGCATCACCACAGGAAATGGTCGAGATTAACAGTCTCTAGTAAATGATCGATTGCCTTGTATTCAGAGACTTGGAAATCTTGACTTATTGTACTTCGTTCATGTCTTGGTCCAATCGAGATAATTTCTTGGCAAGCTTTGTAACTTGCCAAGCCGGAGGGTTGACTCTGGAGCTTCACTGATCTTATTAGCATGCTGTTGTGTTGGTGCAGAGCTTAATGGAGCATTTTGGAATAAAACTAGCACCGTATCGTGTGTCGAACCAATTCCAGACAAGGTATTTTCCAAGGTGTCAAAATTATCCATTGCTGCTTGAATTGGATGGTTTTGATCAAATACTGGAGGAACTGGAACTCTATGTGAACCACATAAAGATATTGTACGTTTTGCTAGTGCAAAATTTATTTTGCGAACTTCTTGATATCCTACACAAATGCTCCGTTTGTTTACAATTTCAATAAGATCTTTAGACTGTGACAGGTTATGTATAGTTTGAGCAAATCCGACATGCAATGGGGTGGGCTCCAAACCATTATGAAGGATGTAAAAACATCTGGAAGATAGTGTCACACTTCAGCATCAACTGATTGTTGCTATCTGATACATTCCGGGTGGAAAACAAATGCTGAAGAAATTCCATCCATATTGGAGGACGTTCATTTTGGAAGCGTTTTAAGGCTAGATCAAGATCGTTTGGATCACAATAGCTAGAGCTTTTTATTGATCTCTTGTCTCAAGTAGGTGACACTGTATCCACAGCTTGTGAAGTCTATTTTTGAGACTACATCATTAAACGCTTCTTGAACCATGTCAGTAGAACCCATAACTTCATTTTCTTGCTGTCTGTTTCCCAAAATCGTCTTTATTCTGCGATCATAGGCTGCAAAATGATTCTTTATACAATTATTATGATAGAATACATCTGCAGCGAATACATTTTTGTATTCGTTCAACATCGCTACTCTGGTAAAAACATCGTCTTGGAACAAGTGAGCATAACTCGATAACTTTTGGGCACGACCTGGAGTACATATCCGAAACAAATCATGGTCAATGTTTTATGTTTCCACCTTTCAATTTGACTCCAGCTGAACCACAAAATACACACACTTTCATATCCTTGATATGCTGTGTTTTAATCCTTTTGCTTGAACTATTTTCTGGAGGAGTTAATGCTTCCCCTAAGGAGGAATCGGAGGGTTCAGATTCAGCATTTTTAGACTTCTAGCTACGTTCACGATTTTTATATGTTGCATAGCACGAAGTGCTGTGATACTGGATATAAGGAGTCTGACTCTCAGTAAGGGCTTTCAAACGCTTGCTTCTGTCATCATTTGGGTACGCAGAAGCCAACTGAAGCAAATTTTTTATTCCATGATCTCCGCTGCTCAAATATTTCTCTCCACTTGGGCTTTTGTTCTTCTGGCACAAGATACATTTACCAAGGTTTGAGCTATGCTTCTTTTCTGGCACAAGTTGACATACATCCTGAAAAAATAAAATATACTAAGACTTATTGCAATTATAATAAACTGGTTCTATTCTATACGTATAAAAATTAATTTGTAACACATTGGTCTCTATATTTATGTTTTAAATATTCAATTCGATTATTACTTACCATGCTCTATCATCTGTTGAATCACATAATGAATACAGGGATCCCCAATTTGTAGCTACTACCAATACTAAACCTGAAACACAATAAATATAACTTAGTTACTCTAAAGCAATCAAATAGATCGATTCTATAAGAAGTTCAAGCATTTCACAACAAACAAGCCTAAGAATAACATAAAATTAGTACAATTTTTTTATATTTTGGGTATTTTTTCAAGTATTTTACAACCATTTTTATCGATTTATACCCGAAATTTAGACATTTGTGCATACTTTGTTTTAATAAATTCTTGCAAAGCTAGTAATATCTAATTTCTTGACTATTTAGTTCGATATGATTGGTTAGAGCTAGTTTATGCACCAAAATAGCCAAAAATTTCATTTTTGCGATTTTTTGACAATATTTACTTAATTTTTTATTATTTTTGCTGTTATTTTTTGACATTTTTGTCAGTTTTCTTGGTTCAGCGAGCAGTATGTTACAAAAACAGATTCTCAAACAAAAAATTGCCCTTAAAAAAATTTTCAACTCAAGAATATGACAAAAATACAAAAAACTGATAAAATTTTGCCATTTTTGCCAATTTTTTGCCATTTTGACCACTTTCGCACCAATTTCGTGCGATGGCATAGAAAAATTCAGATTCTGCGCCCCCAAAATTAGTCTAGATCAGTCGTCAAAACCTCTGCACCCAGAAATTTATACGAACTCTGGGCCAGATCCTAGACTAATACTGATTACAGAGTAAAATTGAAAGCGGTGTTATCAGTTTTGCTAAAAATAGGCTACAAAGCCTTGTAATTAACTTTGAGAACGTTAATTTTACTGTAGTCTGAAATACTACAAAACTCTGAAAAATAGTAATTCACAGTCGTTATTGAGCAGTAAATTGTTCTGAGTATAAATAATGAATTTGAGAATTAAATTAGTAAAAGTGAATGGAGCAGCTCCTAGTTTTGTCCAGTGCTAAGCCAAGAATGATTTGTTAACATGGCGCCTCCCATAATGCATTGCGGAGAAGCCATGGTGCGTGGACCAATCAGCAGTGGAGGAATTTTCGTTCTTCCGAGCGCTATATTTCCTCTGAATTGGAGTTTGTTTTTTATAAAAATTTAAATACTCGGAGAACAGCTGATTGTGATGACGTCAGCTCGCTTTTCGAAAAATTTGATGGTAGCGACTGTTTGAATATACATACACACACGTATACTATTAGAATTTTTAAGAATTTGCCAAGAAGCTGATTCAATTTACAATCCTCCCAATTTCTTTTTATTATGAGATACATAAAGAGTAATGGACATCATGACATGTACCCAGGGGCGTAACTAACGGGGGGGTCGGGGGTGACATGTCCACCCCAACTTTTGAACTGAGGGGAATAATATAGGTTTTGCCCCCCCCCCCCCCCAACTTTTGATCTAAGTTAGCTTACGTGAAGGAAAATATTTAGTTCTTGAAATAATCTATGATGAGTAAATCTTTAATTATATTAGTCCTATTAGTATGCTGGAAAGTATTACTGATTCAGTACTAATACTCCAGTGATAGATACTTTAATGAGACATCCAGTTATTTTTTACTTTAATTATTGCATATATTGTTTTCCTTTAATGTTAAGTATATACTTGATATACATGAAGTAGTTGTGAAAATGCTTCTTTGATTTTCCTATTACTATCATAAATATAGATCATTCTCTAAAATCTAAATCATAGTATTTTAAGAGCATCATTTTGGTCGCAAACACATTACCTACAGGATAGCAGCACAGAAATTCATCGCAGAATTTTTCATCATTATAGTTGTCCCCCCCCAACTTTTGAAAGCTAGTTACGCTCTTGCATGTACCCATTTAGTAACACTCTTTGTTTCCTATTCCTTATAACCACTCCTCTACCTGAGATCCCATGTTTTAATTTACACAAAATTCTTCGGTAAGGAATTTTATCAAAAGCTTTACTAAAATCTAAGTAAATAATATCAATATCTTCCACCTGGTCAGTGGCATACTCTGGCACTCCAAAAGATTTGTTAAACAAGTTTCTTTTTGATTAACCGATGGAGTTAATTTAATTGAAAGCCGCCATTGTTTCACTTGATTTTGAGGGTCTTGTTTCTAGTTTGCATTGTCGCTTCTAGGGCCTCTAATCTAGCCGCCTAGCCTATACATTACACTGTACATTACAATTGGAAAGCATGAAGCTATTGAAGCCACTCAGGCCTATCGAAGTTATTCAAATCAGACAAGTGATCTAAAGCTATATTTTAGGCTCATATTTTTTAAATTATCAATTTCATTTCAATTAATTAATTATCTTTAAACTATTTACAAAGCCACCGAACTAGCCTACATTACTTGAACTAAAATATACATTATTTACACCAGTGATTCCCAACCCGTGGTACGCAAGAGAATTTTAAACACCCAGCTTTTTAAATTATAATTACTTTGATGATAATGTTTTCAAGAGTAGTGTTGAAATGGGGGCACGATGCCGGTAAGTGCTTTGTAAGAACTAGTTACGCTAGCTTAGCTGCTTCTAGTTGATGAAAATGGAGATTGAGCTGCCAATGAATACTACTTGAAGGCCCTTGTCCATTTTTCATTATAAAAAAAATTTTTAACTCCAGCACCGCACACTGCTGAGAATAAAAAAAATATCACGGTGAGCAAGTTCATAATTTTGTTTGGTCGGGATTATGTCAGTCGGTTTGCTTTAAATACTTTAAAATTAGGTTCTGACCTTTATAATCTCTGGGGCATAGCCTGTCTGCCCCTTTTAATGACTTACTACTCTGCTTATGGTGGGAGGATTAAGAGAAGGGCAGCCTTTTCTACCTAATTTACTCAAAAAACACAAAATGACCCATACACATGGGCGCACGCAGGAAGGGTTAAGAGGGGCATTTGGTCCCTCTTACAAGACATCAACATAGAATTTCTCGTCTTGCTTTCAAGTACTGCCATTCGCCAGGCAATTCTCATATTAATAACATTACCTGCGACTACATGCACAGTTGAGAGGTCGTTCAGTACCTTGCGCAGAGTTAAAACATGGCTAAGATCAACTATGACGGATGATCGATTATCCAGGTTGTGTATGTTGAGTGTACACAGGGAGAAAATCAACTCGAACAAAGCTGACTTTATGAGAAAAGTTGTAGACCAATTTGTCAGTGATAGCAGACGACTTCAGATTCTTTTTGAATATTTTTTTGTTTTTTAGTAAAGCATATTGATGTTTTTTTTTAAAGATTTTCTGTGATAACTGCCGTTAATGAAAAACAAAATATATGGTACATCTTACGGAAGAGATAGCATTTCAATTTCACGTTTGGTTTGTTGTTGTTGTTGTTGTTGTTGTTTAGCCGATCAGCCTACCCTGATCGAGCAAGCCGGCGGCACGCAGGTAACCGATCGCCCTCTCCAGAGTGGACCAGAGGTTCAGCGCACTAGCGATGTTGTGTTGTGTTCGTTGTTGTGCTAGAGCGGTACAGTCTGTCATAATGTGTTCAATTGTTTGTGTTGTGTCCTGGCACAGGTGGCAGGTGTCGTCTATGGAGTTGTCTAGTCTGTGTTTATATGTCCGTAAGTTGGGGTGATGTCCACATCGGAATCGTGCTAAGTTAACTCGATCCGATCCGATCCGATCTGACCTGTTAATGGGTGGCGGCTTCGCACCTAGGACCGTATTCGGACCGAGTCGTGTCAGTGCTTTGTGGGTTAGGTGTGTGTGTATGTGTTTTCTGTACTGTGTGATGTCTGTGGGGCGTGGTATGGAATGGAGTATTTGGTTATAATGTCTCTCTGATGTTACCTTAATGGTGCGAGGTGTTGGTGCATGATTGTACATGTAGTGGCAAGGGTGTTGTGGGTTAGTTGTCGCTGCTGCCATGAATTGTGTTCCCCTCATGTCTAAATGTTCCCTAACTTTCAGTATTTTTGTTTCTGTGTGCAGGTGTTCTATTGGTGTTGTTTGAGTGCACCCTGTAATGATACGAAGTGCGTTGTTTTGTATTGTCTGTAAAGTATTTATGTGTGTGTTTGAGATAATGGGTGCCCAGCATGGGCTAGCATAGTCCATAACTGAGCGAATATATTGTTTGTATATGAGTCTTGTTGTTTCCTGCTGGTGTCCAAAGTTTGTGCCTGTTAG
Source organism: Bathynomus jamesi (assembly GCA_023014485.1). NCBI lineage: Eukaryota > Metazoa > Arthropoda > Malacostraca > Isopoda > Cirolanidae > Bathynomus > Bathynomus jamesi. Next base: position 287,946 of record JAJOZX010003922.1, read on the forward strand.
TACCCTAAGAGTGTTAAGTCTTGACGTACATTTGTTTTTAATGTCCTGAATGTGGCTTGCAAAAGATAATGATGTGTTGTATGTGACTCCAAGTATTTTGGTCCTATGAGTGTGTGGAATGTTGATGTTGTTTAGTGTAAGCTGTGGAATTACCCGGTGTTCTTTTGTGTTGCTTGTAAGCAAGGTGATGGTTGATTTTGTGGGCGCTACTTTGAGTCTATTGTGTGTGAGCCAGTTTTGTATACTGTTTATGTATGTTTGTAGGTTATTTGTAGCGGTGTCGATGTTGTTGTGGGTGGATGTTAGAATGATGTCATCTGCATATGATGATAAGGTAAGCTTGTTATCTATGGGTGTTGGAATGTCATGCATGTATAAGTTGAAGAGTGTTGGTGAGAGAACAGAGCCTTGAGGGACCCCGTTCGGAAAAAGCTTGTTTTTGGATGACTTGCCATTAAATGTGACATGTGAGTATCTTCCTGAAAGATAGTTGCTCAGCCACCTTTTGGTGTTATTGTGCATGTTTGTGTTGAGTATTTTGTTTATGAGAGGGAAGCGTGGGATAGCATCAAATGCTTTACTAATGTCTATTGTTGTTAATAGTGTACGTTGAGCTGGTCGTTTGGAGTTGATGCCATCCATGATGTGCTGCGTAAGGTTAGTGAGTAATGTCGTGGTTGAGTGGTGAGGTCTGAATCCATGTTGAGTAGGCGATAGTGGAATGTGTGGGTTGGTGATTTGTAAGATTAGTCTTTCTGTTACTTTGGAAGGTGTGCATAGTAAAGTAATGGGTCTATAGGAAGCTGGTTCTGTTGGATTTTTGTTTGGTTTGAGTAGTGTAACAATTTTACCTTGTTTCCATATGTCAGGAATAATGCAGTGTTGGTATGAATATGTGCTGATATTTGTGAGAGCTAGTATTCCTTGTGGGCCCAAGTGTTTAAGGTGTATGTTAGATATGTTGTCTGGTCCAGTAGCCTTCGAATTCTTAATGTTTTTGGTGATCTTGGTGGTCTGGTCTGTATTGAAGGGTGTAATGGTCGTGTCGAGTCTGTAGGTTTTCTTGTGTCTGGCTGTTTGTCTGTCTGCGTGTTTCTGGTTGTTGTCTCTGTTTAAGTGACTTATCTTTGCGTAGTGATTAACTAGAATGTTAGCTTGTTGTGTTTATGTTGGGATATTATTTTGGCTGCGACAGATAGCCGCGTGTGAGGTGTGAATGCCGCTGTTAGAGTGGGTAATGCTGTTTATAGTCTTGTATAGCCTGGATGTATCTGTGGAGTGGTTTAGTGTTGTTATGAATTCCCTGAATGTTTCTGTTTGTTTTTCTTTGAGTTTGTTGTTTATTTCTGTGTTGAGCTGTTGTATCTGCTGTTTTATGGCTTCTGTGTGTGGCGTTTGTGTGTTATATTTGAGGTTGTTACGTTGCCTTATGAGGTGGGCTATTTCTCTAGTGTAATTTGGGTTGTATTTCCTAATGTTGCCCTTGGGTATGTATTTGTTTGCATTATTGATGATCTGATTAAATGTCTTAAGTGTTGTATTGATATTTATGATGGGTGTGCTGTTTAATGTGGTGAATTGTTCCTCAGTCTGTATTTTGAACTGTTCCCAATCAGCTTTCTTGTAATTTCTGTAAGTGTGCCTAAGGCTGTTGGGGCAGAGTGTAGAATGTGTTGTAATGATGATGGGCAGGTGGTCTGATGACAGTTGTTTTTCTGTTCTCCATTGTGTATGTGTTGCTAGTGAGGGGGAACAGAACGTTATGTCTGGGGATGAGTTTGAGTATCCTGCTTGATGTGGTATGTGTGTATGTTCTTCTGTATTGTTAAGAATGAAGAGGCTGTTTAGTTGTGTGGCTATGTTGGTGCCTCTGGTGTTGTTTTGGTTGTGCAGGTACCAACTAGTGTCTTTGGCGTTGAAGTCTCCTCCTAAGATGACATTAGTGAGAGAGGCCAAATTGTGTAACTGTGGATTGTAATTGGCTGGCACCTGAGGTGAACTATCTGGTGGGATGTAAATGTTGATTAGTGTGGTGTTGTGTTTTGCGTGTCTTAATGTTAACTGCCTGTATTTCTATCGTGTTATCTGCTTGTATTGTGTTTGTAATGTTTTGGGTAGCATCAGTGTAGCTAATGATTTTATGTATGTAAGTGATGAGTCCACCCGTTACCCCCAGTACGATCATGACGGATCGCCGTGAAGTCAGGGATGGTGGGTGTTTTGTGTGTACGTTTTAGTTTTGTTTCTTGTATAAGTGCTATGTGAATGTTTTGTTTGTGTACGAATTCCCTAAGCTGCATGATTTTGTTTGTGAGGCCATCTACGTTGGACTGTAATATGTTAATATTATACTTCTGTATGTGTCTCATGGTGCTATTGTGTCTATGTCTTTGTGTATGGTGACATGTGTAAGTTGTAGTGGGGCCTGGATTAGTCTTAATGTCGCCAGAGAGTAAGAGTAGTTCGGGGAGCACGCAATTGCTCCCTGTAATTGAAAAAATAGCACGCTGAGAATAGGTCCGGCTCCGGGAGCCGATCGGCACTCTGACCGTGCCACGCAACAGGCCGTCGACTGCCAGTCTGGCCAACAGTAGACAGCCCGCTGCACGGAGATTTGAGGAAGTTTGGCCACCAGCGCGTTGATGTTTTGGTTTGACGTCGCCTCTTCTTCGCGTTTGGTTTGTTGCTGCCTTTACCTACCAAGTTTTGTCTTGTTTTTTTTATTACAAATATTTTGGTATGTCAATGAACGTAATATGTTCATAAATTATTACAATTTTCATTATTTTAATAATGAAAATTGTAATCACATTTCTTTAAACTGGGTTATTTCTTGTTACCCTACTCGTGTCCATTACTTTAGTAATGCCAAGGTTGAGAAGCTTAACATCGTAATTAAACTAAATATTTTTAGTAATTTTTATTAATACTGTAAATTTGTGTTTGCATTTAAGCACACATAACACATATTCTTTTAGTCCGTTCAACTCCGTTGCCTTACACAGTGACACTGTAAAAGCTGATCCCCGACATACATGTTTTACTCCCCCTTGAAAATGTTCCTATGGGCGCCCATGCCCATACAATATTTATTACATAAGCAAGCAACTATTTACAGGTAACAAAAAAAAATACGAACCCTTTTATTAACCATACACAAATATGCATCCCGAACCAAAAATGTTACTACAAACCCCCAAAAATATTAGGTCTCATACCACAAACAAAAATGTCAACATAAAATTCACAAAATTATTGGCCATCACCAGCCCATTACCAAATAAATGAAACTAAAATTTATAAAATAAAAAGGATTCACATAAACAAACGCAAAACAAAGGATATTAGTTACAAGGGTAATGTCAGTGAGTGGTTACCCAAATTATGTAAACTTGATAAGTCCAACATGTGTCATTTTATACTTCGAGCACAATATCATTCATATCACAATCATTAACGGTATTTTTGGCCCAATCAGTGCGAAAGCAATGTTTATAACAAAAAGAATGTGTTTACTCTGGGTTCAGCGTTTGTAGAGGTGTTGGGGAAGAAAAAACTTTGTCTAAATTCACTTCACTAAGCAAGTGTCCCAACCAACAACAAATGATTGATAAAGAAAAACCCAAGAAACATTTAGGGATTATCCCCCACACTGGCATTAGTGGACCCACAGGAATTCATAAGGTTAGTTATGATCCTAATAAAGGTTAAGCAATACAAAACACCAATAGTAAGAATGAAACTAAGGATCACTTACCACACCGTCAAGGAAAAGTGAGATACTTTCTTTTCTCTCATGGGATGTGTAATGTACATATAATTGTCTCAGAGTTCAGGTTATTCTCTATATTGAGAGAATTTCAAATCTGTTATAACCAATTGAAAAAAAAAGGAGAAAAAATTATAATTCTGGCTTTCCAAGAAGGCTCAGGCCCTATGGGATTACTAAGACTTCCTAGGCACTACTGAGGGATTTAGGAGCTCTCAGGAATACTTCCTACAGTAACTATGCAAACTCCTACAAAACTTGTAGTTTTAATCACGCCCATGGCCGGATTAAGGCTGTGAGGAGCCTAAGGCTAATAAGAGGGGAGGACCTATATATGTACTATATATTTCAAAAATTTTCTGGGGAGCATGCCCCCGGACCCCCTTAGAAGCCTTCGGCGTTCGTACCGAACCCCCCCCTCCAGCAAATCCTGGATCCGCCCCAGCATGTGTTTACAAAAAATAAATATAATAAAGATATAAAATGAAAAAGAAATAAAAGCCTATTCTTTCAATTTCCTTGTGGGTTCACTCTTGCCTAGGAACCGGTTCCAGAACCGGTTCCGGAACCGATCGAGTTGAGCTGGAACCGAACCCGAAACCGTTTAACTTCGGTTCCGCATCACTGTATAATCTAAATGTAGATGAATAACCCGCAACATCCGTAACATTCTTGTGCCTATACTGAAGTTTTTTGAAGATAAAATATCAGTAACCCTGACAAAAATTATCATCTAAGAATTACCAAAGGTTTATTTCCATCAATGCTAAAAATTGGTTGTGTAATACCCCTATACAAGGTGAAGGTGGATCCTACACTATCAGCTAGTTTGTTCATTATCTGTTAGTATTTTTTAATTGTAAAAAACAGGATACAGCATTATTTAGAATCATATAACTTATTATCGACGCATCAATACGTCTTCCGTAAAAGTGAAACAACAGAAATGGCTATTTTAAACCTTGTGAAAAGTGTCAGTGTCGATAAAAAGAACAAAGAAATAATACCCTCCACTTCTATAAATTTGAGTAAGACTTTTGGTGTGTTAGACCATAATATTCTATTTAATAACTATTTTTATGGCTTCAGAGGCGCTACTGTACAAGTGATTGGTTCAAAAGTTATTTGTCTAATGGATATCAGTTTGTACCAGTAAATAACGTCTGTTCAACTAAACTGGCGGTAAAACATGGGGTACTTCAGGGCTCAGTCCTATGCCATGCCCCTGCTATTTTTTATTGTAGAGGGTGGTCCAAAAGCCCCTATCTATTTTGCTGAAATAATTATATTTCTATTTATTTTCTACAGGCCATAGATGATGATGGATGTACAAGAACGTATGATGGTAGTAACACTACGTATCCAAGGGAAGAAGTGCAATGAAATTCGAGAAAAATTCGAAAGAAAATTTCGCAAACCAGGACCTACAAACAAAGCAATTCGCGAGCTGGTCAATAAATTTAAAAGAACAAGATCTGTTTATGATGAGGCAAGATCTGGACTTCCAGGTACCTCTCAAGAAAATGTCGAATTGGTAAGAGGTGCCTTTGAAACAAATCCTAGAATGTCAACTCGCACAGCATCACATAGACTGAGCATACCAAAAACGACTGTGCTGAGGACTTTAAAATCAACATTAAAAAAGAAAAGTTACCATATTCAAGTGCTACACGAGTTACACGAGGAGGATTATCCAAGACGAGCCGCCATGTGCACAGAATTGATTAAAAAAATTCATACCGAAAACTTATTAAACCACATTTCTTCAGCGATGAGGCGATATTCCACACATGCAGAAAGGTTAATCGACATAATTGCCGTATCTGGGCTAGTGAAAAACTAACCGAGTTCTACGAATGGGAGAGAGATTCTCCTAAAGTTAATGCCTGGTTGGGTATGACCAGTGTTGGGCACTAAAGCGTTAATCCGATAACAGTTAATTAACGAAGTTAACTTTTTTTAACGGACTATTAATGGAAGTTAATTTCCATTTATCGTTATCGGACCAGTTAACTTCCGATAACTCGATATTTAGTCTGTTAAAGTCCGTTAACACGTTAACTGCGAGGAGTCATTCACGGAAGATCACCGCTCCGCGAATGAATTCAAACCGCCATAACTTCAGTCTGCCAATTCCGTCCTCTGCCGCAGTGGAACGGCTCTTCTCTCTCGGCAAGGACATCCTGAGGCCCAAGAGGTCGAGACTGGCAGTTGGGCCTAACTTTGAGAAGTTGGTCTTTCTGAAGGGCAACCAGCACATTGTGTCATAGTCTTTAATAAATGTGCCTAAAATTTAATTTTACCTTTCAGTTCCCGCCATAATAATTATCTGGTAAATTAAAATTTAGTTAATGGTTAGTGGTTACAAGGGTTTCAAAACATGTAATCAGTACATTTTTTATTAAAAATAAAAAAAAATGTTATTAAGCAAAAAAGTTGCAAAACTTGATAAAAATACAGTTAAATACCTATTTATTGTTGGATTTTGCATAAATAAACATTTTCTATGGGTTTTAAAGCTTTTTCCTTGATTTTTTTAAATGTTAGTAAAGAAATAGTTATCGTTAACGGATTATCGTTAACTTCCGTTAACTTTGTAGTAAAATTATCGGATTATCGTTATCGGAGTTAAAAATTGGGGTTAACGGATTATCGTTATCGAAGTTAACTTTTTGGTTAACGATGCCCACCACTGGGTATGACAAGATCGAAGATTTACGGACCTTTTTTCTTTGCAGAAGCTACGGTAACAAGGCCAATTTATCTTGACATGCTTCAGCAGTAGGGATGAAAAGCGCTTTCGTCTAATGACATCCTCAGGAACACTGAAGTAAATAAAGAGTGCAAGACTGTATATAGGTTACAAAAAAAAAATATATATATAATATATATATATATATATATATATATAAATTGTGGGAGGAGCATACAAATTTGTAAGGAAAACTACCAATTTTAGCACTTTGCCCGGTCATCACAAGATCAAATGGATTGTTTACAACCAATTTTATAGATAATGCCTGAATGATATATAGGTCACAAAAAAAATAATAAAAAAATATGTATATTTACGAAATTATAAAAGAAAATTAAATAACTGAAGATTAAGACAAGTGGATTTTCCGAAGTGTAAGGAGAATGCTCCAAACGTTTCATTGACGTTCCGTGCAACGTGTCGGCTTGTGCGTTGACTAATAGTTGCCCAAGGACTTAATCCAAGTACCCCTTTGCAGCAAAGTAAAACTTATGTAGAAGATGCTTATATTATGAACATATGAAACACTTTATGCAAAATTATGAGTTAATTCACATTAGAAAAATCAACACATGACAATTAGGAAAACTCTAAATATGACAATTTGCAAAGTACAAGAAAAATACAAAATTAGAAACTTTTAAAATATCGACTTACCCCTTGAAGACCTCTGGACGAATGAGTGATTGATTGATTGAATTGAATTTAATAGTGTACCAACCCAATAGGTTATTAACACCAGAACGGAGACAGTATATGCTGCGAGGTTGAGTTAATCACAAGTGCTCAGGGCATAATAGATGAGGAAAAAAAAAGGACAGGAGAGTAAGAGACCCATCACCTCTTCAGCCACAGGGCCGACTCTGTGGGCTTGAAAAGAGGTCCCTAGCTACATATACAGGGAAAGTAAACAAAAATTTAAAATGAGTAAATAAATAAATAAAATTAAATGAATGCATACAATTGGGACTCCATCAAAAAGCTGAGTACAGGACGAGGAGGAAAGTATGGAGTGAGAATGGAACTTAGTTGAAATGGTAGAGTGAGATCTCGGCACACAGTCGTGGGGGTAAAACTGGCGTTACGTGAGTTCTCCGAGTATAGGACCTATGTCCCTATCGGGGAACGACCGGTTTCTCCCCCTCAGCATAGATTTCCAAGCAATTTACGAAGGGGTCCGGGGCTCAGGAGATCCCCCATCCCCTACGATGTGGGAGGTGTTCTTTTCGGTCACGTGATTGACCCAGTGCACTGCGTCGATTAGCTGATCATTCCATTTCTAGGGCTAGGAGTCGAGGGGGAATCTTCTCCTCCCAAGCCATAAGCCTAATGATAGGCTGTATTGGGTTCCCGGAGTCAAGGGGACCCGATAAGTCTTTCGGGGTACGACAACACGTGAAAACCGTACCTTGCACCACGTCGGTTAGCCTATGATTCCATGAATTTGTAAGGCTAGGAAGCGGGTGGGAAATCTTATCTAATCTTCTCCCCAGAGCCATAGGCCTAATGGATAGGCCTCGTATTGGGTTCCCGGAGTAATGGGATCGCCGATGAGTCTAAGCGTGTACCGGGGACAACCTGGAGAATTTTGCGAATGGAGCTAGTAGCCGCGCAAAGTAGCCTCTGTAGCCGTTCAATTAATTCTCGGTCCACGTCCGGGGGTACCTATCGAAGTTTGACCGTGGCTGAAAGCACCTATGAAAAGGTAGGGCAGGGGGGATCCTAGCCCGGCAGCAGACCCCTCTATAAACCACTCGTTGACTTATAAGTAGCGCGTCATAGGGCCTATGACTTCGGCCAAAATTTTCCATCAATCGCGCGCCCAACGCCTCGGCTCGTCGGAGCAACTGTCTCCCCGGTGCCTATGGCGGCCCATAGGGCTAGCGATCAGCAATAAGTAGAAGATGGAAGGTCGCAGATTGGGCTCTAAAGGCGCCCGAAATCTTGTGAGTTTCAACAGGCAGGTAACATCTGCAAGGGGTGAGATCGTGAGTTTTAGTCCCTGCCCTCTCACGGAATCTACCGGTTGAATTAATTCCCGTAGCAATGTGATGTAGGATGCTGCCTAATCGAAATTCTCACAACTTGCCCAATGGGTGTTGTAGACCTTGTCCAGGGACGTCACTTTGAACACATGTAGAATAAATTAAAACTTTAAAATGTTCTCTTTCGAATGCTTTTTATTTCATTTGTGAAGCTGCAATAATGACTGAGTAATAAGCGATTAAAAACAGGGACAATTTTTGTGGTCACACGGTATAATAAGATAGCTGTCCGTCCGTCCGTCACACTTTCAGAAATTGAGAAAAAATTGTGAGAAAAAAATTCAGAAATTGTATTACGGGCGGCAATGTGAAGCTCAAGATTTTCATGACTGTGTTCTTTTCTGTAGTTTAGCCTGTCTGTTTGTCTGTTTGTGAAATTTATCCCGGGCAGTAATGGGGGAAGGGTGGGGGTGGGGTAATGGGGGAGGGGTGGGGTAATTGGGAGGGGTGGGGGTAATGGGGGAGGGGGTTAGCCCCCAAGTTGCATGAATGGGGGTGAGGAGGTTTTGGGAGATACCAGATTCAGAAATGTTGACACAATGTGAAGCTCAAAACTTTCACGGCTGCGTTCTTTTCTGTAGTTTAGCCTGTCTAACCGTCAGCGAAGCGACGGGAACTGTACTAGTACTGATAAAGAGAGAGAAAAAATATCTGAACAGTATCTAAAGACTGCGTTTGGAATAGAATCGACGTGACATGATTTGTTTTAAGGGTGGAGATAGCCGTTTTGACATCTCTTCCAAGAAGAGGAAAATATAAGCTAGGGAGTTGCCGAGATATTTTATATCTGTGTATCAAAAGCGCAATGAGACAAGCTGAAGTTTTTTTTTTTTCCTACGGTAGCAAATTAACTATTTTGATGATTGGCTACATCTAGTGGTTCGTTATAAATGGTATTATTTGCAGTTAAATTTGTGGAAAAACAATTTTGTTCTTCCTTTATAAAATTTCACTGATAAATTTCCATTATTTCTCAGAATCGCCTTTGTATTCCTCAAATTTTTTACTGTAGTACTCTGATTTTGCCTTTTTGATTGGGTTATTTAGTCTGTATCTGTAACACCAGTACACATTTGAAAACTTGTCGATCGATTTTTACAAACTAGTTGGTGATTCTATATAATTTGAGTGCGCTGATCTCAAAAATATAGTTAGTTTTTCCCTATCACGTATGGTTTTCTTACTACAGGGTGTGTCATAAATCCCCCATTTATCCCCAAATGTGAACCATCTTATCGAGACCAACATTGGATTGCACATGCTAAACCATAAATTTTGTTGTTATAGACTACAGTAACGCTTACATAATAATGTAGGGTAAATCTATATTATAATAAGAGAGCTGTCCGTCTGTCCGTCCGTCCGTCACACTTTCAGAAATTGTGAGAAAAAATTGTGAGAAAAAAATTCAGAAATTGTATTACGGGCGGCAATGTGAAGCTCAAGATTTTCATGACTGTGTTCTTTTCTGTAGTTTAGCCTGTCTGTTTGTCTGTTTGTGAAATTTATCCCGGGCAGTAATGGGGGAAGGGTGGGGGTGGGGGTAATGGGGGATGGGTGGGGTAATGGGGAGGGGTGGGGGTAATGGGGAGGGGTTAGCCCCCAAGTTGCATGAATGGGGGTGAGGAGGTTTTGGGAGATACCAGATTCAGAAATGTTGACACAATGTGAAGCTCAAAATTTTCACGGCTGCCTTCTTTTCTGTAGTTTAGTCTGTCTAACCGTCAGCGAAGCGACGGGAACTGTACTAGTATATATAACAACCAGTCCCGTTCCCAGCAAAATACTCCCTCCCCTCCTATCAATGGGTGGTTCACATTTGGGGACAGACGAAGTATTACAACACCCCTTGTAGCACGAAATCTTTAGGCGATAGAGTAAACCTAATTAAAGCAGAATTAAATAGCGCCTAGCTCTTGGACAAGCATATTGCTTGTTTATGAAAGCATAAAAAAAACTGAAAGAAACAAAATATATTTACCTTCTTTACTTGCAAACATTTCAGGACTTATTCGGATGCCAATAAATTGTTCTCCTGCAATCTAGACCCCAAAAGTTCTGCAGAGTCCTTAGGCAGATTCAAATCCCTGACTAAGTCATTTAGTTCGGCTTGGGTTAATGGTTTAGGAGGATCTCGGTCAGCTGTTGGCTGTTCATAAACCTCATCATTGTCTGAATTTGGAGCTGAATCAGAATCTGAATTGTATTGATCCAGACTCTCGGGTGGGCGGAGAATAGGAACTTCTGGAGCATGGGGTACCGGCCTTATTGCAGATGGAAGACTTGGGTATTGAAGGTTCTCTTTATTCTTTGCATTATTACCTTTAACATTACAAGAACAGAAGTAGCAGTCGTCGGTATGGTTTCTAGGCTCGCGCCATACCATAGGGATCCCAAATGGCAAACTTTTCTTTTCACCTTTGCTCCAATTCCTTAGTGCCGCAACACACGTAAGACAAACCTTGTGTGGAGCCCAACTTTTGTCTTGATCTCCTAATTTAATTCCAAAATAAGCATGATAAGCTCTCTTAATGAAGGTCGTTACATTTGTCCTTTGTTTTACAACAACATACCGACCAGAAATATAACGAAATATGTCTGGACTATGGGTACATCCTCTAGAAGCCATTATTAAAATTTTAAAGACGTAATGTTAGAATTATCTATCTGAAAAATATGAAAAAAACGAAATTAATTAAAGATAAAAAGGGTAAAAAATTACAAAACGCCCCAAAATTGTTTTGCTAATAACTTTAAAACTGTGGGTGATAGAAAAAAACTGGTAGCATTTTTTGATTCAGCGCAGCGAACTGCTTCAGAATCACAACTCAAAATAAAGAAATCGATTTTCATGCAGACCGGTGTAATTGGTGTAAATTTCTTGAGTCAATGTGCCTTTTTTAACGTATTTATAGATTAAATGTTTTTTGCCGTATGGCTTGTAGGAGAGGTTATTTTGTCTTTTGCCTTAAATAGTATGTCTGAGAACTTAATAATGTTTTCATATATCGGGTGGCCCAAAAAAAAACGCCTTCAGATTTGAACACCAATAACTTCAAAAATATGCAGTTCACACTTCCAAAATTTACATAACTTTTACCTCAATCTATTGATAAGCCATCATAAAAATTTCAGATCTCTACATAAAATACTTTTTCCACAGCTGAAGGAACAATGAGGTATGGTGAAAAAAACGAATATCATAAACTGAAAAAATTTTATTATTCACATCTTATCAACAAATATGATCAATATTTCCGCCGTCCTGCTTACAAACTAATCTTAACCTTTTCTTCCACGACATGATACATTTTCTGATTTCTGTTAATGTTATTTTGTCCCAACATTCGAGTATTTTTTTCTTTAATTGCATTTCTGTAAACTTTTCTCTTTGGCCTTCATAAATCTTCTCTGCTAGAGTGTTCCATATGCAATAATCCATGGGATTGCAATCAGGTGATTGCGGGGCCCAGTCGTTTTTTCCAATGAAGTTGACTACATTCTTCTGTTGTAGATAATCCTGTGTGAACTTGCTAGTATGAGCTGTAGCACCATCTTGTTGAAATATGAAATCGTTTCCATAATACAGACGCCGACAATCAGGCAAAAGATTCTCCTCTAAGAGATTTACATAGGTTTCTGAATTATTTTTTTTATTTTTTGAAATGAAATGAATTTTCGTCTTTCCATTCCACGATACACCTGCTAATACCATGATTTTTTTGGAAAACCGACTTGTCTGATGGTAAAGTCTCGATGGAGGAATGTCTTTCTTACGCTGATTATAGACATCGTTTCGAGAGTTTCTAGCAATCTCGATGGTGAAATCTTTTTCATCTGTAAAAACTATTTTTTTAACATCATTGGACGAAAATCTATCAAACAATTTTCTACAACGAATTTTTCTTTTAGCTCTTACAATGCTGTCACGTCTTGAAACACGGATCCTTTTAAATGCTTTAAGTCCTACCGTTCTCTGCATTCTTTGTATGGAACTTCGACTGATACCTAAATTTCTTGCAATTTTCCTCTGAGAGCAGTGTGACCCAGGTCGATTCTCTTGAGATAGGCTCATCATTTCGATCATTGCTATATTGTCTTGAGTGCAAACTGTTTTAGGCCGACCACCTCCACGCTTCCGTGCCGTTGAACCGGTTGCTTTCCTCAAAATTCTTGCCCCAGTCCATCTTTTTTCCAAGAAACACTTTCAGTCACCGCTTTTCCACCGTTAGTTAGAACCCTAATTTGAGGGGTAAGTTTAAAAAAACAGTATTTAAGATGGGCGTAGCCTATATCATCTGACGTTTTTCAGAGACTAACAGATTATCCATAGGCTAAAGAAATTGCTACAAGTCTTAAAATAGTTGCCAGGTACAGCTATACACATTTAGGCTTTAGAATATTCGTTTTTTCACCATACCTCATTGTTCCCTCAGCTGTGGAAAAAGTACTTTATGCAGAGGTCTGAAATTTTTATGGTGGCTTATCAATAGATTGAAATAAAAGTTTTGTAAATTTTGGAAGTGTGAATTGCATATTTTTTAAGTTATTGATGTTCAAATCTCAAGGCGTTTTTTGGGGGCCACCCGATGTGTCGTCAGCCATTTCGAGGACTTCAAACTTACAGTATAATCTGAAGTCCGATTCTGCTGTGCACTCAAGAGAAGCAGTTGGTCTTCGACTCTCCCTGTCTGAGATTCGGAATTTGACAGTCTTTTGTGTGCGCAGCAGGTAGCAGTGTCAATGGAATCATAGCAATAGTTTTCTCAGCGATGTTAAACCCCTTCTTCAGGATTGGGAACGTACATACATAGGTAGCCGAAGGGACCAGACTGTCCTAGCCTGGCTCAGACTAGGGGTGTGTCTCCTGATGCATGGGCATTATTTTAGTACCTGTCCCATTCCTACCTGTCTCCAGTGTAATATGACTCTCACATTAGAACATATTTTTATTGATTGTCCAGTTTTTTCTTCACTTCGATCTGATATTCATTCATTTTGCACTGCAGAACAGCTTGATTTCACCCTCTCTACTGTCTTATCTTGCCTTGTGCCTTCTAAGTTCATTTTAGATTTCTTAAAGTCAGTCAATTTATATTCCTCCATCCAATCCAACAATCAGCCTCTTACTATGACTTCATGCTTCACTAATTAGTAATACTAACACGCCTCATCATCACTTTCCTGTGATCTAGAGCCGGCCCCAGATCTGAAGATGGTTTAACTTTTTCCTTCCCTTTGTAGATAGAATTTCTTTCTTTGCAGGTGTAAATGACCCAAAGTGGTTGAACGCATCATAAACAAACCTATAATAATAAAATCTTAAGTCCTCGAAGGGACTGACGATATAAATGAAAAGTTTATTAAGTTCTCAGACATACTATATGAGGCATTCAACGAACTTTGTCCTGTGACTACTATATATTCAAATAAATCAAACACTATGATTTTAGTAACAAAAGAAGTGTACATCTTGACAACCTGAATGTTGGAGAACTCGTTGTAAAAGAACGTAGTGTAACGAAATTTCTAGACGTGAAGCTAGATAAGAATTTGCAGTGGAAGGACCATATCAGTTATATTGTATATCTAAAAGGATCTCTAGAAGTGTTGATATAATGTTTAAACTTCGATTGATAGTTTCTAAACAAGTTTTATGAACTCAATATTATACTTTTGTTCTTCCTGTATGATGTGCTGCAATCTTACATGGGGAAATACTGTTGGTAATGCATTAGACAATATCTTTGTTGTCGATTTTCTTGATCATATACTTGTAAGTGCATTCTTTAAAGAGTTAAAATTATTAAAAATCAAAGACAATCAAATTGGTAGCTTTTATTTTTATTTATAAATGTATGAATAAAATTGTTAACTTCGAGTGCATAAATAAATATTTTGTAATTCATCAACAGATTCACTCGTACCAGAAGAGAAATAGAAATAAGCATGTTATTCCTCATCTTAGATTGTTTTCATCTCAAAAATCACCTGTTTTCGTAGGTTTGAAATTATGGAATGATTTAAGCACCGACTTCTAAATATTCCTGAGGTAAGTGCATTTAAAAACAAGCTCAAATCAATTTTAATAAAGAAATATTGAAATCGTTATAATCACTTATAACTGTCTAATTGTTGCACTTAAACTATTAACTCTTAGTACCGTAGGTTTCAGTACTATTATAATGACCAAGATTTAATGTATACTACTAGCAGAATTCATTTCTCATGTCAACTACAAGTTCGTTTATGCGTCCTAAAAAAATACTCTACATAACCATAAACACTGTTATCTAACACGTAATCATAACTATAATTAATCATTTATATATTTCATAATCAGAACCATGAAGTTTGTTTTATATTATAAATTAATCATAATATTTATACTACCAAGTCGTGACACTACCTATATAGGAAATGTTTTTATCTTATAATTAATCTGAGAGCCCAATAAAGCCGAAAGCTTCAGAGCCAGACTACAAAGGTAAAATAAATAAATGTGTTCTGTTGAAAAAATTATTGTAATATTGTAAATTGCAGTATTGTAATATTTATTTTTTACCAGTAAAGACGGATTATTATGTTACTAACCTTTCTGACTGCGGGTTTGCATGCTATCCAATTTGCCGTCCAAGTAGATTTCAAATTATTTAACAATAACGCGCAAGGTCAAAATCAAGAGTCTGATAGTAAAAATGTAGATGAATATCATTAGAATAATATAACTGTTTTGATGAGGCTGGAAGCCCAAGATTGAATATCACAGTCCCCCTCCCCACGGTTTTGATTAAGTGGTATGTGCACCTTTCTTCCTTAATGGTGGTACTTAGAAAAGCATGGTGACAAAAGGTAACACGTTGACCAGAAAAGGTTGGGAACCCCTGCTTTACACAACTTGCAAACTGTCTCTTTCATTTATGAAAGTGTCCAGTCCAGTTTCTTCTTAAAATTAACAGTACTTACGTATTATCAGGACAACCAAACTGTTTATTATATATTTTTGCTCTCGTATTTTTTGCTCTCGTCATTTTTTATTTAAACTAACGAAAATATCACAACTTAACCTAACCACTCATCAAGGGCGTACAGTTGGTGCTACTGTAGTATGCGGTCTACCTACGATTGGTTAGGTTTAATCATGATATTTTCGTTAAAACTAACGAAAATATCATGACTAAACCTAACCAATCGTCAAGGGCGATTGACAATGGGATGTAAACAAACAATTAGTGAACAAGATAAGAAGCTATAATTAAAAGGTAGACCGCCGAATCGTAGGTATACCGTATACTACAGTAGCACCGTACAGTTTACCTAACTGGGCATTCAATTAACCTAACAGGTAAATATTGGTCATTTCACATAAATATCTTCCGATCTTTTCGTATTAGGCACTCACTGTCACATTTTGGGCAAGTTAAGGATGAGAGAATAACGCCGTAATTGATGAAAACATCCAGTGCTTTGTCTTCATCTAATATTATCGGGACTACCTACGAAAAACACATTTTCCGTTTTAAGCGATTTTATTCATTGTGGATAATATAATATAATATGTGCCCGGTTAGGTCAACTGAATGCCCGGTTAGGTTAAATGAATGCCCGGTTAGGTCAACTGTACGCCCTTGATGATTAGTTAGATTAAGTTGTGATATTTTCGTAAGTTTAAACGAAAATGACGAGAGCAAAAATACATAATAAACAGTTTGGTAGTCCCGATAATACGTAAGTACCAAATTAACCCTTTGAGGACCAAGGGACATATTTGTCCCAAGGAAATAAATTGTACAATGATGCAACGTTTCTACAAATACATCTACATGTTTATACAGGTATCGTTTAGTTGTCGGAAAATTAACCCAAAAATGGGTCATTTAAGTGACTATAGTTACTAATATCTAATTGTAAAACACAATAAAACTTAAACTTTTAAGTTCAAAGAAACGTATACTGGTCGTCAAAGGGTTAACTAAGGCGCCAATATTTACCACATCGAAGGGGTGAACCATATAGTACTTTAGTTTTTCATTCAACAGCATGAACTTGACCCCAAATACTAATATTTCTTTTCTTTTCTTTTTTCGATGGCGTTAGCAAATTCAAATAACATAAATTAAAATCAAACACGATTACAAGAAAAACGCCTCTCGCTCTCTCCCTGCTTGATATGGAACCAGCCCTGGAGGCAAGACCCCTACGTTAAAAGAGAAACTAATCTCGAGAAATTATTAC
This sequence comes from Bathynomus jamesi, assembly GCA_023014485.1. Lineage (NCBI taxonomy): Eukaryota > Metazoa > Arthropoda > Malacostraca > Isopoda > Cirolanidae > Bathynomus > Bathynomus jamesi. The sequence continues at coordinate 304,750 of JAJOZX010003922.1, forward strand.
CTTAAAATGGGTTCAACAATGCCAGAGGTACAAAACTCCTCTAAACCATATAAAATTGTAACTAGGCAAAAGTAGAGCTGTAACTTAAGTAGTTAGAGCCAGAACAGTTTAATATAACTAGGCCTAGTTGTAAGTGACGTCATTCTGAGTGATTTGGGGGTTCTTGACCTTAACAAGTTTCCCTGAATCACTTTATCCCGCAGAACCTATCCAATTTGGTTATATGTATTTATCGTAATCCTTATGTGTATTTATTTATTTTATTTTCAGCTCCCTTTGTGTGTGTTTTTAGCTCCCTTTGTGTGTGTTTTCATACCTTTTGAATTCTGTTATTAATTTTTTTACTGTAAATAAATGAGTTTGGTGTGTTAGAAATCTTCCTTTCACTTAGAGATAAACCTTTTAAGGCACATTACTGATGTATGGGAGAGTAGGGTGTGTCAATTTTGGGGGTGAAATTACTAAATTGAAAATCATGTGATTTGGTAGCAATTTAATGTAATCATTTGGCATACAAAATAATATCCTTGCTTCAAAAACAATAAAAAATAACTCCTACCTACATCAATTTTAATTCAAAAATTCCATTTTTCTGTAAATTTGTAACAAAATAACAAATGTGCGCAAACATCCTATCAACATTTAAAGTGGCAATAAGATATCATTCAGAGTCTTTATTTGAAAGTAACCAATGCAGTCATTGTTAGAAAATCTAGAAGAGGAAGAACCATTGTTGTCCCAAGGCGATACGATGACTAAGCTGATTGATGCAGCATTGCTTGTATATATATTAAGTTAAGGTGTGTATATATATCCATCTCATAATTGTAAGGTTAGTGAAAAATTAAATTAATTTAGAGCTAGCATTTTTGAGCTCTTGTGGCATCATTGTTTGGTCACACTGTTGGCATCATTTTGAGACGCTGCGCGTCTTTCTACTCGTTTGTGGAAGGTCGTACGTAAAGGTGTGGTTTGATAGAGAGCTCTCTTGCAATTCAGTTTGGTTGTTTAGATACATGATTGTTGCATCGTGCAATAGTCCAGGTTGCGTTGTTGTTGCAAGGTTCATAAAGAAGACCACAAATAGTACCCTTTTGTTTACCTTTTAAGTTCATGTAATTTAAGGTCTAAGGTAGGCCCGCATCGAGTCAGCAACCCTGAGGTTACCCTGAGGTAGGACCTAATAGGATCTCAAATCCGTAAAGTTTTAATTTAGCTTAACTTGGGCTTTAGGTAGAACTTGCCCTTTAGAATTTGGCCGTTCACGGCTCAGCTGGGATTTCGAACCCGACAAATAAATAAAATAACATGGTCCTTCAGAACCGGATTTCTACCCCAAGACTGAGTCAGTGACCATTTTTCGGCAAAGTTCTGATTGTGCAAATTGTATCCCAAGTTAGGCCTAGACGGGTTGAGTATTATTGAGTTAAGGTCCCAGGGTAAAAAGTTTGGTCGCCCAATTGCGAAACTTGGCTAGTCGTCTGTCGTTTTTTGGCCTACTTTTTTTCCGGTTTGGTTAATTTTGGGTTATTATTGAATTAAGGTCCCAGGGTAAAGTTTGGTCGCCCAATTGCGAAACTTGGCCAGTCGTCGGTCGTTTTTTGGCCTATATTTTTTCTGGTTTGGTTAATTTTGGGTCATTATTGAATAAGGTCCTGGGGTGGAAAATTTGGTATTCCATACTGGTGTTTGGTTAGTACCCCACTCAGCAATTCAGTTTATTTGAAAGTAAATTTGCGTTTGATCAGTTTGGTTAAGTATTTCTGCCAATTCAGCTCATTTGTATTGAGCCAAGGGTTGTTTACATTGAAGATGAGTGCATCTGAATTGAACAAATTTATAAAAAGGAGAAGTGCCTACAAAGGTCTAATTACAAAGGTCATTGCCACTATAGATTCTGCCATAGAGCAAGAGGATTTACGCTTAGTGACTGCGAGCTTGCCATATTAGAAACTAAAAAGGTTGCTCTAAGTGAGGTAAATGTTAAAATTGAGGCTCTTATAGAAGAGGATGAAATAGAAAATAACATAATTTACTTTGAAGAGATTATTGATGATATGATTAACGTAGGCCTCCGAGCAAAAGAGTTTAGCAGCTCAGTACAGTTAGAGACCAGGTCTAATAATGAAACACAACACTCAACAAATGATGCTTGTGAAGTTAAGGTTAACAGATCTGTAGTTCAATTACCGAGGCTTGTACTCAAAACATTTTCTGGGAGTATTCAGGAATGGCAAGGATGGGCAGACAGTTTTCAATCAGCAGTTCATTCTAGTCAAGTGTTAAGTGCCGTGGAGAAGTTTAATTATTTGCGGTCCCTCTTGGAAGGGGAGGCAGCAAAGACTATAGCAGGATTAGCATTAACAGAGGCTAATTATAATGTGGCTTGGGATATATTAAAGAAACGGTTTGGTAAGCCAGAGATCTTAATTAAAAGCCACCTCCGTGCACTTTTAGCTATACCTCCTGTTAATAATCCTAATAGTGTCAAGGAGTTACGGCAGTTATATGATGAATTTGAAATTAGAACTAGGTCCTGGACAACTTGGGTGTAGGAATGGAAAAGTATGGTATAATGTTGGTTCCTACACTGGAGTCTAAATTGCCTAGCTCAATTTTGCTTGAATTAAGTAGGGGACACTCTGCAGAACATGTGTACATCCCCCTTCAGCAGATGTTAAGTCTTTTAGGCACAGAATTAGCAAGACGAGAGGGAGTTGAGTTTGCACAGTGGGATGGTAAACAAGAGGACAAAGGCAGGCACAGCACCAAAGTTTCCACAAAAAGGAATAGCCCAGGTACAGTGTCAGCTCTACATGCCTCCTCTGAGAATAAATTAAAGGGAATCAAGGAATGCATATTTTGCGAAGGCAACCACAAGTCATATAAATGTGAGGTGGCTGAGGCCTTACCCTTTGAGGAGAGAAAGGACAGGGTAACTAAGTCCACAGCATGTTTTAAATGTTTTTTGAAAGGTCATAGAGCAAGGTTTTGTAAGTTTAAAATTTTGTGCAAAAAATGTCATGGTAGGCATCAGCCATTATTGTGTGAAAACACTCTTAGTAGGCCTACCCCAGAAGTAGAGACATCAGTGGCACATGCCACTGCTATGCAAGGGAGTAAAAGTAAAGGGGGATTATTGCAAACAACTGCAGCCTTATTAATTGGGAATGAGGGAGAAGCTACTGTAAGAGTGTTGTTTGATAGTGGTAGCCAGTGTAGTTTTATTAAGACCAGAATTTCCAGAAAATTGAAGTTTAAAGAACTTAAGAGGGAAAATTTAAGAATTTCTGGGTTTGGGGGTTCCGTTCAAAACCGAACCAAATTTAAGAAGGTAGAAGTTCTGGTTAAAGGGTTGTTACCGCAAAGTCCCACTATCAAGGTCCAAGCTGTAGAGATTGAGGAACTTTGTGCTCCAGTCACTACTTGTTTAGATATGGCATGTGTCCAAGAATTGCAAGTTAAAGGAATTAATTTGGGCAATAATAAGTTTGAGGGAACAGAAGATATTAGTCTTTTGATTGGAGCTGACTATTATTGGGACTTCATCACTGGTAATATTGTCCGTACATCTCAAGGCCCAGTAGCTATTGAAAGTAAGCTAGGCTGGATGCTACATGGTAGTTATTGCAATGAAATGGAAGTTAAGGCTCTTTTTGTTAAGATTGAGGAGAACAGCCATGGTCTGGAAAGGCATTTGAAAGCGTTTTGGGAACTTGAATCTATTGGTATAAAGGACAACCAGGAAAGTACAGTGAACAATGATGTTTTAGAGCAATTTGAAAAAGGGATTGGGTTTAGAGATGGTTGCTATGAAGTTGGCCTACCATGGAAGGATTCTTGCAAACCCGGTTCAAACCTTCAGCTAGCTAATCGGAGGTTGGAGACTTCATTGTACAGGCTAAGAAAAAATGAGGAGTTGTTAATTGAATACGATGAGGCCATCCTAAGTTATGTAAGGGAGGGCTATGCTGAAAGGGTGCAAGGTGAGCTGGTGAGCCAGGAGGCACATTATCTGCCACACCATGCAGTGGTACGGCGAGACAAAACTACCACCAAACTGAGGGTAGTTTTTGATGGCTCAGCCAAGGACAAAGGTGGTGTGTCCTTGAATGACTGTTTGGATGCTGGGCCAAATTTAAATGCAGATTTATTTTCCTTGTTACTGAGATTCAGGTTTGGTAGAGTAGCATTGACTGCAGATGTGAAGCAAGCTTTTTGCGGATAAAGTTAAAACCAGAGGACAGAGATGCAGTAAGGTATCTGTGGGTGGATACGAAAGACTTGTTGGAAAATGAACCTAAGGTTCAAGCATATAGAATGAAGTCAGTGTTGTTTGGCCTCAGCTCTAGTCCATTTCTGTTGGCAGCTACTATGCAGTACCATTTTAAGAAATATTCTGAAGTCTATCCTAACACTATTGAACACATAAGGAAAAATTTTTATGTTGATGATTTGCTATGTTCCGTGGATAATACAGAAATGGCTAAACAGATATTCATGGAGGCTAGAGCTATAATGAGGGAGGCTGGCATGGAGCTCAGAAAATGGCAGACCAATCATTCGCAATTACAAGAGTTTATGAGTCATTCCTCTGTAGTACCTGATGCAGCAGAAAGTATTGAGGATTCTGGTATTAAGGAGTTGTGGGCAATAGACGCAAAGGTGCTAGGCATCGTTTGGCAGCAAGATGATGATTTGTTTACCTTCAATGGGAAATCTTTAGTAGAGCTGGCTGAGAATGAGACAAGGTGGACAAAACGTACAGCTCTTAGTTTGGCTTCGAAGGTCTTTGATCCTCTTGGATTCCTGGCTCCATTTGTGATAAAGTCAAAAATTTGGTTTCAGAGCCTCTGGGAAATTGGACTTGGTTGGGACCAAGAGTTACCTGATCATATGGTGGTAAGGTGGAAATATTGGTTCAAAGAATTGGCACATCTTGGAGACATTGAAATCCCAAGATGGTACTTTGGAGAGTTGAACAATAGTCCAGACAATTTGGAGCTGCACATCTTTTGTGATGCAAGTGAGGAAGCCTATGCAACTTGTATTTATATAAGAGGCGCATTGCAAGAAGAAGTAAGTTGCAGGCTGGTTGCTGCAAAGAGTAGAGTAGCACCTTTGAAAAGGCTTTCTGTTCCAAGGTTGGAATTGATGGGTGCCGTTATTGCTAGTCGGCTTGCAATTACAGTGCGAAAGTCTTTGGCCCTCTATGAAATTCCAAGCTATTATTGGACAGACTCCACTATAGTTTGGCACTGGTTAAGAAGTCAGGCAAGGAAATGGAAACCATTTGTTGCCAATAGGGTGGAGGAAATTCAAGCGCACACAGATCCCAAGCAATGGAAGCATTGTCCAGGCATCCAAAACCCCGCTGATTTACCAACACGAGGAATTTCGGTGAAAGATCTTTCACAATCAAGTTTGTGGTGGAATGGGCCAAAGTGGCTAAAACTTGGAAGTGAAAACTGGCCTTCTAATCAGCCTATTGTAGGAGAATGCCAGGCTGAAGAAGCATGGGTGAGTGAGGTGAGAAAATGCGCTGTGAACAGTTGTCAAGTTATGCAGCAGGACCCCATATTGAGGCTTGAGGACATTAGCAGTCTGAAAAGATTGTTAAGAGTGACAGCATGGATATATAGATTTACCAACAACATTAAGGGAGAAACAAGAAGGGAAGGAATTCTGAACAGTAATGAGATTCAGCAAGCCAGGAAATACTGGGTGGTATATGCGCAGAAGGAAAAATTTGGTGAAGAGCGGGAATTGCTCACCAGCCATCCATTACAGGTTCTACCAACACATTCTGCGCTCAAGGGTTTGGATGTGTTTTTGGATCAGGATTTATTGAGAGTAGGAGGTAGACTACAGTTTTCTGGGCTTCCAGAGGAGAAAAGACATCCAATTTTGTTACCTTCTGGGGGTACTTTGTGGACCTTTTGATCCTGGATACTCATCATAAGCTGTTACATGCTGGAGTTAGAGAAGTGATAATAGAGATTAGACAACAATTTTGGATTCTCAAAATTAGACAAGTAGTGAAAAAGGTCTTGCATAAATGTGTGGTTTGCAAGCGTTGGAGTGCAAAGCCTTATTATGAAAAGGTGGCTCCACTTCCAAGAGAACGGTGTGTCTATACTGCCCCATTTGATGTAGTGGGAGTAGACTTTGCAGGGCCAGTCTATGTGTATGAGCGAGGGGAGTCTAACAAAGGTTATATATGTCTTTTCACCTGTGCTACCACCAGAGCAATCCATTTGGAGTTGGTAAGCAACTTAAGTAGTGATGTATTTCTTTTGGCCTTTAAACGGTTTGTGAACAGAAGGGGTTTCCCAAATAAAATCATATCGGATAATGCAAAAACCTTCAAAAAGGCTGCAAAGGAACTCCAAGAAATTTGGTCCTTGCTAAAAGAGGAAGGATTCCAATCCTACTTTTCACACCAAGGGGTACAGTGGGAGTTTATTGTTGAGAGAGCACCATGGTGGGGAGGATTTTGGGAAAGGCTAGTGAGAAGTGTAAAGTGTCCATTAAAGAAACTTTTAGCTAATGCTCATTTGAGCAAAGAAGAATTCTCTACTGTTTTATGTGAAGTAGAAGCAATGGTGAACAGTAGGCCTATCACTTTTGTTTACAATAGTAGGCAGGATGCAGAGCCATTGACACCAAATCATTTTCTTTGTGGTAAACGATTAACATCAAACCCCAGTGTGCCAGAAGACTTGCAGCCCATCCAGAGCACTCAAGGAGAGTTAACCAGACGGTTCAGGTACCTTGAAGAGCTACAAGATCAGTTTTGGAAGAGGTGGCAGATGGAATACTTGCCAGAACTCAATTATTACCCATCAGGCAAGGTAAAGGGCTCCAATGCAAATTGTATCAAGGTGGGAGAAGTGGTAATGATTGGGATGAAAGACCAAGGCAATGCTGGGAGCTTGGCATAATTGAAGAGTTGTTTGTTGGCAAAGACAATTTAGTTAGGTCTGCACTGGTAAAGACTTCAGGAGGAAAGTTAAAGAGACCTATACAAAAACTCTATGCTTTAGAAATCAGCAAAAACACAGATAGTCAAGATGAAACATTTGAGTTACAGCCTCATGAAGAAGGCTTGGCTAACCTTGCAGAAGGTAATGACAACAATGCCGCTTCGGTGGGGAGTGTTAGAAAATCTAGAAGAGGAAGAACCATTGTTGTCCCAAGGCGATACGATGACTAAGCTGATTGATGCAGCATTGCTTGTATATATATTAAGTTAAGGTGTGTATATATATCCATCTCATAATTGTAAGGTTAGTGAAAAATTAAATTAATTTAGAGCTAGCATTTTTGAGCTCTTGTGGCATCATTGTTTGGTCACACTGTTGGCATCATTTTGAGACGCTGCGCGTCTTTCTACTCGTTTGTGGAAGGTCGTACGTAAAGGTGTGGTTTGATAGAGAGCTCTCTTGCAATTCAGTTTGGTTGTTTAGATACATGATTGTTGCATCGTGCAATAGTCCAGGTTGCGTTGTTGTTGCAAGGTTCATAAAGAAGACCACAAATAGTACCCTTTTGTTTACCTTTTAAGTTCATGTAATTTAAGGTCTAAGGTAGGCCCGCATCGAGTCAGCAACCCTGAGGTTACCCTGAGGTAGGACCTAATAGGATCTCAAATCCGTAAAGTTTAATTTAGCTTAACTTGGGCTTTAGGTAGAACTTGCCCTTTAGAATTTGGCCGTTCACGGCTCAGCTGGGATTTCGAACCCGACAAATAAATAAAATAACAGTCATGTCCTTTTTGCTGCAGTTCCTTGACATCAGCATTCGGCTTGCTACTTGCGCTTTGATGTAGCCTTCTCGCCTCTCGTGACTGTAAACTTGACTAGCTGCTTCTGTGACCATTTTCACACATCTCTCCACACTCTGAGTGTGAGAAGGCCACTTTGGCACTTGCATTAAATTGTGTTAAATCTTTGTTTGTTATACATGTTGTCAATGGTGGCTCCAAAACTTCCGAACTCAAGTTAACTAATTCTGACAATTTCGTGGCATTGACGTTTATCGGAGGTACCTTCCTTGTCTGAACAGAGCAGTCTCCCAGCTGGTCATCATCTAGTGATGTTCCTCTAAGCTTTAGAATGATTTCCACAGCCTCAGTTCGCTCTTTGGTATATTGGTTGCAGAGTATTGCTTGCAAAACTGCCTCTGGCCTAGCATACCAAGCGGACCTTCTCACCACAGGTAACATGATGTCCACCACTACTTTCCTTTGGGTTCTCAGTAGCTGTAATTGAAACAAGATGTGGTTGGGCCCCTCCATCCACATTGGATTAAGTTTTACATTGAACCAGTGAGGAAGATAAAACCCAATAATAAATTCAACAATCAACATCAAATTCTATAGCATTTTGCCCTTCAGTGCATGTTTGGAAACCCAAATCCTGCAGAAACGAATCGCTGTAGTTAACCAACGACTGTGACTTACGGGTCCAATCTCCAAGAGAGCCAGATTTTGAGGCAACTCTCCTCATCTGATTGCTTGAACAATACGATAAGCGTAAGATTGATCCGTGCTGAGGTCTTTGATAACTTCTTCATACAACACTGGAAGGGGAGGGCCTACTTCGACCTTTGGAAATTTTGTATTTATTTCTAATTCCGTTGCTTCATCTAGCATGTTGACAATGGGGCCTGACCACTTGTTGTTGCTCTTTGTAGGACCATCAAGTTCCTGGATGAGACGACGAAGAGGTAGTTCCCCTGTGTGCAAATCACATACAATCCAAACGAGCCTTCTTCCAAGTTTTTTCTCTAAATGAATCATAACACCGCCCTGCCATCTAGTGTTCACCGCGGTTGAGTCTCCACCAACGGCCTGCAGTGAACTGTCAAGTCTTCTTTCTTGAAGCCAACATATTATTTGATCAGCAATTGCCTATGCATGTTTCTTGCCTTCTACTTCTGCTTCACGAACAAAGTGAAACAAATAGCGGCCACGAGGTTCGGAACACACAGAGTAGTGTTCGTCTTTGATGAGACCGGGAAACTTTCTGTCCATTCCCTCTACCTCTAGGAGAACTTTTGTGTCATCTCTTCTTCCATCAAACAAAAGGCAAGAGAGACCTTCCTCCTTCAAATCTTTTTCATGCTGATCAGATATTTCCTTCATTACTTTTTCTTGTGCTCTTCTTATCTTATTATAATCTATCACTAAGGATGTATCCTCTCGGCTGATGAGGCCTGCAACTATCCAAGTGGCAGTGGCAATCTCTGCAGTCTCTCGTAGCCCCGTATGGTGGCGAATACTGGCAAGGGCAATGTTTGAGATGTCTTTAGTGTTGTATTTCATTCTCTTCGGCGAAGGTTCAGATGGCATTTTGGGGCTATTATCTGATGTTGCTTCTTTCTGTTCATCTGAAGAGCTTTCAAAGAAGTGAGAAACCTCTTGATAGAGCTCTTCATCTCTTTGGGTGACTTCTTCACTCTTCTTTTTCTTCCTTTCTTCCCTCTCTCGGATTTTCTCTTTTTTCTTAGCAATAACAATCTGTTTTTTGGTTTCTGAATAATCTGCCGAACCAATCTGCATACTTCCTTGGACTCCTGCCTTTGTTCTCTGCGCCTTTATGAAAGCCAGCTCCAAAACAGGGATCTTCTTCTCACGAGGACAGCGACAATCAATGTGAGGGTGAGGTTCTCTTCTGCATGAGGGAGAACAATTGGCTTCAGAACACAACTCTATGGGACACTGACAGTTAAAAATGTCAAGAAGAGTATCAAGTGTGTGCAGAAATTTATTTTTCTTTGCTAGTTTTCCTTTACCAAGTGATGTCTCAACTGCTTTGTGCCTCAGCTTTGTTAATTTTAGCTCAATAGTTCTATACTGATTGAGTACAGGTGGTTTGAATAACACTAGCTTTTCTCCACTGATGCAGAAGGGGAATCATGTCCCTTATGAGCTTTCTCTGTGTAGTTCCTTCTATCCTTTGTATTTTGTTCACGAAGGAGTAACCCTAGTCTCAGCATGTCTCGCACTGTTGGTAGTTCTGATACGGGAAGCTCCTTGCCTGTACCGACTAACAAGTTCAAGTGGCATGACGACTGACCTCTTGTCTTCAATTTTGGCATCTTAGGAATATCTGAAAAGAAAGAAAAACATTTAAGTATTTTATATCAATTACGATGTTTCAAAGTTTAGTCATTCGATGTTCTAAAATTCAATAAAAAAATATTTCATGGGATTACAACATAATTAGACAGAAGAATATGATAATAATAAATAATTGTAATAATCAATAATCCATACTTAGAGTTAAACTGTAATATTCGTCTATTAGAATAACTATGAAGTAGGTACAAGAGCAATAACAGCAAACCACCGTCTATGACATCTAAGAGGCAACTGAGGACTGAGAGTGAAGGACAGTTCTATTCATGTTGTGACTTGTACATTGTACAACAACTATATGACCTTGAAAACACTCCATATGCGATCAGTGGGATAATTCTGTGACAGATGAATAGTTAATCAATTTATGTCCTATTATTTAGTAAAAGAGTCAATTTCTGAAACTTTAAGGTAAAATTGATGTAGGTAAGGGTTATTTTATTTCATTTTGGTTGGCCAATTTCAAGTTTTGACATGAAAAGACCATTTTCACTACCAAAATTGATTTGAAAAAAGTTGACAAAATTGACACACCCTAATGGGAGAGTCTGTGAAGAACTTCAAATTATTTTGAGTCTTGTAGCATCTATGCGCAGACGTCTCAACAATGTCATAGAAGCGGATGAGGGTCTATAAAATATTAAATATTACATGTCATTTGTAATAACATGTGGTGTTAGGGCCGTTAAGTTTAGGTTAGAAGTTAGGCATAAATATCATAATTCTTACAGGTGCTTTGCTTCATGTTTTCTTGGAGCCTATCATTTGTTCTTTTGGTGCCCATTAGCTCCAGCGGCAAAGAAACCTCGACCAACCCAGTCCTACTTTACCTACTTATAAGTTATCGACATTACCTCTAACTGACATAATAATTAGACAACTTAACCTAATCACTATCTCGTCATCTTAGATTAAACATAAAATAAAATTACGAGTCACCGATTAACACCGATAGGAAATTGCATGCTGCTTATACCAGCCCATAAACAAATCAGGTCGCTTCTAGATGTTTATCTTTTTGTGTTACCATTTTAGCATTTAGTGAACTTTTCGTTCAGTGACTTTTTGACTCTGTGTGTGTGTGTGTGTATATATATATATATATGTATATATGTATATATATATATATATATATATATGTGTGTATATATATATGTGTGTATATATATATATATATATATATTAATATATAATATATATATATATATATATAATGTAAAGAACGACGCTTGTGTAGAAGAGCTTTCCGTACAAGATGAGGAGAGAGAACGAACAAATGAAAAATGAGGTACCACCCGGGAATCGAACCCGAGAACATCCGATTGCCGGTCAGATATGCTATCCACTACACCATGGACCTCGATCAATCAGAAGTCGTAATTCTCTACATACGAGCAGAAACCAATGCCCTGAGGGGGCACCTTCGCATGCCATACATATATACATTTTAACTGCAAACAACACACAGTATAATTAATGTAAAGAACGAAGCTTGTGTAGAAGAGCGTTCCGCACAAGATGAGGAGGGAGAACGAACCTCATTTTTCATTTGTTCGTGTGTGTTGTTTTCAGTTAAAATGTGTGTATATATATATATATATATATATATATATATATATATTATATATGATACACACAGACCGTGCATGGAACATATATATATATATATATATATATATATATATTATATATATATATATATATATAAGGGTGTTTGAAAACTTTCTGTACAAATTGTAATGGGGGATAGGCAACACCAAGACAAACCCTTTTCGTCTATAAGTGTATGTCCGCTGACGTCACCATTCGGCGCGAGAGGGCGCCGCTGCAATTGGCTAAAAGGTGAAGTGGGCTAGACTCGCGCTTGCCGCGGGCATTCTTAAATCGGACGTAGTACGCGTAACATGGAGCGCTTCACGACTGCTGAGATGGCTGACATGCATATGGTGTATGGGGCTGCCAATGGAAACGGAAGAGCTGCTGTGAGGTTGTACCGACAGCGCTTCCCAAACAGACGTGTGCCAAACCACCAAACGTTTGCGCATTTGCATCGGCGACTGCGAGAAACTGGAACATTCCATGCAAACATGCATGACACTGGTCGGGAGAGAAACGTGCGCACTCCTGACATGGAAGAAGAAATCCTACGGCGATTTTAGGACAATCCAAGCGCAAACACGCGAGGTGTTGCACGTATCCTCGGTGTGAACCACGACCTGGTCTGGAGAGTGTTGCACGAGCAGCAGTTACATCCGTTTCATCGTCAGAGAGTCCAGGCATTACAACCTCGGGATTACCCTCTTCGTGTGGAATTCGCACGCTGGTTTCTGCAGCAGACAGCGGTGCAGCCTAATTTTCCGGCTTATGTGCTGTTCTCAGATGAGGCCTGTTTCACACGTGAGGGTGTGTTTAACATGCACAATTCTCACGTGTGGGCGCACGCAAATCCACATGCTACACGGGTGCATGTTCATCAAGAACGGTTTGGCACACGTCTGTTTGGGAAGCGCTGTCGGTACAACCTCACAGCAGCTCTTCCGTTTCCATTGGCAGCCCCATACACCATATGCATGTCAGCCATCTCAGCAGTCGTGAAGCGCTCCATGTTACGCGTACTACGTCCGATTTAAGAATGCCCGCGGCAAGCGCGAGTCTAGCCCACTTCACCTTTTAGCCAATTGCAGCGGCGCCCTCTCGCGCCGAATGGTGACGTCAGCGGACATACACTTATAGACGAAAAGGGTTTGTCTTGGTGTTGCCTATCCCCCATTACAATTTGTACAGAAAGTTTTCAAATACCCTGTATATACACGTCACCTCATTTCTCTCCTACAAGTTAAGTCTGTCAGAAGGGTGGCAGATCCTAGTCGATCTGCGGAGCGGGATTGATGTAGTAGGAATAGGAGGAACCTATCTAGGTGGACTATTTGAACCATTTTCGGGAATGTCAGGCGTCCCTTCAGGAGGACTCTGGTCATCATGCAATTCACGTTCCCATATCTGGTCCTGATGGTGTTTAATAGAATGACCATCTTCTAGTTGGCAATTGAAGGAAACATAACCCGTTCTCTCCTGAAACGTTGCAGGAGCCTATTTTGGTCCAGACCCGTATTCTTAGGTTGCGATTCTATAACTCTCAATTTTTTTAGTGTCGTGATAAAACTGCTTTTCCTGTTAGCGTAAAACTTACTGTTCCAACGTTTTATTTGGACGTAACAGATCGAAAACAGAACGAATCCCGCGGCCAGTCATGAGTTTAGGAGACATCCCCGTTTTGAAAAACTATATAGGGCTATGGGTTGATTGCCTGTTGCCTCTCATCCGTTGGAAATTTCCAGCAGATTACAGTGGAGAGTTAACGACAAAACCCTACGTTATTTCGTTAGAGAGTTATGTATATGTAGGTCTTCAAAGGACCTCTTTATGTTTATTTGCCTTCGATATTTGCGCTGCCTAATGATAAACAAAGAAATTATCTCACCTTATTATTTCGTTGGGCCTCACTTTTGTTCGTAAGGGGCGACGATCTCTTTCGATTTATTTGCTATAGGCATTCACTACAAAATACCTGAAAGAATAGGCCTATCCTTTTTATAGTTATTAGGTTTTATATTATGAGGATTTCACTCAGAAATTATACGAAGATAAAGTACATCTTCCTTGCTTAAAGCATCGCTGTCACATAAGCAGCTCAGAGTGCCGCCAGTATAAATCGTTAGGAATCTGCTGATTCTTCAAAGTTCGTTGACTCTTCTCTTGATGTAATTTTCATGAGTCAGCAATGGAAAATGTTGAATACGAAATAATAAATTTGGTCTTCTTGTTGTCATGCAAGGCCCAAGGTCTACATATGGGGTTCTATGTATGGTAATTAATTTTATTCCCAATAGGCTATGTCGCCAATCCAGAGGCAATTTTGAAGTTATTTAATTCAATAAATTAATAATTTGTATTTAATTACGAAATAAAGGTATCACATACGATACCATATTGTAAACATGTATAGTTTTTCCATACCCGTTGTCGTGTGAGGCGTTAGTTGATATTTAAACAAGAATTTATCCAACACCATTTGCATTTCTTACCCGTGAGAATGACACATGGCCGACTTAAAAGTACAGACCATTTTTTCCGCGAGACCATTAGTAGAAGGGTGAAAAGCACTAGACCAGACATGTCGAATGCCAGTTAGATGGGCGAAAGAACGAAATTCCTCACCGGTAAAAGAAGTACCATTGTCGGAAACCAGAACTACGGGTAAACCCCACCGAGCGAAACAAGAACGGAGTGGGCGAACAGTGACACTCGAAGTGGTTGGAAAATTTTCCACCCATTTAGAGTAGGTGTCCACAATAGCAAGGAAATATATGTTATTAATAGGACGCGCATAGTCGACATGGATCCTATGCCAGATTATAGTAGGCTATTCCCAAGGCTGAAGGTGACTTTTCTTAGGGAAATCTGTTCTCTAGGCAGTTCTGACAGGAACGAACCAACGATTCGAACTCTTCATCTAAACCAGGCCACCAGAAATAAAAATAAACTCTAGCCAGCTCTATTATTTTAGTTGCGCCCGTGTTCAGCATGAAGTTCCTTCACTAAACTCGACCTGCCTTCATTCGTAATTATTACTCTATGACCCCATAAGGGACAGCCATTTTGAATCGCGAGTCCAGACTGACGTTGATAGAAAGGCTGTAATTACCTTTCAACCTTAGTAGGCCAACCAACTGAGCAGTAATGGGTGACCCTAGACAGAATAGGGTCTGATTTGGTCCACTGCTCCCTCTGTACTGTCTACCGGAGTAGAGTCCAAAATCTCCACCAAGTTAACCCATTCTACAGGTTGGCCTGCAGGTACGCATTCATTTGGGTTTTCCAAGGGCAATCTACTTAGACCATCAGCAGTGCCTAAATGTTTGCCCGACCGATGTACTAAGTCGAATTCATAGGCTTGTAGAATCAATCCCCATCGTTGAATCCTACCTGAGGCCAAAACTGGAATATTTTTAGTTGGTGGAAATAAACCTAAAAGAGGCTTATGGTCAGTGATTAATTGAAATTCATGACCCCATAGGTAGAAATGGAATTTCTTTACTGCAAATACTAAAGCTATGGCCTCACATTCAAGTTGTGAATATCGCCTTTCACTCTCATTTAGTGTCCTAGAAGCGAAACAGATAAGCCTGTCTACACCGTCAATGTGATGAGATAGCACTGCACCAATTCCATAAGAACTACTGTCTGCTGAAACTACGAGAGGAAGTTCAGGATCGTAATGCACTAGGAGAGTGGACTTTAGTAATACGTCATTGAAACCTCACACTCTTCCTTTTGGGTTTTTCCCCATCTTCACTGTTCCCCGGTTCGTAATAATTTATTTAGGAGTTCAAGGAAAGTCGATGCATAGGCAAAAATTTCCTATAAAAGATTAGGAGACCCATATAGGCTTGTAACTGTGTAATATTTTGGGGCGGAGGTATATGAATGCCTCAGGTGTCTATACGGAACCCCAAATATGAAGCCTCATTCGTAACCCAAGAATACTTATTTTTTAGCTGAAGTCCTGCATCCAGGAGTCTTTTTAGAACTATTGTTAATCTAGTTAGGTGTTCTTCTTTAGATGAACCTGCAATAAGGACATCACCTAGGAAACAAAGTACACTAGGAATGTGACCAAGAACTTGGCCCAGTGTTCTCTGGAAAATACTTGGAGCCGATGCTGTTCCATAGCATAGTCTGTTGTACTTATATAGGCCTCGGTGCGTATTTATGGTAGTTAGCTCCTTAGATTTTTCGTCTAAACTTAGTTGAGCATAGGCGTAGAACTGCTATGGAGCACCTGACCTCTGATCTTTCTGCTATCTCTGATTGGGGCAGAGAAAACCTTGTGGCTTTCAATGCTTCAAAAACTCAGTTCCTCCATCTGTCTACTCGTCACAATCTTCCACACGACTATCCCCTTACCTTCAACAACACAAAATTCAATCCTTCCATTTCTCTTAACATTCTTGGCGTTTTCTTTTCTCGTGATCTTTCCTGGAAAGATCACATATACTCTCTTTCCAAAACAGCTTCTAAAAGGTTAGGTGTGCTGTACTGCCTCCGCAGTTTCTTAACCCCCGACTCAGTTGCTGTCTGTGCACAGGGGTCTTGTTCGCCCCCGTATGAAGTATGCTTCTCATGTGTTGGGTGGTTCAACCCACACAGCCGTACTTGACAGAGTGGAATCAATGCTTTTCGTCTCATCAATTCCCTCCTCTTACTGATTGTCTTCAATCTCTCTCTCTCTCTCTCTCTCTCTCTCTCTCTCTCTCTCTCTCTCTCTTCGCCGCAATGTTTCCCCATTCTCTCTTTACTATCGCTATCATAACGGACATTGCTCTTCTGAACTCTCTAACTGCATGCCTCCTCCTTTAAGGAGAGAATGTAGTACCAGACTTTCGACACTTTCTCATTCCTTCTCTCTCTCCAACTATGTAATACAAGGGTTAATCGGTATTTTCAGTCTTTCATCTACTCAACTGGTCAACTCTGGAACAATCTTCCTCAATCCATCATTCCTCCTGTCTATGACCTCCCTTGATTTTGGCTCTTTTCTTCTCCTATGGGAGGGGCGCTTTTGCGGGCATTTGCCCTTGGCCTCTCCTTCCTGCATAAAAAAAGGCTTGGGACCAGGGTTGCCAGATTTTGAAATTCGCAAGTCGAGACACCAGACCTTTTTTTACACATGTGAAATTTAAAATAACAGAATAACTACGCACAAACTACGAAAAAAAAGTTTATTTACCCAGCAAAACCATAAAGAACAATTCAAGAAATGCAACATAATAATGATTCCTATTTTTAGAAAGAATAACACCTTTAATGTTGACGCTTGAATAATTATTCTAATTCGCTTCAATTATACAGTATATTTACTTACATTTTATGCTCAAAATAAAATTAATAATGGTAAGGCATTTTTATTAAAAAATAACGTCATTAAAAATAAAATACATTATATATATTGCTTGTTTGGGACTCGGGATTTTACTTGGCAAGTCGGGACACTCCCGGAGAAATCGGGACATCTGGCAACCCTTGCCTTATTCCTAGCCTCTGCTTACATTACATTAAATTACATTTGGAAAACATGAAGCCACTCGGGCCTATCGAGGTAATCCAAGTCATGGAGGTAATCCAAGTCATGAGCTACATTTTTTAATAATAATAAAATCTTGCAAGATGTCAAACTCAAGTCAGCTAATTAATATACAACTATTTACTACCAGTACCACCATAGTAGCCTATATAACTGAAGCAAAGAATATACATTATATACAATCTACAAACTAT
Organism: Bathynomus jamesi; assembly: GCA_023014485.1. Taxonomy (NCBI): domain Eukaryota; kingdom Metazoa; phylum Arthropoda; class Malacostraca; order Isopoda; family Cirolanidae; genus Bathynomus; species Bathynomus jamesi. The sequence continues at coordinate 322,232 of JAJOZX010003922.1, forward strand.
CTCACTCATGAAAGTGTCTAAATTTTTCTCAAAAATAACTAATAAGCTACTGTTTACCACATCATATTGCAAGTCATTCCAAAAATCTACTACTCTATGGCTGAAGAAGTATTTTCGTAGATCAAGTCTACAAGTCTGTTTTCTAATTTTCTCATTATGCCTACGAGTTATCCCATCAGTATCTAGTGAGAAAAAGTTATGTACATTTAAACTGTCCAAACCTGAAAACATTTTGAACATCTGTATCATATCACCCCTCATACAACGTCTCTCAAAACTAAACATACCTAATTCCTTTAATAGGGTGTGTCACTTTTGGGGGTGAAATTACTAAATTGAAAATCATGTGATTTGGTAGCAATTTAATGTAATCATTTGGCATACAAAATAATATCCTTGCTTCAAAAACAATAAAAAATAACTCCTACCTACATCAATTTTAATTCAAAAATTCCATTTTTCTGTAAATTCGTAAAATAACAAATGTGCGCAAACATCCTATCAACATTTAAAGTGGCAATAAGATATCATTCAGAGTCTTTATTTGAAAGTAACCAATGCAGTCATGTCCTTTTTGCTGCGGTTCCTTGACATCAGCATTCGGCTTGCTACTTGCGCTTTGATGTAGCCTTCTCGCCTCTCGTGACTGTAAACTTGACTAGCTGCTTATGTGACCATTTTCACACATCTCTCCACACTCTGAGTGTGAGAAGGCCACTTTGGCATTTGCATTAAGTTGTGTTAAATCTTTGTTTGTTATACATGTTGTCAATGGTGGCTCCAAAACTTCCGAACTCAGTTAACTAATTCTGACAATTTCGTGGCATTGACGTTTATCGGAGGTACCTTCCTTGTCTGAACAAGCAGTCTCCCAGCTGGTCATCATCTAGTGATGTTCCTCTAAGCTTTAGAATGATTTCCACAGCCTCAGTTCGCTCTTTGGTACATTGGCTGCAGAGTATTGCTTGCAAAACTGCCTTTGGCCTAGCATACCAAGCGGACCTTCTCACCACAGGTAACACGATGTCCACCACTACTTTCCTTTGGGTTCTCAGTAGCTGTAATTGAAACAAGATGTGGTTGGGCCCCTCCATCCACATTGGATTAAGTTTTACATTGAACCAGTGAGGAAGATAAAACCCAATAATAAATTCAACAATCAACATCAAATTCTGTAGCATTTTGCCCTTCAGTGCATGTTTGGAAACCCAAATCCTGCAGAAACGAATCGCTGTAGTTAACCAACGACTGTGACTTACGGGTCCAATCTCCAAGAAAGCCAGATTTTGAGGCAACTCTCCTCATCTGATTGCTTGAACAATACGATAAGCGTAAGATTGATCCGTGCTGAGGTCTTTGATAACTTGATAACTGTCATTTTATTTATTTGTTGGGTTCAAAATCCCAGCTGAGCCGTGAACGGCCAAATTCTAAAGGGCCAGTGCTACCTACAGCCCAAGTTAAGCTAAAATTAAAACTTACGGATTTGAGATCCTATTAGGTCCTACCTCAGGGTTGCTGACTCGATGCGGGCCTACCTTAGACCTTTGTTACATTAATTTAATATAAACAAAGGGGGTACTATTTATGGTCTTCTTTCTCAACCTTGCAACAACAACGCAACCTGGACTATTGCACGATGCAACAATCTTGTATCTAAACAACCAAACTGAATTGCAAGAGAGCTCTCTAACAGACCACACCCTGTACGTACGACATCCCACAAACGAGTAGAAAGAACGCGCAGCGCCCCAAAATGATGCCAACAGTGTGACCAAACAATGATGCCACAAGAGCTCAAAAATGCAAGTTAAGCTAAAATTAAAACTTACGGATTTGAGATCCTATTAGGTCCTACCTCAGGGTTGCTGACTCGATACGGGCCTACCTTAGACCTTTGTTACATGAATTTAATATAAACAAAAGGGGTACTATTTATGGTCTTTCTCAACCTTGCAACAACAACGCAACCTGGACTATTGCACGATGCAACAATCTTGTATCTAAACAACCAAACTGAATTGCAAGAGAGCTCTCTAACAGGGTCGTACGTACAGGGTGTGGTCTGTTAGAGAGCTCTCTTGCAATTCAGTTTGGTTGTTTAGATACAAGATTGTTGCATCGTGCAATAGTCCAGGTTGCGTTGTTGTTGCAAGGTTGAGAAAGAAGACCATAAATAGTACCCCTTTTGTTTATATTAAATTCATGTAACAAAGGTCTAAGGTAGGACCGCATCGAGTCAGCAACCCTGAGGTAGGACCTAATAGGATCTCAAATCCGTAAGTTTTAATTTTAGCTTAACTTGGGCTGTAGGTAGCACTGGCCCTTTAGAATTTGGCCGTTCACGGCTCAGCTGGGATTTTGAACCCAACAAATAAATAAATTAACATGGTCCTTCTGCAGAGTGTCCCCTACTTAATTCAAGCAAAATTGAGCTAGGCAATTTAGACTCCAGTGTAGGAACCAACATTATACCATACCTTTCCATTCCTACACCCAAGTTGTCCAGGGACCTAGTTCTAATTTCAAATTCATCATATAACTGCCGTAACTCCTTGACACTATTAGGATTATTAACAGGAGGTATAGCTAAAAGTGCACGGAGGTGGCTTTTAATTAAGATCTCTGGCTTACCAAACCGTTTCTTTAATATATCCCAAGCCACATTATAATTAACCTCTGTTAATGCTAATCCTGCTATAGTCTTTGCTGCCTCCCCTTCCAAGAGGGACCGCAAATAATTAAACTTCTCCACGGCACTTAACACTTGACTAGAATGAACTGCTGATTGAAAACTGTCTGCCCATCCTTGCCATTCCTGAATACTCCCAGAAAATGTTTTGAGTACAAGCCTCGGTAATTGAACTACAGATCTGTTAACCTTAACTTCACAAACATCATTTGTTGAGTGTTGTGTTTCATTATTAGACCTGGTCTCTAACTGTACTGAGCTGCTAAACTCTTTTGCTCGGAGGCCTACGCCAGAAGTAGAGACATCAGTGGCACATGCCACTGCTATGCAAGGGAGTCAAAGTAAAGAGGGATTATTGCAAACAACTGCAGCCTTATTAATTGGGAATGAGGGAGAAGCTACTGTAAGAGTGTTGTTTGATAGTGGTAGCCAGTGTAGTTTTATTAAGACCAGAATTTCCAGAAAATTGAAGTTTAAAGAACTTAAGAGGGAAAATTTAAGAATTTCTGGGTTTGGGGGTTCCGTTCAAAACAGAACCAAATTTAAGAAGGTAGAAGTTCTGGTTAAAGGGTTGTTACCGCAAAGTCCCACTATCAAGGTCCAAGCTGTAGAGATTGAGGAACTTTGTGCTCCAGTCAGGGCCGGATTAAGACCTTTAGAGGCCCTAAGCACTTAAAAGATTTTGGTGCCCCATATATATGTAATTCAAAATATAAACAAAAATAAACCATAAAATAAAATTTTATTTTTTGAAATGAAACAAAACTTACAGTAAGATGGAAAATAATGTTTATTTTTGTATACTTCCACTTCATTTATATTTGAAAAGTTTTCTCCTACTTTTTTTAATTGCAAAGTCTTTGATCAGATCCTCAAAACTAATCTTACGTAACACATCTGCTTTTATACTTAGTAGAGATAAGGCATCCAGCCTGCCTTGTTGCATAGTTGTTCTGTTGGTATTTTTAATATACTTCAACTGAGAAAATGAACGCTCAGCTGAGCAATTTGTGACCATTAATGTTAAAAATATACGAAAGGCAATTTCTACATTTGGGAAGGCACACTCAATATTGTCTTCTACAATTATTTTATAAAGTTCAGCATGACTGAATCTTGTTTTTACATTTTTTTTTGCACTGAACTTATGGCACACATATGAGTGAAACTGCTGAAGCTCAGCAGAGAAATTAGTGTTCAAGTCCTCTGGGTAAGCATCAATCATCTTTTTACAACCCTGAGAATACCTTTCAATTTCAGTAGATGATGAAGTGGTGACATTATGTGGCACATCACTTAGAAAAGAAAATCTCTCTGCTATTTATTTGTATATCTCTCCTCTTCTTCTCATCTCAGTTTCAAGTTTGTCAACAATTGTGTAAAAGGTGGTGATAAGAAATTTATCTCTGGCATTCAGATATACTTCTGGTGCATCTCCGTCATTGGGTACCTTCTATCTGATACGTTTGCGAGTTTGAGCTGCCTTGTAATCAACATCTGGTAGCATTTCCTTTGTAGCTGCTTCATATCTTTCAAATTCATTTCGTGAAGTGCACAGTTGGTCAGCTAATGATCCATACAGATCTGCACATGTTTTTAAGTTCACATCCTTATTCTGTAGAACTTTGCTTACTCTATGAAAATTTTGCAAAATCTCATCCCAAAAATTCAACATAAAAACGAATTCTAGCTCTTGCATCTTATTTGCAATATTATTTGCTTCTCTTCTAGTGTCTCCCTTTTGTGACTGGTCTTCAGCTATACATTCTAACGCTTCTAAAATTTTAAGGAAAGATTTCAAAATTGCTGCTGTTGCCATAGCATGTGCCTCCCATCTGGTATCAGAGAGGGATTTTAAGACACTTTCATTTCCAATACAACCTTTAAGAATTTCCCACCTGCTGGTTGAGGCTAAAAAAAAGGTATAGAGCAACTGCACTGTAGAGAAGAAATTAACCGCCTCTTGACAGCAGTCAACAGCACTTCGGCCTACCAGATTTAGTGAATGGGCTGCACAGGGCACATATATAGCAAACTTGTTTGTTTCTAAAATTTTTTGCTGCATCCCCTTATAACGCCCAGACATGTTGGCAGCGTTGTCGTAAGATTGACCCCTACATTTTGAAAAGTTTAGCTTACAAACTTCACGTAAGTACTGCAACACCTGATTTGCCATTTCCTCACCAGTATGGCTTTTCATTTTCAGAAAGGTTAAAAAGCGTTCAATAGGCTGTCCATTTTTTAAGTACCTAAGTACAACACTTAACTGATCGATATGTGATAGATCTGGTGTTGAATCAACTGACAAACTAAAATAACCAGAAGATTTTACTTCGTCAACAATGAGTGCGTGGACCTTTTGAGCCATTAGTTGAATGAGTTCCTCACAGGTGGTTTTGGACAGGTAAGAAGGATTTCCTTTGCCAGAATTTCCATATTTCAAAATGTGACCTGCTAAAAATGGATCAAACCGGCTTATGAGCTCAAGCAGCCCTAAAAAATTCCCATTCTGCAATGATCCAAATCTTTCTTCTGTTCCTCGAAAAGACAAGCCACGTTCAGCTAACGTACAAATAACAGCTATGACACGCCTCAAGACATGTTCCCAGTAATCACACTCTTCCTGAATTTGTTTTTCCAACTGTTGTCCCAACCCCGCACCTTGTCTGCGAGTTAAGTATGTTAGCATAGAGTCTCGGTGAGTAGTGCTTTTTTCATGATGATCAATTACAATAGTATTTCGCCAGTCACTGAACCCTTCTCTTATAACAAAATGTGAGACATTTTTAGGAGCAAACAGTTTACAAACATAACAGTAAACTGATCCTGTTGATGTTGATGGTGAATACAATAACCACTCTCTCTTGTATTTCTCACCATTGGCTTTTGTCCCAACGAAAAGTTTTTGTGAACAGTATCTTGCTGGTTTGCCACTACTGAAATGCCGGTAAGACTTGTCAAATGGCCCATTGTGGTGTTGACAGTCACTGGGTCCACAAGCAATCCAATAAGCCACATCATCAGCAGAGAAATCAAGCCACAACCCTGGATCTTTTGCTATATTTACTTCATCTTCTGCAGACTGATTCATTTCACCACCATCACCATGGTCCACTAAACTTTCATTTTCAGCAATTATTTCAACCCAGAATGTCTTGTAAAGCAACTTCAATCAACATTTGCAGTAGAGGTATCAAGAGAATTTACAGGCAAAGTGAGATCAGTAGTGAGACATGTGGTAGATGAACCTGCTTGTAACACCTCGGTGATTCCAACGTCATCATATTTTGATTTTGAAGTGATCAAAGTGGTATTTGTGTCCACTTCTGATGACGGAGATTGGTTTTGATTCAGAATCGGTATATCATGTTGACGTTGTGGTCGTGGAACTTGTGTGAAGAAATCAGTCAGCTTTGCAGTCTTGGACTCTAAATCCAAAGTCTTCTCTTGTTTCTTTTTGATAGTTTTCGCTTTTGTGCACCACTTAACTGAACACGTTTCATCTTGGTTCTTGGTGTCTGTAAAATACAGAAATAAAAAGAATATTTGATTTGTATATTATGTGGCAATCAACACAGTTACACATATCACAATCTTGGCTTTGTTCTTTTATTCTCAGAAAGACAAAATGGGAACCGTACACAACCAAAGTGGCAATTTAAATATAAGTGGCAATTAAATATAACTCAACCGAAATATCAACTCGAAATGTTGAATACAAATCAAATCGAAAGAAGGAACCGAAAGAAGGAACCGAAACCTATAAAATAAAAATACTTAACATTAGAATTAATAATACGCAATCTATAAAAATATAAATATTAACATTTCACTATTAACGAGCCACATTTTATATTTACATTTATTTATTTATTTAAAACACAATATTTAATTATAGGAAATATGAACATTTGCTTAGGGCCTAAATTGTCCTAACTACGTTTGATGTTATATATACATTACAAATTATTCACTCTGGTTATTACAATCTAAATTCTTTTATACTGTTATGACAATAGATAAATAAATTATAAAATAAAGATGCGTGTATGATAAAATATTGTTATATATACAAATAAAGTACACTTCATAGACTTACCCTAGAGAAGAAGAGAGAGCAACAGATAAACTTCTTCAACGCTAATTAACTTAGGTCAGTATATCTTATTATTATAATGGCCGTGATAAACATCACTTGATACAACAGCAATATAGAGAGTTTATAGTTTCTTTTATTTAATATTAATTTATATTACAATTCTATAAACCTAAATCTTTCTGTAAAACAATACCAAATGATTATGTAAAATATATATTTAATATTATATGCACAAATCACACGTTTAGAATAACTTCCTATAGCACACGAAAATATTTAATCTATATGTATTTTTAATATGGCGCTCAAAGATTTGATATAAACAAAATAATAAAGCAAAGCGTAAAGTGTGTGATTACAACGAAATATATTTATTCTCTCAAAAGGGTTGTTGTTCACTACAAATTCAAACAATGAAAAAAAATAAATACTATATATGAATATATATAATTCAGTTTTCAACAGCTTATAGGCTATATATAAGCCGCGATTATAATAGTATAATAAATCCATGGTAAATCCGACAATGGAAAATTTCTGTGGTGCCCCCCTTCCCTTGATGCCCTAAGCACGGGCTTATTTTGCTTAATGGTTAATCCGGCCCTGGCTCCAGTCACTACTTGTTTAGATATGGCATGTGTCCAAGAATTGCAAGTTAAAGGAATTAATTTGGGCAATAATAAGTTTGAAAGAACAGAAGATATTAGTCTTTTGATTGGAGCTGACTATTATTGGGACTTCATCACTGGTAATATTGTCCGTACATCTCAAGGCCCAGTAGCTATTGAAAGTAAGCTAGGCTGGATGCTACATGGTAGCTATTGCAATGAAATGGAAATTAAGGCTCTTTTTGTTAAGATTGAGGAGAACAGCCATGGTTTGGAAAGGCATTTGAAAGCGTTTTGGGAACTTGAATCCATTGGCATAAAGGACAAACAGTCAAGTACAGTGAACAATGATGTTTTAGAGCAATTTGAAAAAGGGATTGGGTTTAGAGATGGTTGCTATGAAGTTGGCCTACCATGGAAGGATTCTTGCAAACCCGGTTCAAACCTTCAGCTAGCTAATCGGAGGTTGGAGACTTCATTGTACAGGCTAAGAAAAAATGAGGAGTTGTTAATTGAATACAATGAGGCCATCCTAAGTTATGTAAGGGAGGGCTATGCTGAAAGGGGTGCAAGGTGAGCTGGTGAGCCAGGAGGCACATTATCTGCCACACCATGCAGTGGTACGGCGAGACAAAACTACCACCAAACTGAGGGTAGTTTTTGATGGCTCAGCCAAGGACAAAGGTGGTGTGTCCTTGAATGACTGTTTGGATGCTGGGCCAAACTTAAATGCAGATTTATTTTCCTTGTTACTGAGATTCAGGTTTGGTAGAGTAGCATTGACTGCAGATGTGAAGCAAGCCTTTTTGCGGATAAAGTTAAAACCAGAGGACAGAGATGCAGTAAGGTATCTGTAGGTGGATACGAAAGACTTGTTGGAAAATGAACCTAAGGTTCAAGCATATAGAATGAAGTCAGTGTTGTTTGGCCTCAGTTCTAGTCCATTTCTGTTGGCAGCTACTATGCAGTACCATTTTAAGAAATATTCTGAAGTCTATCCTAACACTATTGAACACATAAGGAAAAAAATTTATGTTGATGATTTGCTGTGTTCCATGGATAATACAGAAATGGCTAAACAGATATTCATGGAGGCTAGAGCTATAATGAGGGAGGATGGCATGGAGCTTAGAAAATGGCAGACCAATCATTCGCAATTACAAGAGTTTATGAGTCATTCCTGTGTAGTACCTGATGCAGCAGAAAGTACTGAGGATTCTGGTATTAAGGAGTTGTGGGCAATAGACGCAAAGGTGCTAGGCATTGTTTGGCAGCAAGATGATGATTTGTTTACCTTCAATCGGAAATCTTTAGTAGAGCTGGCTGAGAATGAGACAAGGTGGACAAAACGTACAGCTCTTAGTTTGGCTTCAAAGGTCTTTGATCCTCTTGGATTCCTGGCTCCATTTGTGATAAAGTCAAAAATTTGGTTTCAGAGCCTCTGGGAAATTGGACTTGGTTGGGACCAAGAGTTACCTGATCATATGGTGGTAAGGTGGAAATATTGGTTCAAAGAATTGGCACATCTTGGAGACATTGAAATCCCAAGATGGTACTTTGGAGAGTTGAACAATAGTCCAGACAATTTGGAGCTGCACATCTTTTGTGATGCAAGTGAGGAAGCCTATGCAACTTGTATTTATATAAGAGGCGCATTGCAAGAGGAAGTAAGTTGCAGGTTGGTTGCTGCAAAGAGCAGAGTAGCACCTTTGAAAAGGCTTTCTGTTCCAAGGTTGGAATTGATGGGTGCAGTTATTGCTAGTCGGCTTGCAGTTATAGTGCAAAAGTCTTTGGCCCTCTCTGAAATTCCAAGCTATTATTGGACAGACTCCACTATAGTTTGGCACTGGTTAAGAAGCCAGGCAAGGAAATGGAAACCATTTGTTGCCAATAGGGTGGAGGAAATTCAAGCGCACACAGATCCCAAGCAATGGAAGCATTGTCCAGGCACCCAAAACCCCGCTGATTTACCAACACGAGGAATTTCAGTGAAAGATCTTGCACAGTCAAGTTTGTGGTGGAATGGGCCGGAGTGGCTAAAACTTGGAAGTGAAAACTGGCCTTCTAATCAGCCTATTGTAGGAGAATGCCAGGCTGAAGAAGCATGGGTGAGTGACGTGAGAAAATGCGCTGTGAACAGTTGTCAAGTTATGCAGCAGGACCCCATATTGAGGCTTGAGGACATTAGCAGTCTGAAAAGATTGTTAAGAGTGACAGCATGAGTATATAGATTTACCAACAACATTAAGGGAGAAACAAGAAGGGAAGGAATTCTGAACAGTAATGAGATTCAGCAAGCCAGGAAATACTGGGTGGTATATATGCAGAAGGAAAAATTTGGTGAAGAGAGAGAATTGCTCACCAGCCATCCATTACAGGTTCTACCAACACATTCTGCGCTCAAGGGTTTGGATGTGTTTTTGGATCAGGATTTATTGAGAGTAGGAGGTAGACTACAGTTTTCTGGGCTTCCAGAGGAGAAAAGACATCCAATTTTGCTACCTTCTGGGGGGCACTTTGTGGACCTTTTGATCCTGGATACTCATCATAAGCTGTTACATGCTGGAGTTAGAGAAGTGATAATAGAGATCAGACAACAGTTTTGGATTCCCAAAATTAGACAAGTAGTAAAAAAGGTCGTGCATAAATGTGTGGTTTGCAAGCGTTGGAGTGCAAAGCCTTATTATGAAAAGGTGGCTCCAAGAGAACGGTGTGTCTATACTGCCCCATTTGATGTAGTAGGAGTAGACTTTGCAGGGCCAGTCTATGTGTATGAGCGAGGGGAGTCTAACAAAGGTTATATATGTCTTTTCACCTGTGCTACCACCAGAGCAATCCATTTGGAGTTGGTAAGCAACTTAAGTAGTGATGTATTTCTTTTGGCCTTTAAAAGGTTTGTGAACAGAAGGGGTTTCCCAAATAAAATCATATCGGATAATGCAAAAACCTTCAAAAAGGCTGCAAAGGAACTCCAAGAAATTTGGTCCTTGCTAAACGAGGAAGGATTCCAATCCTACTTTTCACACCAAGGGGTACAGTGGGAGTTTATTGTTGAGAGAGCACCATGGTGGGGAGGATTTTGGGAAAGGCTAGTGAGAAGTGTAGTGTCCATTAAAGAAACTTTTAGCTAATGCTCATTTGAGCAAAGAAGAATTCTGCACTGTTTTATGTGAAGTAGAAGCAATGGTGAACAGTAGGCCTATCACTTTTGTTTACAACAGTATGCAGGATGCAGAGCCATTGACACCAAATCATTTTCTTTGTGGTAAACGATTAACATCGAGCCCCAGTGTGCCAGAAGACTTGCAGCCTATCCAGAGCACTCAAGGAGAGTTAACCAGACGGTTCAGGTACCTTGAAGAGCTACAAGATCAGTTATGGAAGAGGTGGCAGATGGAATACTTGCCAGAACTCAATTATTACCCATCAGGCAAGGTAAAGGGCTCCAATGCAAATTGTATCAAGGTGGGAGAAGTGGTAATGATTGGTGATGAAAGACCAAGGCAATGCTGGAAGCTTGGCATAATTGAAGAGTTGTTTGTTGGCAAAGACAATTTAGTTAGGTCTGCACTGGTAAAGACTTCAGGAGGAAAGTTAAAGAGACCTATACAAAAACTCTATGCTTTAGAAATCAGCAAAAACACAGATAGTCAAGATGAAACATTTGAGTTAGCCTCATGGAGAAGGCTTGGCTAACCTTGCAGAAGGTAATGACAACAATGCCTCTTCGGTGGGGAGTGTTAGAAAATCTAGAAGAGGAAGAACCATTGTTGTCCCAAGGCGATATGATGACTAAGCTGATTGATGCAGCATTGCTTGTATATATTAAGTTAAGGTGTATATATATCCATCTCATACTTAATATATACAAGCAATGCTGCATCAATCAGCTTAGTAATCATATCGCCTTGGGACAACAATGGTTCTTCCTCTTCTAGATTTTCTAACAATAACTTCTTCAGACAACACTGGAAGGGGAGGGCCTACTTCGACCTTCGGAAATTTTGTATTTATTTCTAATTCCGTTGCTTCATCTAGCATGTTGACAATGGGGCCTGACCACTTGTTGTTGCTCTTTGTAGGACCATCAAGTTCCTGGATGAGACGACGAAGAGGTAGTTCCCCTGTGTGCAAATCACATACAATACAAACAAGCCTTCTTCCAAGTTTTTTCTCTAAATGCATCATAACACCGCCCTGCCATCTAGTGTTCACCGCGGTTGAGTCTCCACCAACGGCCTGCAGTGAACTGTCAAGTCTTCTTTCTTGAAGCCAACATATTATTTGATCAGCAATTGCCTCTGCATGTTTCTTGCCTTCTACTTCTGCTTCAGGAACAAAGTGAAACAAATAGCGGCCACGAGGTTCGGAACACACAGAGTAGTGTTCTTCTTTGATGAGACTGGGAAACTTTCTGTCCATTTCCTCTACCTCTAGGAGAACTTTTGTGTCATCTCTTCTTCCATCAAACAAAAGGCAAGAGAGACCTTCCTCCTTCAAATCTTTTTCATGCTGATCAGATATTTCCTTCATTACTTTTTCTTGTGCTCTTCTTATCTTATTATAATCTATCACTAAGGATGGTGGCGAATACTGGCAAGGGCAATGTTTGAGATGTCTTTAGTGTTGTATTTCATTCTCTTCGGCGAAGGTTCAGATGGCATTTTGGAGCTATTATCTGATGTTGCTTCTTTCTGCTCATCTGAAGAGCTTTCAAAGAAGTGAGAAACCTCTTGATAGAGCTCTTCATCTCTTTGGGTGGCTTCTTCACTCTTCTTTTTCTTCCTTTCTTCCCTCTCTCGGATTTTCTCTTTTTTCTTAGCAATAACAATCTGTTTTTTGGTTTCTGAATAATCTGCCGAACCAATCTGTATACTTCCTTGGACTCATGGTCGTAACTACCTATGAGGTCACCGAGGTCCGGACCTCGGTAATTATTTCCTAAAAAAAAAAAAAGAGACTGAACCGTGAAATATTGCTGCAGCTTTAATAAAAGTATTTTTGCTAACAGGTCCCTTTGTACAGTATTTAATTAGAGACAAGGGTTTTGTGTTTAGTGTATAGCTTGGGTTGTGTTTGTAGATGTCATTTTGGTCTGAATTTTGCTCGTCCCGCCGCGCTCGAAAAAAATCTGGACCTCACTAATTTCTAAACCCTAGTTACGGCCCTGCTTGGACTCCTGCCTTTGTTCTCTGCGCCTTTATGAAAGCCAGCTCCAAAACAGGGATCTTCTTCTCACGAGGACAGCGACAATCAATGTGAAGGGGAGGTTCTCTTCTGCATGAGGGAGAACAATTGGCTTCAGAACACAACTCTATGGGACACTGGCAGTTAAAAATGTCAAGAAGAGTATCAAGTGTGTGCAGAAATTTATTTTTCTTTGCTAGTTTTCCTTTACCAAGTGATGTCTCAACTGCTTTGTGCCTCAGCTTTGTTAATTTTAGCTCAATAGTTCTATACTGATTGAGTACAGGTGGTTTGAATAACACATTAGCTTTTTTCCACTGATGCAGAAGAGGGGGAATCATGTCCCTTATGAGCTCTTTCTCTGTGTAGTTCCTTCTATCCTTTGTATTTTGTTCACGAAGGAGTAACCCTAGTCTCAGCATGTCTCGCACTGTTGGTAGTTCTGATACGGGAAGCTCCTTGCCTGTACCGACTAACAGGCTCAAGTGGCATGACGACTGACCTCTTGTCTTCAATTTTGGCATCTTAGGAATATCTGAAAAGAAAGAAAATCATTTAAGTATTTTATATCAATTACGATGTTTCAAGGTTTAGTCATTCGATGTTCTAAAGTTCAATAAAAAAATATTTCATGGGATTACAACATAATTAAACAGAATAATATGATAATAATAAATAATTGTAATAATCAATAATCCATACTTAGAGTTAAACTGTAGTATTCGTCTAGTAGAATAACTATGAAGTAGGTACAAGAGCAATAACAGCAAACCACCGTCTATGACATCTAAGAGGCAACTGAGGATTGAGAGTGAGGGACAGTTCTATTCATGTTGTGACTTGTACATTGTACAGCAACTATATGACCTTGAAAACACCCCATATGCGATCAGTGGGATAATTCTGTGACAGATGAATAGTTAATCAATTTATGTCCTATTATTTAGTGAAAGAGTCAATTTCTGAAACTTTAAGGTAAAATTGATGTAGGTAAGGGTTATTTTATTTCATTTTGGTTGGCCAATTTCAAGTTTTGACATGAAAAGACACTCTATATTTTCACTACCAAAATTGATTTGAAAAAAGTTGACAAAATTGACACACCCTATTCCCTTAATCTATCCCTGTATTCCAATCTTCTTAGGTTAGGGATAAGCTTGGTTGCCCTACGTTGCACACCTTCAAGCATATCAATATCATGTCTAAGGTGAGGGGACCAAGCTTGAATGTATTATTCTAAGTGAGGCCAAACATAAGAATTACATAATTTACAGATGACTTCCTTACTCTTGCAACTAACATTCCTCTTAATAATACCTAACATTTTATTTGCTTTATGTCTAGCCTCTAAAGTCTAAACACTGCTTAGAAAATTTTAAATCACTACAAACTATAATGCCAAGATCCTTTTCCTTTGTAACATCCTCCAACCAGTTCCCTTGCATCTCATAACTAAAGTTTTCATTATTTCTACCAAAATGCATGACTTTGCATTTTTGAACACGCAATTCCATCTGCCATTTACTCGTCCAAGCAATTAATCTATCAAGATCCTTTTGCAGTTTATAAGAATTTTCTATATTTGTAACTAGAGCAACTACTTTTGTATCATCGGCAAATTTAGAAATTTTATAACCTACCCCTTTCTCTAAATCATTGAGATATAAAATAAAGAGTAATGGACTCAAAACTGATTCATGTGGTACCCCACTTTTCACTTTCTGCCACCCAAATTCATGACCATTTAGAAATACCCTCTGTTCTCTGTCTTCTAACCATTTTTCTACCCAATTTAAAACTGACCCTAATATACCATGAGCTCTGAACTTATATAGAAGTATCCTATGTGGATCCTTGTCAAATGCTTTACTAAAATCCAAATAAATAACATCTACATCATTTCCATAATCTATCTGATCAGTTACAAATTCTAAAAAGTTTAAGAGATTAGACAAACAAGACCTTCCTGATCTAAATCCATGTTGTGAACTTGAAATAAGATTAAAGTTCTCCAAATGATCCTAAATATTATTCTTTATAATTCTTTCTAGTATCTTTCCTACTAATGATGCCAAACTAACAGGCCTATAATTTCTTACCTCCTTCTTACTACCCTTTTTGTAAATGGGTAATACATTAACTTTTTTCCATTCATTTGGTATTTCTGTATAATTTATTGACCTAGCAAACAAAATAGTTAGTGCCTCAGATAAGCTTTCTTCCCCTTCTCTGAGAATCCTAGCAAATATATTATCAGGTCTAGCAGCTTTATTTGACTTCAATGTATCAGGTCATCCATTAAGACTCAGTGGTTCCCAACCTTTTCACCACAAAGGACCCCTTTTATTTTTATTTTTTTCCCACGGACCCCATGTTTTTGAAAGATTCCGTCTACCAAACAAACTGTTTTTATTAACTAATAATTAACTCGTTTTCCCATTTTTCACTATCAAATAAAGGACATATAAGTGAGAATGCAATTAAAGTACAGCATATTAAAAAAGTATTATATAATTCCAGCCAAGAGCAAGGAAACTTGAAATTTTAGCCTGAGCGCCCTTATCGTGGGTAAATGTACGATTTCCATTGGAGCCTCTCGAAATATTGAAAGCTCACGGACCCCCAGTACTACCTTCGCGGACCCCCAGGGGTCCGGGGACCCCAGGTTGGGAACCACTGCATTAAGTAATGTCGTTTTTTACGATAGATTAAGTTTAAACTAGTCCTACTCGGTTTAAGCATAAATTTTCCGAAGGTTATATCTAAGAGGAGCTCTATCGTGTTTCGCTACATACTTTACAGACCTTGACCAGTGAAGACGTGTGTTTTGCTTTATGTGAACCCCTCATAAACATGGCGGTATCAGAAGAGCATATCAGACATAAATGCTTTACAAGTTCAAAAAAGGGAATAGTGCTACTGAAGCAACGCGAAACATTCAGGACGTTTATGGCAACGATATTCTGCATGTGAGGAAATGTCAAAGATGGTTTCAAAAGTTTAGGAATGGTGACTGCTGTTTGACAGATGCAGCACGCTCTGGACGCCCTGCTGAGTTTGATGATGACCTGCTGTTAACCGCACTTGAAGAAGACTGTTCAACAACTGTCGAAGAATTGGCCCAGAAACTCAATTCATCCCCGTCCACCATCCATCGACATTTGCAACAACTCGGGAAAGTGCCTAAGTTAGGAAAAAGGGGTGCCACATGAATTGTCGGTCGACAATCTGAGGGTGCGGGTAAACATTAGCACAGTTCTTCATTCCCGTGAACTCCAAGATCCGTTTTTGCACCGTTTAGTGACTGGTGATGAAAAGTGGATACTGTACCAGAATGTTAAGCGCCGTCGACAGTGGGTTTGTGCCGCAGAACCAGCGACACCACAGCCAAAACCAAATCTTCACCCTCGGAAGGTGTTGCTTAGTGTTTGGTGGGTGTTGTAAATTTAACTTTACTTACTTTTGCTAACTGCTATTATGTTTTCATTGTGTTTAATTATTATTTCTGTTCTGTTTCAGATGTAATCTCGATTATGAATTATGTTTGAATTAGTTGAATAAAGCCTCTAAACGTTGAATTCATTGGCCTTTTCATAACAATTTATTCAACTCATTCATATCATGGAAAAATTTCTGAGGCCTGAAAGATTTAATACAGACTCCAACTGTGCTAACGCAGCTAAGGAATGGAATCACTGGTTCCGCACATTCAATAACTTCCTCTCATCATTAGCTGACAATACTGTGGACAAATTGGCTCTTCTGGTGAACTATGTTACACCTACTGTCTATGAATTTATAGGTGACTGCAATACCTATGAAGACGCTAAGCTATCCTCGAAGGAATTTACGTAAAGCCTCAGAATGAAATCTATGCTAGACATTTGCTTGCAGTCCGCAAACAGGAGACTGGGGAGTCACTCGATACATTTCTCCAAGCACTGAAACAACTCAGTCGTGACTGCAACTTTCGCGACAGTACTGCAGTGCAATGTCGTGATGACTCCATTCGTGACTCCTTCATCAGTGGACTTCGATCCTCAGCGATTCGCCAGCGATTGTTGGAAAACAGAACTTTAGATCTTCAAACTGCCTACGATCAGGCTCGGGCCTTGGACGCTGCACAGCTACAGGCCGAATCATACCCCACTTATCATTCATCTGTTGTTGCCATGGCCGAATCAGAAAACAAGCCAAAAACGCCTTTATCTAACCGATCAGAATACAATCCAATTGAGTCGGACGCTCCTGAAGATTCTGCCATGTCAGCTGCTGTAGTGCAGAAGTGCTACTTCTGCGGATTTCCTCGACACCCTCGGAACAAATGCCCTGCTCGAGAGGCTGTTTGTGGCCGGTGCACTAAAAAAGGACACTTCGCTAAAGTCTGCCGATCTGCTGCTGCTAAACCTACCTCTGCGGCAGCTCCATATTTGGCTACCATTTCTGCATCAGTTCCTGGCAGTTTATCGAAAGCTCTCCTACGAGTAAAGATTAATGGCATAACGGCCGACGCTCTCGTCGACACTGGAAGCTCGGAAAGTTTCATTTGCACAGAGTTTTGTTTGCGCAATTCTTTGCAATTGCTTCCCTGCTCCAGTAGCATTTCCATGGCTTCTACAGCATTTTCAGCGAGGGCCGCTGGTGTGTGTCATGCACAACTTGAGTACGATACTCATGTTTTTCAAGACGTCAAATTCACTGCTTTAAAGCATCTATGCGCTAATGTAATACTGGGGCATGATGTTTTGGGTGAGCATGAACGAGTGGAAATAGCGTTCAATGGTGCACATCCTCCACTCAAATTATGTAGTCTTGCTGCCGCGTCGGTGCCTCCACCCTCTCTATTTTCCTACCTCACGCCTGACTGCCGACCAATCGCAAATAAATCTCGACGATATTCGCTATCAGATTCAAAATTCATAGATTCTGAAATCTCTCGTCTTCTCAAGGAGGGTATCATCGAACCCAGCATTTCTCCATGGCGTTCCCAGGTTCTCGTCACAGCGAACGAACAACACAAAAAGAGAATGGTTGTCGATTATTCTCGGACGATAAACAGATTTACTCTTCTCGATGCCTATCCATTGCCCCGCATTGATGAGATGGTTAAAGAGATCTCTCAATATGGATTCTACAGCACTCTAGACCTGAAAAGTGCGTACCATCAGATAGCTCTCAAAGAAGAAGAGAGAATATACACTGCATTTGAAGCGAATCAAAGACTGTACCAGTTTCGTAGAATACCTTTTGGAGTCACCAATGGCGTTGCGAGTTTTCAGCGTGTTATTGATGGCGTTATTGCTAAGGAAAACCTAAGAGCTACCTATGCCTATATTGATAACGTCACTATTTGTGGCCGTACTCAGCAGGAGCACGACAGGAATCTTGATTGTTTTCTCGCTACTTCCAAGAAATACAACCTTACATTTAATACAGATAAAAGCGTGTTCTCTGCCCAATCAATCAATCTTCTTGGTTATTGTGTTAGCAAGGGCACTATGAAGCCAGATCCTGAACGAATAAAACCATTGCTGGAGCTACCGCTCCCATCAGACCTTCCGTCGCTCCGTCGAGCATTAGGCATGTTCTCTTACTACTCACAGTGGATCCCTCATTTCTCGGAAAAGATTCATCCTCTCACTCGATCTACAGAATTCCCTCTTTCCAGTGATGCAAATGCTGCATTTCAGTCATTGAAGCAAGACATACAGAATGCAGTGGTGATGGCTATAGACTCTACTTCTCCTTTCGTTGTTGAGACTGATGCGTCTGAACATCTGGAAAGATAAAGAATGAAAAGATAATGAGATGGCGCTTGGAACTGTCATCCTACTGCTACGACATCGTTTACCGACCTGGTAGAGATAATGTAGCCGCGGATGCACTGTCACGCAGTCATTGTTCGGCTACGGGAACTGATCTATTATATCAATTGCACGATTCTCTCTGTCACCCTGGAGTAACTAGGATGGCCCATTTCATCCGTTGCCGCAATCTTCCTTACTCAATGGATGATATAAAGAAAATGACAGCTTCTTGCTCTCTATGTGCGCAACTCAAGCCTCGATTTTATAAACCACCAGCAGATCATCTAATTAAAGCAACTCAACCATTCGAGAGGCTCAATATTGATTTCAAAGGTCCTCTGCCTTCTTCAACTGGTAACAAGTACCTTCTCGTAATCATTGACGAATTCTCACGGTTTCCTTTTGCTTTCCCTTCCCCCGATCTATCTTCATCTTCGGTCATCAAGTCCTTATGCCAATTGTTCTCCATTTTTGGCATGCCAGCATTCGTGCATAGTGACCGGGGGTCTTCCTTTATGTCACATGAACTACGGAAATTCCTCCATGAGAGGAGAGTGGCTACCAGCCGTACCACTCCATACAACCCACAGGGTAATGGTCAAGTCGAGCGCTATAATAGCATTATTTGGAAGGCCGTATCTTTAGCTGTGAAATCCCGAGATTTGGATAGCTCTCAATGGGAAGCTGTACTCCCGGACGCCTTACATTCTGTTCGATCCTTGCTCTCAACTGCCACTAATATAACACCTCACGAACGATTCTTTGGATTTCCTCGTCGATCATCCTATGGCAGTGCTATACCAACATGGTTGGTCTCACCGGGGAAGGCTCTCCTCAAAAGACACGTACGTCATCATAAAGACGACCCATTGGTCGACGAAGTAGAGATATTAGATGCTAATCCACAATATGCGCACGTACGTCTACAGGATGGACGGGAAACCACGGTTTCCGTCAGGCATTTAGCACCAGCCCCGCAAGAAAATGTCCGTTTGGATGCAGATGCAGAACCTGTGATCTCTACATCCAATGAACAAAGGCAAGAAACTTTGACAAAGAACGATCCCCCGGATCTACCGTCAACTAAAAGCCCGAACTCCCCTGTACACATGGATGTGGAGAAAGGTATGGAAGATGAGCAACGACACATCACCAAAAACAGTAGTCCATCAATTGATGTTCCAGTCAATGCTGGAGACATCCCGTTACGTCGATCTCAGCGCCGCAGGAAAGCGCCGGATATTTTAGATTTGTAAGATTATGTACTGTAATGTAATTCGTCTCATATTTTAGATTTGTAAGATGTGTACTGTAATGTAATTCGTCTCATATTAATTTTTGAGAAAATTTATGTTTTGCCTTTTGGGAGGGGTGAATGTTGTAAATTTAACTTTACTTACTTTTGCTAACTGCTATTATGTTTTCATTGTGTTTAATTATTATTTCTGTTCTGTTTCAGATGTAATCTCGATTATGAATTATGTTTGAATTAGTTGAATAAAGCCTCTAAACGTTGAATTCATTGGCCTTTTCATAACAGTGGGATAAAGGTGGTGTAATACACTTTGAAACCTTACCACACAACCAAACAATCACCGTTCAAGTCTACTGTCAACAACTGGATCGATTGAACACTGCACTAAAAGAAAAGAGACCTTCTTTGGTTAATCGGAAAGCAATCGTGTTCCACCACGACAACGCACGTCCTCATACCACTCGGATCACTTTTGCAAAAATTGAGGAGCTTGGGTGGGAAAAGCGTCGGTATTATTATAGTATTACACCCGTCTAACGTCCAGCAATTATTATATGTTCATGAAATAGATTTTTTAATTCTAAGACACTTTCCTTCTATAGCATTTCCGTCGCAAATGCTTCGTTTTCGAGATATAAGTATTTTTTTGGTGTGTATCTAGTGTGTTTGTACGTTCGTTTGTGTGTTCGTACGTTCGTTTGTGTGTTCGTACGTTCGCTTGTGTGTTCTTTGTGTGACTGTTACATGTCTGCCCAATCACTGCGCTCCATCCATTTCGAATTTGAATTACTTTGCTACCGGAGTGGCTTCGTGTGACACGTGCTTGTTTGATTATTACCGCTGTATTGTCGCTTTCTACGAAAATTTAGAAAAAAGTGTTGAGTTTCTGCGTGCTCACAGTGTTCTACCGACAGTAGTGAAGTGTCCACATTGTAAAATGGAGTGCACATATCGTCAAGACCAGAAACTGTGGCGTTGTAGAAAAAGTTACGTTGTGCTTAAAACGAAGAAAAGACGGTACTGTGATTATTCTGTCTTAGATTTTAAAGGTAATTCCTGTTCTTCTTTTAGGTTAGGTTAGGTTAGGTCAATTTTGAAGGTGAAATTTGTTTTTTCTATGGTTTTTGATGTGTTTTGAACGAATCTGACCTTCAAAACCGTCGGAAATGACTCGTTTTCTGTGATTTCCCCCACATTGCCGGCTGGGGGGGGTATCTCAAAAACGAGTCATTTCCGACGGTTTTGAAGGTCAGATTCGTTCAAAACACATCAAAAACCATAGGAAAAACATAAATTTCACCTCCAAAGGGAGACGGGTGTAATACTATAAATTTACCAAAGCTTCCACATCCTCCATATTCTCCAGACCTTGCGCCTTCAGATTATCATCTCTTCAGGAGTCTGCAAAACTATCTTGACGAGAAACAGTATACTTCTTTAGATGACCTGCACACCAGTCTTTGTACGTTTCTTGCCTCAAAACCGCCTGAATTTTATAAACATGGCATTGAAAAGCTTGTAGGACGTTGGCAGAGTGTCATTGATTCCGATGGAAAATATATACTAGATTAAAAAGTTACAGTTGAGTTTTTTTTTGTCCTTCAAATTCCGATCTAAACAATGACATTACTTATGGGATGACCTGATATGACTCACCCACCTAACATTATCCTTCCTTATATGAATATGATCAAGAATGTCTGAATTTAGAGGATCTAAAAGATTAAGATCAAAGTTATTTAAATTTTCTTCAGTAAAAACAGAACTTAGAAAACTTTAGATCACTACTATCTATATGCCAAGCTCTTTTTCCTGACTAACATCCTCTAAGCATTTTCCCTGCATCTCCTAACTAAAGTTTTCATTATTTCTGCCAAAATGAAGCCTCTAAATCTAGTGAATTTTAGATGTACTTAATGATTTTACATTTTTGAATTGGTAACCATAGGATACGCAGTATAACATTTTTAATTTAGCGGGCTTTTACCAAACTTCAAATTTTTGGTATTTGAGCTAAAGTTCAGGATTTTCATTATTTTGAAAGTATGGATGATCTTACTCTGAATGAAACTTCTCTTGAAAGTGATGAGGAAGAAGCAATGACAGCAGCTGATGTTTTGCAGAAAATAGTAGAGGTAGGCCTAAAGTGTTTGGGTAAATTACATTTACTATGCTTTGTAGGTCTGCATAAACGTTGAGTACCATAGGCCTGCTGTCCTATTTTGTAGGCTAGTCTTTGGTTTGTGCTTCATTCTCTTATAGTTATCGTCTAAAAAGAGCAGCTCCAAGCCTGGAAAATTTATTGGTTTAATTAGTGTTTTGCGAGCCACAATCTGAGCTGAGCTACGCCTATAATACCATGAGACAGTCTAATAGATGTTCAAAATGCTTTCAGATTTGGAAAATTTAGATAGTAACTATCTTGTTAATCTGACAGAAGAATTCGAGGGCATGAGAAAATTAGAAAAAGACTCGTAGACCGGCTCTATGGGCTAGTAGATTTTTGGAGTGACTTTATATTTGCTGTGGTAAATAGTAGCTTCTGGGTTAATTTTAAAAGAAAATTGGGCAATATCATATTTTGGCGTCCGAAATTATTCAACCAACCAAAAATAAATGGCTCTCATGGTAACGGTAAAATTTTTTGGTTAATATTCATTTTAATGCTTTGTTCGTTTTCGATAGAAGGAGACATTCTATGACAATTTAACATATACATTCGTATTCAGGACACCTTGAAACCTCAGGGAAACTGATAAAAATCAAGGAAATGTAATAATTATTTTTTATGAAAAAAAAAAATTTAGACGTAAAAAGCAGCCATTATAGGCCATTGACCGAGTATTTAGCTCTTAACGCTGTTAAAATTTTAACGAACGTCGCCCTCTCCAGTTTTATGGGGAGACATCTCGTGGCAAAATTAGGAAACATAGGTCAAAACAACCAATTACATCTCGTTTTGGTTTCACGTGACCTTATCCGACCAATCAGAGACGTACATTTTGAATCTCTCATAATACATACTCATTCAAGAATGCTTTAGTCTGGTTTTCATTATGGTTTGCGGAGGTTGCGATTGCCTGGGTTTTTGGTACCTTGGAACGCAGTTCCAAAAAACTACTGTTGTTTGCGGTTCCTCAGAGAGACGCAACAACTCTTGTTCGCCTGATCCAGCAACATATTAGGCCTGGGACTACAATCTATTCCGACGAGTGGCGTGCGTATTCTCAACTTGGAAATCTAGGCTACATTCACTGGACAGTCAACCATTCACAGCGGTTCGTGGAAGACACCATTCACATTCAAAATATTGAGTGTTGTTGGAAAGACGTGAAGAGCTGGATATTACGGTCTGGCAACAAAACCCAATCAGTTTAGGTTAGGTTAGGTCAGGTCAGGTCAGTTCAGTTTAGGTTAGGTTAGGTCTGTTTAGGTTAGGTTAGGTCTGAACCAAAACATATTTTTCTGGTGTTTTTTGGTGTGATTTGCTCAAATCTGAACTTCGTTTCTTTGGGAAATGAGCCGTTTTTGAGAAATTTTCAATTTTAAAATTTCTCAAAAACGGCTCATTTCCCAAAGAAACGAAGTTCAGATTTGAACAAATCACACCACAAAACACCAGGAAAATGTGTTTTGGTTCAGAAAGGAGGAAAAGCACTAAAACGAATAATTACCAAATTTTTTAGTGGGTATACTAGGGGCCCTTTGGCCCATCTGGGTGGCTCCACTGTTAATATAAACAAACCATAAATACAGTTATATGCAAACCTAAGATCCAATTGATCTCTGCAGATTGTCACACATCTACTAGCTGTACATTAACTTCAAAACTTTGGATCTTGTGGATCTTTCATCAATACCACTACTGTA
Organism: Bathynomus jamesi; assembly: GCA_023014485.1. Classification (NCBI taxonomy): domain Eukaryota; kingdom Metazoa; phylum Arthropoda; class Malacostraca; order Isopoda; family Cirolanidae; genus Bathynomus; species Bathynomus jamesi. The sequence continues at coordinate 345,750 of JAJOZX010003922.1, forward strand.
CTAATTGTAGACATATGGTTATCTCATCACAAGAAGTTTTACATAGATCTATATAGCTATAACCTGAGTAATATAATACAAGCTCTACAATTAAGATAAAAGGACTAGGTGGGACTATAGAGTATTTGAATGCACACCCATTCAGGGTCTCCCATTTGAAGGTGTCTGTGAGGCAAGTGAACATAATGTCTTTCATACATCATAGTGCTATGGGGGGCACCGCTCAGCAAAGAAATCTCTTTAAATGGAGGGTATAAGAACATAAGAAATTTTTATAGTGGGCACACTAGGGGCCACTTCAGCCCATCGAGGTGGCTCCACTATGTAAAAATTGCCTGTACATTGGCAATAACCAATTTTTACAAAACTAATTAAGTATCAATTTAAAACTAATTAATTATCAATTTAAAACTAAAGATAGAATCTCTGGATCCAGAGGATCAAAGTCATAATAGGCTACTATCCACAAATATGTTACACACTATATCTATTTATAACTGACATGCAAATATATCAGATCCAAAGAATCTAGTCAATTTCATTATGGTACCTATCAATACCAGTACTGTGCCAACCAAAAATAAGTCATGGTCCATATCAATTGCGGACCAAGTCACAATTTACATCCATATACATTACAATATATATACTTAGGAGGAAAAGTATAGGTGTGGCTGTAAAGACTGTACAGTAATGTAGAAATGTGTGTGCACCCATTTTGGGTCTCCCATTTAAAGGTGTTTGTGGGGCAAGTGAAGATCATGAGTTTTTCAATACCTCACAATACTATGGGGGGCACCGCTTGATAGAGGAATCTCTTTAAATAGGGTGTGTAAGGACAGAGAGTATTCCTTAACCCAAGATGCTGCCTCCTTATATCCTACAACACCTGTGTTGAGCTGTGGGATCTATCACCCAAATGCACATAATATATATGAAATAAACTAGTACCATTCATGCAATAAAAATGGGCCTAAACACCATCACCAGATGTCCCTTGCAGACATCAAACTATCCAACCTTCTTTTGAAAGAATCAAGTGTATCTGAAGTCACCACTTCTGTCAGACTGTTCCAAAACTTAATTACCCTACTCTGTTTGTAAAACTATGTTTTCCTAAATTTGTTCTACATCTTGGCTTAAATAATTTCATACTATGACCTCTAGTCTGGTTATTGTGATCTTTAATGAAAAGAGACTCAAAATCTATCTTATCCAACCCTTTTATCATTTTATACACCTCTATCATATCACCCCTTAACCTCCTTTTTAATGAAAACATGCTTAGATACGCCAGTCTTTCCTTATATGTCAATTGTCTTAGAGATGGGATCATTCTTGTTGCTCATTTCTATACTTTTTCCAGTTTTTCAACATCTTGTATCAAATAGGGACTATTAAATTGAATGCAGTATTCGAGGAGGGGTCTCGCATATGAAATGTATAGTTGCTTTATAATATTGGGTGATTTGTATTCAATGTATCTCTGCATGAGATTGAGTCAAGCATTTGCTTTATTTCTGATTACCATACAGTGATTTGAGGGTTTAAGTTCATTAGTCACAGTGACACCCAAGTCTTTCTCTTTATCATAATTTTTAATTCAAATTCTGGATTTTTTGGCCCAGTATGCATAACCTTGCACTTATCAACATTAAATTTCATCTCCCACTTATCTGCCCAGGCTGTTACTCTAAGTCTTTTTGTATTGTCATTGCTCCTGCTACTAACTTAACATTATGGCCTAATTTTGTATCATCAGCAAATTTTGAGGTTTTACATGATAGGCCCTTCTCTAGATCATTTATATAGACAACAAAAAGCAGAGGTCCCAGAACAGACCCCTGTGGGACTCCGCTCAATACGGGTCTCCAAGTAGACTTATTTCCATTTAGATGAACTCTCTATTTTCTATTTCTCAGCCATTCTTCTATCCAATCAGCTATATGACCTCTTATACCATGGGCTCTAACTTTTACCAACAATCTTGCATGAGGAACAGTATCAAATGCCTTTGCAAAATCTAAGTATATACTATATCTACTGGTAGGCTGGGCTGAAACTATAATTTTTGTTTGATTTTAATTTATCAGAGTGACTAACAGTTGGCTTTTGATATAAAAATAAGATTCCTGAAAAAATAATTGGTGGCCACCAATGTGTGTCTGGCCACCCCCGTTTTTGTAAAAACATCTAATGCCGCACTAGCAAAATCAGGAAAATGGCAATATCTCTTCTTCTGAACATGCTAGAGAGATGGTTTCCATACCAAAAGATGCAGAATTTGATTTAGAACAAATTATTAAGAGTAGTATTTTTTCATAAAACCTTTAGTTTTTGAGTTATTTTAGAAAAACTAATTTTTGGGTCCCATAGACCCCCTTTCAACTGAATGTCAACACAATAAAACATTCTCAAGCTGCAAATTGACATGTATTAGTGGTTTTCAATCAGCAATCAAAATCAATCAAAATCAGCCATTTTAAATTCATTGAAAATGCTTTTTGACATTCCAAAACGCCAAACATTAAATTATACAATTAACAAATTGTCATTTTGTCATATTTTAGCATGATAAATAATAATCTAGAACTTAAAATATTTTTTAGACACAAAATCTTTCATTAATTTACGTGATCTAATTTTGTTTCTAATAAGACCATCTCTACGCTCATGACCTACAACAGCCAAGGATGCTTCAGTGACAAGCTTGATGTGCCTTTCAACATTCTGACTGTGGCACTCGTGATCCAGTTTCAATGCGGTATTAATGATATCATGCAGTTCATCATTACTGAATTCTTTTAATACAGGTGGAACAGTTTCCCATTGGGACATAGCAGACAGCTTGTGGTATGCAGAAGCTTTGAAATTGATGATTGGCTTTCTAAAGACCCTAACATTCTCATCTATAGCAGGATATTCATCAGTACCACCTTCATGATCCTCTTCATTCTCATCATCACTTTCAATTATTCCACCTGCAAAATCATTGCTACTACCAGATTCATCATCAAAATCCTCTATAACTCCCCTCAGACACAGAACTTTATTGACAGCACACCTCACCTCTTCATCTTCATCAGCCAGCATTCCAACTAAAATATTTTCACCATGAGCAAAATAGCTGTTATTGTTTAATACGTCATAACAAATTTCTCTAATTTTCCTGTCAGGGAATTTATTTACTCTTTGGATCATATTGAATAGGTTTCTTGACCCATCACTTAGCCTCTTATTAGCCTTGATATTGAACCAACTGTGAAAGTATACTTTGATGATGAATTCTACTATGATTTTGAGGTTCTTACTGGGTCTTTTTTGTGAAACATAAAAGCAAAGAATTCTACAGGCTAAGGTGAGCCATCGAGAGTGATTTAGCAGGCCAACTTCTAAGAGTGCAAGGTCTTCATCCATTTCACCAGTAATAATTGCCCAGCAGATGCAGTATCCATAGTATTGGTCTGTTGATAAATTATTGACCACCTCATTTGGTAGAAGCACAAATGCAGGATAAGGTATAGATTTGAAGTCCACAACATTCCATTCTGACACATCCCCATTAGGGTGTGACAGTTGCCCCAACTTTGTCCTACAATGCTGTTCAAAATTTTGGTGTTGCATATTGACATAAAAAATACCCACGTGCAATTTTTTGAAGATTCATGCATATTCGAGTGAGCACCAGCAATTTGAAAAATAGCGATTTTGCTTATACGGCATACGCGCCTATATATGAGATTACACAACCATCATAAGGGATATTAACACAAATCATTTGCCTGTCTTAATTAAAAGCTGTTATCACTAACACAAAAAAGTTAATCATTCTTATTCTCTCATGGTACATTAAGGGGTTTTATCATATATTCACAAGGTATTAATTATTTCTCTAGAGCAAGAAACCATGATTTCTGTTCGGAAACAGATGATCATTTGCGCTGATTAGGAACGCGGAGTCTGTCATTTTCAACTACTTGAAGGACTTCTTGAAAGCGCTCCTCATCCCTGGCAACATTAAGAAAGTCATGGCAAAGTTTTACACCATGCTCTGCAGCCTCATTGACGACCTGAAGCTTGTCCACAACCCGTTTCATGTTCAGGTAGTCGTCATGATCCGCCCATTCACTGGCTGGACTGTGGAGAAACTGATAGGGCATGCCTAAAATGGTGAAGAACCGGCTTGAGTCAGGCCCAATTAGGTCCACCAGGGCAGTGCCACTTTCTGGGACGGGGGGAAGATATGGCTTTCCATAGCCCCCATGATTGAGCCCCACTCTCTTAGTAACTTCAGTGCCTTCATGGCAAAGAAGGGCCTTCCTCATCTCCTCTTTTGTCCTTCCTTGTACTTGGGATGAGAACAAAGCCAGTGGGGCCAACTCCTCAGTTAGGTACCAAGTGTGTCTACCGAGTGCCACACGTGCTTTGTCAACTATTGTGGCGTCATATGGGGCAAATTCAGCCAAGGTTTCGACCAAATTCAAGTCATTCAGTGGCGCACTTGCTGGAACGGGGCAAACAATCCACCATGGGACATAAACAGCGACTTTGAACACAGCAAACCGTTCTAACTTGCTGATTTGACTTTGTCACAACTAGTGATGTGAGTCGTTTTTTATTGTCATTTTTTTTTGTTTTTTTTGTCATTTTTTTTGTTTAAAACGAAGGTAGTCTGTTTTTTTGTTTTTTTTGTTTTTTATTGTTTTAAACTTATTCCATATTTTTTTTCCTTTAATCTAATAAGTATATTAGTATTACCTATAATTTACTATACTACCATGCTTATACGGTTATACCTAGTATATATACTATATAGTCATCTTTTAGAAAAATTGAATCACGCAAAAAGTATATAATAGAAAGGAAAAACAAACCCTCATTTTTATATGTATATATATTTTTTAACTAGAACATAAAACATTCTTCCTCGTTTCAAACAATATACATAATTGTGATTGGCAAGAGTACCAGTATATATATTCCAGATAGAAAAGGAAAATATTCACCTTTTTTTGAACCTTTTTGTTAACCTACATTTCCATGGAAGAATCATCACTAGATTGGGTAGAGCATATATGCTAGTTTCAATATCACAGGTACTGGTATAATATCCATAATACTGGTATAAAACAATAGATATAATTGTGATTGGCAAGAATACCAGTGTGTATATATATATATATATTCCAAATAGAAAATAAAAAAATATAAATATTCATCTTTCTTTAACCTTTGTGTTAACCTAATGCTGTTTAACTTTCATTATCTGATTCTATTTCCATTGAAGAATCATTATCACTAGATTGATTAAAGCAAATAGTTTCAATATCATAGGTACTGGTATTTATTGCAGATTTGGATATTGACGAAGCCAATGTAGCACCATGTTTTACTTCACTTTCTTGGAATTTTGCATTTTGGGATATAAATACTAGCTTTGCTGCTCTGTCTGTGCTTAATTGGTTTCTTTTGGCTGTATGGATATTACTGTATGTGCTAAATGATCTCGGAGGTAATGAAAGGGTGAAATAGAGGTGTATGAGTTTGTGTAGGTATATATGAGAGTATGCATGCGTATGTATCTGGAATTCTGGATGTATGCATGTGTATGGGGTATACAATAGATATAAATGTGTATATAAGTATTTATGTATATATTGGTATATATGTATATGGGTGTATGTGTATGTATATATATATATATATGGATGGTCTCGTGGGGGGGGGGAATATGTCATTGCGGGTCTAAAGGATAGTTAAGTGGGAGATTCAAAATCCGACGCATGGATGGGAGAGTCCTGGGAAGGTTGGACAATGGGCAGTCAGCTCCCAGCCAGTGTTCTCACAAGTTTAATGGATCTCAAGATACAAGACTTTCAGTGCAAGAAAGAGGCCAGTTTTTTCTGTAAATAGGCTGAAAAGGACATTCTATACTGGTACCATATGGCCTATTTTATTATTTATTTATTTATTTTTATAATATATATCATTGCAAAAGTATACCTTATAATTAAATTGGCAATATCTATATTAATTATTAAAAAAAAACAAAAAAAATAACAAAAAACAAAAAAAAGTTTTTTTTTTTTACATCACTAGTCACAACCTCGGCTTTGGGAAACTGCTCTTTGATCTGGCCTGACAAAAGAACAATCTTGAGGGTATAGAGCAGTTTAGCCATCCACCTTGCTTTGTGAAGTGCGCCGGGGTAGACCATTGTGAAGTTCACTGGCTCGGATCCTTTAGTTACAAGCAGCAGACAAAGCTCTACCAGCTCCTTGTAGTCGCCACGTGTAAATGGTTGGGCTAGAGATTCACGGAAGAAGTCAGCCATCTCCTGCTGGCGCTCCTCAAACACTCCAGGCATTGCGGGTAGTAGTATTTCTTTTTTTCATTGTACGCCAGTTGAGAGAAATGGTTCTTGAACCTAGAAATGCAATACTTGCTGGTACGACGGTGCTAGCTCAAACATGCACCGATCTCCAAGAAAATTTACAGGGGTGTTTCCTAGATAAATACACAACACTAAAACTTTGAACAGCATTGTAGGACCATTTTTTGATTTTTGGAGGGCAACTGTCACACCCTAATCCCCATTGAGCTGAGAACCAATAGGGCCAGAAAATTTGTCTGGACTTTTTGTTGTCCCATCTAAAGTTATGAAGATGTGTCTAAGTGGCAATTCATTTAGATGCAGAAGACAAATATCCCACTGAAGAGGTTGCCCTAAAAACATTTCCAAATATCTGATTGACCCATGCATATGTCCTGTGTTAGTATTTGTCCCATCTGCTTTAACTAAGTTTAATTTGGCCTCAAGTTCTGTCCCTTTAATGATCTTATAAATGCCATGAGCAATGTCAATGCCTTTGCCACTCTCTGGGGTAAAATGGTCGAGGTAGAAATCATCTGAAAATAAATGTAATTAATTTTACAATTAAATAAAAATGAAAAAGGAAGGAATAAAGTTAACTGGACAGTTGTCACTTAAAAATAAAATTTTTTAAGTAATTGAAATATTACTTTATAGTACAGTAATATAACAGCATAACGCCTATAATTGTATGACAATCATTTCCATTTACCTGGCTCTCCAGTAATGACATAATGTTCCTCTAGGATTGTGGATGTATAATACTTTTCATTTACTTTGTTAACAGCAAGTGTAGCATCCTTTCTACCGTCAAAGCCAATGCCAGTCACTTTTTCAAATATCACTACTTCTTCCTTCTTCCTTTCAGCTCTCAGTTTAGCTCTCTCTCCCTTCTCAACTTGTTTCTGAAAAGTATTTAAAAAATATTGGCCATGCATTACTGCATTAGCATTATACAAAATACAAATGTCAGTGTCCTGTTTGAAACTAATTAATATAAATACAAAATAGAAATTTTGACGCTAATTAAAAATAATAGTAAATCTGGTGATTTAGAACTTATAGCAGAAGCTAAGAAATGTAATATATAGAGTGATTAAAAACATACTTATCAATAACATTTTGTATGTTATCTGGGGTGATTACTCCAAAGTCCACCAATGTAGCAGAACCAATAGCCGCTCCTGCTCTATCACTTACTTGATATCTGTTAGGATATTTAAAGTAGATTTACATATTTATTGTCAATGAATAATTTATTGGTAATCTTAATCTCTTAGTCACAATGATTTCACTTTAAGCTGTATTAAAAGATTTATCTTTCAGTACTATACCTGTCACATGCTTCAGCTAATGAGCATAATCTAGTTCTGTTCTGTAATGTTGAGACTTCTGGAACATAGTCTGCATCAAATGAATCATTACAACTGTCGCTATCTGTCAACTCAGGAATGTCCATAGGTTGAGGAGGAGGAGGAGGAGTAGAGGAGGAGGAGGAGGAGGAGGAGGAGGAGGAGGAGGAGGAGGAGGAGGAAGAACTGATTCTTTTGCTTTTTGAGATTGAATAACCCGTGATTTGAATTTTAAGTCATTGGCTGTTTCTGGGACTTCTTTCAGGGTACAGTAACCATGCCTAGTTGTTTTCTGGTCCTACAAAGTGATTATATTTCATTACACTATAATGTATCTTTTATCTATGGGTCTCTATATGTAAATTGAAATTCTTACAAAAATGAGAAAATACTAAAATATTACTTATCATTAACATCATTAATAGTGTATTATTGATATTACTAATTAAATGCACTTTAAAAATTGTAGCAAATTATTAATAATTGATAATAATAATAATTGATAATTAATTAATATTAATTAATAATTTACAACTTGAAATTCAATCAACAGACCTACCTCATAAAACTGGTAATCAGATTCAGTCATTTTTAGTAAGTGCTTTTTCTCTGTACGTATCTGCCAACAGTTTGTGATCATGTTGATATATGTCAAATAAAACATTCACAGTTTTCAGAAAATCATCCAGATCTTGATGATATTTAGGTCCCCTTTTCTTTTTGTCATACTTCAGAAGGCGGTTGAATTCCTTTATTTGGGTTTTCAGTCGGCTCTGTATGGCATTTACTGATATTGGATAAACATTATATGTGACCCACAATTTATGCAATTCCTCAGAAGTAGCTCTCAGTACAGCATCTGTTTTATAGTCTCCAAAACACAAACACCTTTCAATAACTTGCTTCAACGTAGGCAATTTCCCTAAAGGAAACTATTCTGCTGGCATAAAATGTACATCAAGTACTTTAGCAACTGTTTTCCTTGTAGAAGTCATACTTTATATTGCATATGTTGAATTCAATGACAAATTGCAGTTGGAAACTTATAACAAAGGCACCTGAAAAAAAAAAAGTTTTCAATTTATTACGTTTAAAAAAAGTTCATGAAGCAGCCCCACCCTCTATTCTTTAATCAAGCATAATGGATGCAAGATAACAAGGAAAAGTCATATCATGTGATCACTATGTCCATGTCAACATCCTTTTAGGCAATGTAGTAATCAAAAAGCCAAATCATGCTTATTTTAGAATTTCTTTTGTCACTAAGGTCCGTCGAAAGGGGGTCTATGGGCCCCCAAAATTAGTTTTTCTAAAATAACTCAAAAACTAAAGGTTTTATGAAAAAATACCACTCTTAATAATTTGTTCTAAATCAAATTCTGCATCTTTTGGTATGCAAACCATCTCTCTAGCATGTTCAGAAGAAGAGAGATTGCCATTTTCCTGATTTTGCTAGTGCGGCATTAGATGTTTTTACAAAAACGGGGGTGGCCGGACACACGTTGGTGGCCACCAATTATTTTTTTCAGGAATCTTATTTTTATATCAAAAGCCAACTGTTAATGACTGATTAATTCTATCTTGAGTTTCAGCCCGGCCTAATTATTTCTACTAGCTCTTTATTGTCCAAATGCAATAGGACTCTATCATAAAATTCAATCAAGTTGGTTAGACAGGACCTTCCATTTCGAAAGCCATGCTGGCTGTCATTTATAAGGTTGCACTCTTCAAGGAACTCAGTAACTTTACCTCTAATGATACTTTCAAGAAATTTGCAAATAAAGTTTCTATTTCCTTTTCTAAAGATTGGAGCCACATTTGCTTTCTTCCAATCCTCTGGAATTTCAGTACATATCAATGATTTATTAAAAATAATTTCTATTGCCTGTGCTATATTCTTTTTGGCAGCTTTTATGACTATTGGATGCATTTCATCTGGCCCTGGAGATTTTTCCATTTTTAATTTATTTATTGCTTTTAGGATATCTAGTTTTGTTACCCTTAATTCATTTATTTCTCTATCTTGTCCTGGTAGTGTAAGATCAGGAATATTATTTAAATTTTCATTTGTGAATGGGTAATTCCAGGACAAATAGACAAATGAAAGTGCCAAATGTACACTCCACCATCTCCAGAATTCATGAAACTTGGTGTGAGGGTTGGTTTTGGTCCAAATTACAAAAATCTGAATTTTTTTGAAAATTGGTCAAGTTGGTCAAATTTTATGGCTTGACCAAATTTTGGCCAAATGAAAAAACCAACAATTTTCAAATGTAAATATCTCAGCTGCTAATTGTGGTAGTGTAATAAGTCTTAAATGATAAAATATGTAAAATTAACTGTAGTTTCTAAATATGTATAATTTTTATAGGGTAGCAAAAATAAAATTATGATTTTTTGGAAAAAATACGTCTTTTTTTTTTTTTTTTGCGATTTGGCAGCGAAGATATCATTTTTCGAAAAAAAGACCAGGAATAAAGAATGTTTATTTGATGTATGTACACCATAATAAGTAATAAAAAGTCAGCTTATAGTTTATTATAAGGCTCAAAACTGAGTTTGAAATTAAGTAATAAATTTTTTTTTCAGACGACGAAGATTTATTACAGACTTGTTGGTCCAAAAAAAGACAATTTTCAATTCCTATAAAAAATACATGTAGATAAACCAAAGGAGAAAAAATCTTTTAAAATATATGTACAATGTACATACATAACCTCTCTTATATTTAGGGACAGAATATATTGACAATAATAATGTTTAATTTATAAAGCGCTTATCAGAGTATAAAATACTCTTCCTAATACTACACGTACACAAGTCTTTGAGAATGAATTAAGAGAGTATTCTCAATTCTCATCCAGTGAATCCAAATTTTAGACACTAATAATATAATAATAAGAAAAAAGAATTTGAAAAGATTTTTATAACTATACACAAATCTTAGATAAAATTTTTAGAAATATTATATAGACAATCTTAAATAGTATACATTCGATAGAATTTATTTTATCATCTTTGAAAAGTTATTTAATTCTTGAAGCAGAAAAATGTATTGTATTCTTGTTCCTCCTCGTAAACTTGCTTCAATACTCCCATATATATTTGCTGTTGGAACGTGACAAACATCATCTTGTGCAGGAAAAACGTATGAGGGACATACGCCCGAAGGATGGAGAAATTTTATCAGAAAATCATCATATTCAGTCAAAGGACTGGACTAATCTGAGCCATAGTTTATTTTCATACATACAACCCACAAAAGAGCCTGTTTCAATTTCGCGTTGAGAGACAGTATTATGTTCTTGAACCAAAGCAGAAACTCCAATGAGCTCTCTTATTTGACTGACTGTGCACTCTGAGAGAGTGGATAAACCTTCAACGAATTCTTGGAAATTGGGACGAAGCGATGTAATTGTTGAGTACCTTTGATAGAAGTAATAGGTTCACTCAGACGTTTTTGCAAAGAAAGCTCTATATCTACAACTTCATAGAAGCCTTTATCTGTTTTTGTCCCGGCTTCAATCCAGCTGTAAAACAAATTCATAAATTTAGGTTGCGTGAAATAATCAAATATCAAATATTTTGTATATATGTATTCAAGTGCTGATGCTAATATTTAAAAACAGAAAACTATGAATTTGGCATTAAGAAACAAATGTCCTGAATGGAGTCTCTTGTTTTATTACCTGTTTTAATAGGGCTTTCATCAAATAAAGGTAAAATATTGTCTCTGAGCAAATCTTTATTGAATTGCCTGTCTTGAACGACAAATTCTTCCAATGGTGGTGGATTCGTGGAATCGCTACTGCTTCGCTCCATAGATTCGTTTGTTTGTTTTTTCTGTTTAAGGTGCTTTCAACCCTGCTGGATTATTGACACCATTTTTTTTTTTTTTGTAGAGAAAGGTGGTGAAAGAAGTAGTAGAAATGAAATAAGGTCTCCATAGATTCGTTAAGTATGTCTGGCGCAGGTTCCGGCTCTCTGGATGAATGTTGAACATGTTCTAATACAATTGGCTTCTTTTTAATTGTGACATAGTAATTGATTTTCTTCCAAAATTCCATAGCTTGCAGCTGCCATGGCAGAGTTTACTTTTTTGATGTTACAGAAAATTCTTTGAGTATTTTTTCATAGGATTGCAACAAAATTTTGTGTTTTGAGGCATTTTAAGGGTTAGGTAAATTTACGTATACTAGAAAATTAGGTATACTGTATACTGAAAATCTGGAAAGAAAGCAAAAAATTGTTAAAATTTGGAGGATTTTTTTTTGGTCATTTTTTTTTCATAATAATCGTCGATAAGCTGACTTTTTATTACTTATTATGGTGTACATACATCAAATAAACATTTTTTATTCTGGTCTTTTTTTCGAAAAATGATATCTTCGCTGCCAAATCGCAAAAAAAAAAAAAAAAGATTTTTTCCAAAAAATCATAATTTTATTTTTGTTACCCTAAAAAAATGATACATATTTAGAAACTACAGTTAATTTTACATATTTTATCGTTTAAGACTTACTACACTACCACAATTAGGAGCTGAGATATTTACGTTTGAAAATTATTGGTTTTTTCATTTGACCAAAATTTGGTCAAGCCATAAAATTTGACCAACTTGACCAATTTTCAAAAAAATTCAGAAATTTGTAATTTGGACCTAAACCAACCCTCACACCAAGTTTCATGAATTTTGAAGAGGTGACCGTGTACTTCATTTGTCTATTTCTCATAGAATTACCCGAATACTGATGAGAAGTATTTGTTTAGTTCTTCTCACACCAAGTTTCATGAATTTTGAAGAGGTGACCGTGTACTTCATTTGTCTATTTCTCATAGAATTACCCGAATACTGATGAGAAGTATTTGTTTAGTTCTTCTCACACCAAGTTTCATGAATTTTGAAGAGGTGACCGTGTACTTCATTTGTCTATTTCTCATAGAATTACCCGAATACTGATGAGAAGTATTTGTTTAGTTCTTCAGTTATTTCAGTTATTCTCTTCTCTTAACCCCCTACTCTTTCCTTTCTCTCGGGCTAACCTTAGAGTGGATCTTAGGGTCTTTGTTAGCCTTAGCTTCTGTAGATCTATAGTTTTATCATCTATATATGGAGGGGGCCAATTTTCTTTTTCACTCTACTTTTCAAATTGAAGTGACTGAAAAACTTCTTAGGATTGTTTTTTGAATTCTTGGCTAGGCTTTTTTCCAGGTCTCATTTGCTATCTCTGATTACTTTCTTGCAAATGCTTCTTTTACTTTTTATATATTTCGGAGTCTGTGCCATTTTTAGTTCTTTTGAATTAATGAAATGCTTTTGTTTTTTCCCTGATTGCTCTTTTTACATTGCAGTTTATCCAAGGTTGTTTTTTATTTTTTCCAGTTCTGATTTTACACTGTGGGATATGCTTCCTTTGTATGTTCATTACTATACTTTTAAATTTTTCCCACATACTAGTTACTGTTTGTTCAGGCTGTAAAATATTTGTCCAATTTATTAGACAGATCATTTACTAGTCCATTTATATTTCCTCTTTTAAAATCTGGAACTTCTACTTTATTTTTACTTGGTCTTGAATTACAAACAATATTAAACTGAAGGATACAATGATCACCTGAACCTAGTGTTTCTGAAACCGAGATATCCTGGAAGGTATCTGGATTATTTGTTAGAATTAAATCTAGAATGGCATCGGCCCTGGTTGGCTCCTTTACTAACTGGGTTAAACCATTCTCAATTATACAGTCTAAGAATCTCTCATTACTTTCTGGTGTTTGTAATATTTCCCAGTCTATATGCCTATAATTGAAATCTCCAACAATAATAATATTGCTTGTCATTGCTTTATTTATTTCATTAATAAGTTTATTGGTGCTACTATAGCGTGATTCCTACCTCGATTCGGCGGTCTACCTTTTAATTATAGCTTCTTACCTTGTTTACTAATTGCTTGTTTACATTCCAATGTCCATTACCCTTGATGATTGGTTAGGTTTAGTCATAATATTTTTGTTAGTTTTAACGAAAATATCGTGACTAAACCTAACCAATCGTAGGTAGACCACATACTATAGTAGCACTGAAACTATTTTTTAAATAAATAAAATTGAATAATAAATAGCATTTTATATTTATTATATTTTCATTTATACCTTGGATAGGAATCACACACTACAGTACTGTAGTTTCAAACCAAAATGGGTAGGAATTACCCTATAGTATCGAAGTCACCGGTAGGAATCACGCTATAGTAGCACAAGTTTATTTTCTACATACTTATTTTCTTCTCTACTTTTGGGGATTCCTCCAACTGAACATCCCTCAGGTGGTCTATAAATACCCCCTATCCTGATTTTCCTGACATTTTTATGCCCAATATCTATCCATACAGATTCAACTATTTCCTCTTTAACGGAGGTAACTTCAACTGGATTCAGATTTGTCTTGGCATAAATAAATACTCCGCCACCCTCTGAATATTTACGTTCATAATAAAAAAGTTCATAGCCATCAATTTCATAAGTAATGGTATTATCTCTCTCACTAAATAGACTATTTGGTATCGTACTGAATTTTGTCCAAGTTTCAGTGACAATCATAACATCAGGATTTTCAATACCTATGTATGCCTTGAATTCATTTATTTTATCTCGGATACTTCTTGCATTTACATAGAAAAATGACAAAGAACCCTTGGAATATTTTGCTTGTAATTTAGTCTGGTTCTTGTTCTGTGATGGTATATTATTTGCATCTCTTTTACTTTCTTTGTTGACCTTTTTCTTTTGAGTTTTGATTATATTTTTTATTAGTTTATTGTTATCAAGAGTATTGGTATTCAACTTTCTAAGTTAGTCAAAACTCTCTTACAAGATTTTAAAATAAAAAAAGAACAAGTTCTATGTATTGTCACTGACAATGCTTCGAATATGCTAAGCACTATTGAAAAACTAAATAGAGGGACAGTTACTAAGGAAATAATGGAAAATGAAGATGACATTTCTGAAATTGATTCTGCAAATGAAATGATAGTGACAGAACAAGATGATGAACTTCTAGATGATATTGCTGAAGAAGCCACTATGCTATCTCGTATTCAACACATGCGCTGTGTTGTGCATACATTGCAGTTAGCGATAAGGGATGGATTAAAAGAACGACATGTAGCAACTATGATCAGCAAGTTCAGACAGGTAGTCACTGCAGCCAGAACAAAAATAGACTCTATTGTGAAGAAACATTCAGGTATGGGAGCTATTTTAGATCAAGATACTCGGTGGGGCAGCACCTATTTGATGATTAAGCGTTTGCTTGATCTGAAACCACACCTTGAAGACCTGGCAAATCAAAATGTCTCATTAACTGAAAATGAATGGATGCAATTGACCCAATTAGAAGTTCTGCTTCGTTACCCTTTTGCTGTCACTAAAAAGTTTCAAACAGAAGAATTAACTTCTGGTGAATTCTTGTTGGCATGGAAAGAATTAATATTTCATCTCAATCAAACAGGAGGACTACTTGCTGAGGGAATTGTTTCTTCGATGAAGAAAAGAGAGGTATTACTATTAGAAAATGCAATTGTATTAGCTGCTGTTTACATAGACCCAATGAACAGAGTTCTATTAAATGAAGATCAAAAAGCTAAAGGAAAAGAGGCCCTCTATGACATTGCATTGCGCATGGAAAAGCTGGTATCTGAAAAACCAGATGCCCAGAATGAAGAAGATAGCAGCATTACCAGCCAATCATCCTCTTCAAATGATGAGGAAGATTTCACAAAATATTTGGACAGAATAGATAGATCAAATGCAAAACATCTCAAAGTAGAATTAAAGAATCCTCCACAGATGAAAATAACCAAATTCAAGCAAGAATTCTATGCTGAATTAAAGGAAGTAGAAAAATACAACCGCTCCTCTAAACTGACAGTTGACGATGTCATACCCTTATATCCAAAGATTATAAGGAATGTAGCTAGTATTGTATCAGCTCTACCACCCACACAAGTCAGTGTAGAACGCCTCTTTTCAGCACTGAGAATAGGGAAATCTGATTTAAGAGCATCAATGAAGGATGACTTAGCAGAAGCCATTTTATTTCTGAGGACAGGCATGTAATGAAGATGTATAGAAAGTAATAAAAATTATTTTAATTTTTTTAAAAGGCTACATTTTCCAAATAAACATTCTATAATACAAACGAATAAGGTTTTTTTTTGTCTTTTTGTAAAACATTTTTTTTTGTCATGAAAGGTGTAGGTAATATTATTATTAATAAATGATAAAAAAAAGCCACAAAGGCATAGCTATAGTCATTAGAATTTAGATTAATAGCTGCAACAGGTTTTGGTCTAAATTTTAAAAAGTAGCCTGATGAATCATGTGATGGTGATGAAATGTTTTGTGTGGCTGCCTGCTATGCCCTATGAGTAGCAAGGTACAATTTCAAGAGATTTATCAATCATTAATATATGGTGAGAGGAGCCGGAGCCGGGCATAAAAAAATGCTGGAGCCAGAGCCAGGAATTTGAAAATGCTGTAGCCGGAGCTTAAGATTTTGGTGCCAGCTCCACAGCCCTGGTCTAAATGCGTGTATTTGAAACGCTAAGTATTCGACTCAGTCAGCGTTAGAGGGTTAAGTGAAATGATGGGTTATGTTTTGTACTTATACTGATAATAATGATAAATTAAATACTTAGCAAACATTTAACAACTAAGCTGACTACGAATAGTTGGCTGAATAGGCTGACTACTCAGTACATCTCTAATATTTTGTGATTGTTTTATTGAAACCACTACAGTGAAATGCGGTGTTCTTTTATTTAACCCTTCCAGTCCTTCACACACAATGTGTGATAAGTTTGTAGTGATTGCTGTGATGTACTTCTGTTCATCAAAGGAGTGAAGTGGTTAAAGTAATTAAGTTTGGATGCCAAACTATAATAGATCCAAATAGTCTTATCCATATATTACATACATTTTTGCTCTATAAACTTAGTATAGAAGAATAAATTGTTAACTATTCACTATCCATTTACTATTTTATCAATAAAATGTGAATGGACTCACAAATACTCAAAATGAGCATAACTACATATTAATTTTTTATAGCTATCCAATCTTTGGTTCACAGAGCCATTAGTAAAGGGTTAATAAATGCAACACTTAAATGCAAATATAAACCCCATGTTACTGGTACCATTACGGTAGTTAACAAATGTCGGGTTATATTGGGCTGGATGAAAGGTGTGGCCCATTGAATCCTGACTTTTGTGATTGATTGTACATAGGAAATATATATACACACTATAGGTATAAGACTCAGACTTGGTTACATGGATTTGAAGTGTTATTACTGCAATAACATTACAAACTAAGATTGAAGCAAGGCTTTTTAACCAACTGCATCTCAAAGTAAAATCTGGCTAGTTATAAATTCATTTTCTTTTGGGGAAATTGTAATCTCCAAAGTAGAAGCAAGCAATTATTTATGAGTAGCTAAACAAACGCTAGACTTTCCTTGAGTAACATTATCAAACTGGTTTTATGCTGGAATTCATAGTACTATTTACTATATTTAGGAAAAAATATTACCTTTAAAATTTTGGTGTTTGCTGGGAGAGGACCATGTAACTTAATTTTCACTGATATTGATGGATAAAAAATCCCTACTGGAATAAATATTAACAAATTTGAAAATAAGAATTTAGGAGTTGGATACTGAAATATCAGTCAGTATTTCACAAGTCTAGTCTAGTTTATATATCACGTATAGGACTGATCACCTGATATAGTTCAGTACTGGCCAAAAAGCTGTTCTTGGCTTTTGAATTTCTGAATATAACTAAATTTGTGTAGGTGTGAAAATGTACTGTAGTATGTCCATGAAGTAATTAAAATATGTCCAATTTAACAAATGATTAGGTTATTTGATACTGTATAAGGTGTGTATATTTATTTATTTACTCCACGTACAGCTATGGATAACTGAGAAAATGTCGCCAACTTTGGAACCTCACCATGAAGAACTTGTTGAATGTATGTTGGATCAGTTGTCACAGATGACAGAGAATCTGAAGAAATGCAGAAAGAATGATTTTAGACTGGCAATTCACAAACTTGAGGTAAATCATTGTCACAATAGCGCAAGTTTTCTTGTATTGTTCATTCAGTTTTGCCCTTCAACCTTCATAAGAGGAAAATGTCAAAATAAAAAAAAATATATATTTTCTTTATAGAGTTAGTCAAATAGCCAAAAATGTTCAATATAGAAAATTTCTAAGTGAAGAGGAACACTCTTATTGAACATTAGAAAAATATATTTTCTCAAGCCTAACTATTGAGTAAATTAGCTTTTCTGATAGGCCCTAAGCTAAGTTCAATAAAAAAAATCCCCTCATACTCTGAAACTGTTTCATATACAGTTGGTTCTGGATGTTTTAATGTTAATTTGGAAGTAGGACCTGTTTTCTTTATTCTCAGTACATTAGGTTATTAGGCTTTTTAATAGTTATAATACACACCAATAAATCGTGAGAGTAACTATTTTACACTGAAATACAATATATAAGATGTTCATATAAGAATGAAATATGGTATACCAAAGACTCGCCAAAATGCTTCTCTATTACTCTTATCATACACTTTTTCAGGATCAAAAAAAGCCATGTTATACCTTGCAATCCCTTTCATATGGTTTTTTAATAGCTTGTCTCACTGAGAACTAGTGATGCACTGATTAATTGGCATTGGCTATATTGGCCAAATTTGGCTGATGATGTGGCCGATTATATGAAGATATGACTTTTTTCAAATCTCAACCAAAGACTTTTCATGAAAGTTATAAATAATATTACACATTATATTTATGAACAATATTTTTGCTTTGGAATATAGATATTAGATACTCTGCTAGATATATCCTAATGTGCTTGTGTAAGAGAGGCTAGCTTCCAAAATGTGTTAGATAGGAATAAAATAGTTGTTCAATAGCCTAGACATCATGAAATACTGATTACTGAATTTTTTTATTAATTACTATTGTTTTGATTTTCAGTTTTTGCAGAGCACCTAGATATGAGAAATATTTCATTGCTTGGAAAATATATCATGAGTTATTTAATTTTGTAAATTCCATTCCCTTCCAATTTAAATTCTTTTGCATATTAAATACTGAAAACTGAGTAGCAATAATCAATAACTTTTTATTAAAAATAAAATAAGCAAATAATAATAATTTATATTTAATAATATAAATTTGGTCAGGTAACTATAATTAAAAAGCTTAAAAGTGATAATGGCTGGTGCAAGCTCCACCGGTTCAATTCCAACAAAAACTAGGAGTTGGGTGTGGAAGCATTTTACTGTCAGTTGCAAAGATGACTCATTTGCTATTTGTGGTGAATGTAGCCAAAAATTATCCAGAGGAATCAAGGGAAAATCAAGGAAAACTTTCATAACCACAGATATGTTACCACATATCAAAACAAAACAAAAGGGCATTGCAAATTATGAAGAGCAACTTAAAAAGAAGGAAGATGAAAAGAAAAGGAAAAATACCAATCCACCTGCAGAACACTTAAAAAAGAAACTTGCAAGTACAAGTCAGGGCTGCATTTAGGGTGTAGTGCACTGGGCAAATGTCCAAGGCCCCATGCCTGATGGGCCCCGCAAATTTCAGTTGAAAAAAATTAAATGTCACGTATTTGCCATCTGTGATGAGTTTTACTTTTTCCGGCAGGTGGCATGGCATCAGGCATTCTAATATCTGCTTTGATGGTGTTTAATTTGTTGTTGTTGTTGGTGTTACTCATTTCTAATGTTACTGACTTCTTGTTTCTGCTGCAGATTCATGATTTATGTTCTTATTGTTGGCATTGTAATACGTACAACATGGAAATGAGCTGTGACTGGGATTGAAGGAGGAAATATAAACCTTGTAGTGAAAAGCGTAAGGAGAAGAAGCGCAGAGAAGAGTTTCTTGCGATGGTGCTGAAACTGACTAATTGGATTAAATCATCAGCAACTAAGTCAGCCCCTTCAGCAGGCCCACCAGCTGCCTCCGCTACTTCAGCAGCTGCGTTTTCAGAAGATGTGTCTATGTCAGTGTGTTCAGCAAGCCCAGCAGCTGCATTTTCAGGAGACTGGTCTACGTCCACCCCTTCAGCAGGCCCACCAGTTGCCTCCGCTACATCAGCAGCTGCGTCTTCAGAAGACCCGTCTATGTCAGTGCATTCAGCAGGCCACCAGCTTCAGGACATGCAATTAATGACATTGGTTTGTGGCCACCAGTGCTGACTGATGACTTTAGAGAGTTCTGGATAGAGTGGGGAATATCAGATTGTTGAAATTATGACAGCGACTTCAGTAATGCTTCAACTACTGAAAGTGGTACAACACGCCGATGTACGAAGACATTATTTGTTAAGAAACGTAGCCTGACGAATGAGAGGATTGAGGTGTCATGGCTGTGCTATTCTGAGTCCACAGGCTGTGTTTACTGTTTTGTCTGTAAATTAATGTTGAGGGTGGAAAGCAAGTTCACAATTGGGTTCAATGACTGGAAGTATGGTGGACAATCGCTTGAAGCACATGGGAAATGTGAGCAACACATGGAGTCGATGAGATATTTGTTGGTTAGAAAGTCTGTCTCCGGCTGTGTTGATTCAAAACTGGTGAACCAGTTTGAAAAGGAGTGCAATTACTGGCAGGAAGTTTTGTGGTGCTCTGTTGATGTTATCAAGTATATCACGTCACGAGGACTAGCAATTCATGGTCACGACTCCCGTTTCAGTTCACCAAACAACGGCAACTATTACGGAATTTTGGAACTTTTAAGTAAGTATGACAGTTTTCTAGCTGCGCATATAAGCGAGCATGCCAACAAAGGTAGCGGACACACCTCGTATCTCTCTCATTTCATTTGCAAGAAACTCATACTGTTGATGGCTGATAAAGTACTTCGGACAAGTATCCGAGAAATCCAGCAGTCAAAATACTACTACTCTATCCGTCGACTCTATGCCTGATGTTTCCCACACCGATCAACTGTGCTTCACCATTGGATATGTGGTTGAGTCTAGGTCTGTCGAGTGATTTCTACATTTCATACCTATGAACACATGCAGGCAAAGGAATTGCCGATGTGGTCCTCAACTTTCTGGAGACGCATGGCATTTGAATTGGAGATGGCAGAGGACAGTCTTATGATAACGCAAGCAATATGGCAGGGAAATACAATGGCATAAAGAGCCACATCAAGTAAAAATCTCTGTATGCTGAGTTTGTGCCATGCATGTGCCACTTACTAAATCTTGTGGGTAAATCAGCAGTAGACAGTTGCACAGCAGCTGTTGAATTGTTTATGCTCATTCAGAATGTCTACACGTTTCTCATCTCTACATACAGATGGCATAGACATGTAGAGGTTCTCGATAGTAGTTCCCGTAGTGAGAAACTAAAGGTCGACAAAGGTCTCTCCGATACCCGCTGGTCAGTCAGATCAGATGCTGTCCAATCTTTAACCGAAGGCTATGCCAAGAATATTGTGGTACTGGATGAGCTAGCAGTAGATACCAGCCAAACTGTGGAAGCCAAGATCAAAGCCAGGGGATTGTCTAAACAGCTTCAACAACTCGAAACAGCCATTTTATTTGTTTTATGGAACACTATTCTCGAATGATTTCAGAAAATGAATGCATCTCTGCAAAAAGAAGGAATGTCGTTAGACTTAGCCACCCTCTTGCTGAAATCACTACTGCAATTTGTTGAAGATCTCAGATCAAGATTTGATGAATTCGAGGACCAGGGCATCGGAAAGTGTGGTCATCGAGTATACAAGGAATTGACTCAACGCACAAAGAAGAGAAAGTGCCATCATGATGAAATTGGAACTGCTGAAGATACGAACCTGACACCAAGAGATTCATTTTGGACCACTGCATTTCTACTGATAATTGCTAAACTGTTTACCATTCTGAACACTCATCTAGAAGCGTACGCTGTCCTGCAGAAAAGATTTGGATTTTTTGTATTTCCTTCTAGTCCTGGACATTGACAGTCTTCGATGGTCAGCTGAACATCTAGTAGAATACTATCTGGCTGATCTGGAGAAAGAGCTGGTAACAGAAGTTGTGTAGTTTGCTGCCCTAATGAAACTCACCGAAAGTGAAACAGAATCCCAGGTGGAATGTGAAGACATGTGCAACAGATTTTATCGGCATATGAACACAAATGAGCTGAAAGGAACATTCCCAAACATGGAAATAGCAGTGAGAATATATCTGTGTATGTTTGTCATGAACTGTTCTGGTGAACTTTCATTCTCAAAACTCAAACTGATCAAAAATTACCTTTGCTCCACAATGGGCCAGGAGCGCCTTTCGTCCCTGGCACTGTTGAGTATAGGGTCATTCCATGTCAAGTCAGCCACCTAAAACACATACCCCTTTCAATTTTGCTCATACTTGGCACAATAGCAGATATACATGCCAAACTTAAATTCCCAAATTATTAGAGCTGACTGACCTTTGGTTACTGAGATACAAGGTCACAAAGTTGTGACATTTTGACCTTTTTTGCGTTAAATGACTATTTTCAAAATGGTGTAACTAAAAAACTATTAAAGCTAGAGCATTGATTTTGGTCTCATTTTAAAGCTCTTTAGTAGCCCCTTGTTTATTGTCTGTTGTTAAATATCTCTACTGTGAAAAATAAAAAAATCCCTTCAAAAGTTGACCTTTGACCTTGAATAAAAAAAAAATACCTTCTCCTAAAAAATTCAATTTTTTTACATTAATACCTTGAGTCATGTACAACAAAATCCCAAGAAGCTGTAAGTGGCTGATAACTAGTTCAATGTATAAAAAATAATGAATTCAAGCAACATTTTGAAAAGTCATTTTATACAAAAATTGTCAAAAAGTCATGACTTTCTGACCTTGTATGTCAGTAACCATTTTTGTCTAAGGTCAGCTCAATCTCTTACAAATACAACCCATATCTAGATACTATCTGCAGCCTTCTACAAACAAGCAAATGCTTATTTTTAAATATTTGTTCTTTACCCACCTCACCTGTATGTTGTGCATGTATGTGATGGTTTTCAGTAGTTGACAAGATTCTTGTGGGCCACCCAATTTATTGTGATTTCTAGAAGAGAAAACAATTTTTAATGTATACCTAGATCCTAATTAACAAATACAAGTAACATATTAACATGTACATACAATATGTATAGGTATAGTGCTCATTGATTTCCATTTATCACAACTTAAAATGTATGCAGTGTATATATAGTTACATGACCATTTTAATTTTGAATTCTTACCTTTCTTGTGCTGTAGATCTGCCAAAGCTTTGGATGCCTTCAAAGTAACTTCTTTGCAAATCCTGTATGTTCGTCCATTAGTAGTAGATGCCTCAACTTGTGTTAGAATATCGGAATATGGTAAGATTAATTCATCTGGTCGACCAGGATACACAAATGATGGGTTTGGGCCATGAGGATGAAGGAATGTGACTTTTACTTCTCTATTCTCTGGTATCATTTCCAGCACATATGCCACCCACCAATGGCCATCATATGCAGCAGTAACAAAACCATGTATTTTCTCCTCAGTCACAACTTCTTCCTTTTCAGTAACTTTCTCAATATTTGAATAATCTGATAATGAATAATGTTTAACCTTAAGAGAAGTCAATGAAACTGGCTGTAAATGGTGTAATTTCTGTGTACCAGCAATAGTCCTTGCAGTTGAGTGTCTTTCTTGGAGAAGTTGGCTTTCCTCTTCATGCTCTTTATTGGTTGAAAAATGACATTTTATATTTACAATATTTTCACTTGCAAATGTATATAACTGTTCTGCAGTAAGGATCTGTTCATCATAAGGTCGTTGTAGACTAGCTTTTGCAGCTAATCTCTTAACTGTGCCTCCAACACCATCACAGGGTCCCTTTCCATGACTTGTTGCAAAAAAATTTCATTCTGCCTCAATTCCAAAATCATCTCTGTGATGGCAAAGATTCAAAAAGTTTTTGCAGTTCTTATACTGTCCTGCACACCCATCTGAAAAGTAAATTATTTTGTGGATGGAACCGATGGATGAGATATTATCTTTTAGGAATTTTATCAGATGCTTTTGAAACAAATGTACAGCAACTGTGTTATGGATGTTACACTCTGAAATAATAACAAAGCTAAGGTGAGCAATCTCATCTTCCTTTTTATAGTAAATAACAAATGGATGTAGAGTAGCCATCTCATTGTTCCAGTGAAAGCTCTGAACCTCATCTTGAAGAATAAAGGAATAATTTTCAGCAAAATCACACACAGCAAGGACCTCACCATCTTTCAAAGACATTTTTGTTTCATGGTAATAAGTTGCTTGCATCTTTGTCTTGAAGTCATGTATCTGGTATTCTTTCAGTTGGTTACAGAATTGGTCAATATATTCATCTGTATTCAGTTCTACTGATTCAAGATTTGACCGATCTGTATTGGTCCACTTTTTAAAATTTATGATATCAATGAAGTTGTTTGTAAATATGTCCAGTAGTCTGTTTTTTAAATCTGATGGATCTCCACATTGTTCACATTGTCTGAGGCAGCATTTCTGTGAGGCAGGATTGCATTCCATAAAGGCAACACAATGACGTACATTCTTAATAGGTGTGTCATCATTTGCAGTTAGTTTTTCTAATTCAGCTCCTACAAACATAAGTTTGGCATTCTGATGAATTGTACAGACACTAGGGTGCATTAAACGCCCCATGATTTTCAAAAAGTTGTTGGATTTTAATGTCTATTCCCTCAAATGTTACACTTGTTGGTAGAAGTATGTATGCAAAAGATAAATCAAATCGGAGGTGGTCCTGGGTGGCCACCGGCCATTTTTATATATTTAGTAGTGATGCACCGAATATTCGGCAAATATTCGGTATTACTTATAATACTAATATACAAATATTCGGTATTACTATACTTACATTGATTGAAAGTTGAAAATGTATAAAACACAACGCCAATGTCACTACTCCAACTTTGCTCGTTTCCGCAAATTTGGCCTCGCTTTGCGGTCACATTCAACCACTTGAAGAAGATTTTGGAAGTGGTCTTCTCCTCTTGCAGCTGAGACAAAATTAGTTGTGAGCTTTACTGCTCTCTCCGCAGGGTCATTCACAACATTTAACCCATCCACAATGGACTTGGCTGCCTTGAAGTGGTCATTGTTCTGCCAATTGTCAACATCCTCTGTTAGGAAGGTCATATCCAGGTGAAGAAGGTTCACTGTAAACCACGAGTCCTCGTTCACAAGATCAGCCAGGGTTGTCGCTTCTGTAATTTTTGGAAATGACGGTTTGCCATATCCAGAACCGTAGCGGTGTTTTGGAGTGCTTGGCATTTCATCTGGTTGTATGGCCAGTAACACATCTGCAAGGGCACGACGCTCCTTTTGAGGTACTGCATTGCTGAACAGTGCCAAAACAACCAGTTCTGGGGTTAAATACCACAAATGTCTATCAAAGGCTTTCACAGCGCTGACTGAAATGATTGAGTTGACAGCTTTATAGTTGAGCAGAGTCTTGTATAAGCACAAATCAAACCATGGGGCATTTGAAGCAGACTGACATATGAGCCACCAATCACAATAAATATAAACAACAAAAACAACAAACTCCTTCAGTTTTTCCTGTTGATGTTGTGTTGTTACAGTTCCTCGAGGTAGTACAGAAATTTGCTCTTCAAGTAGGCATATTTTGATGGAATAAAGAATCTTTGACATCCACCTTGCTTTATGCATGGCCCCAGGTCTGTGGAGTGTTCCTTGTTTTGTGACATCATCATCGAGGACTACCTGGCAGAGTTGTGCCATTTCCTTGTAGTCTTCCCTACAGTATGAAGCGCTTGTGTGGATTGTGCTTAAAACCTTGTTTTTGCAGGATAAAAGCAGTTGTTGTGCATCGTCATTGTACATTGAAATGTCAATTTTGGTTAAACTTTCATCCTTTGCATGCGATATGCGTTCCCAATTCTTCTGGAATCTTTTGAACAAAGATGCTTCTGGAGACTTTGATGTCTCAATTTTGAGAGCATCAAACACATGATCCAGGATTACCTCTCCAACATGATGGCGACATGCACACCACAGAAGAGCACGGTCCAGTTTTGATTGAATGGTAACACAGGCAGCTGTAACGTGTCCAGTGTTTGATGCTGTTGTGTCAAAACATAAGTTGACAACTGACTGTTTGCACTTCCATGAATGTAGAAACGTGTAAGTGTGCTCGGCAATGATGTCACCTGATGACATATCACTTCCACGAGGATATCTAGTCACTCCCAGTAGCTTTACATCAGTGGCATTCCCAACCAACACTGGCAATCTTTCTTCCTTGCCATTCTTGTTTGTGAGCGTATGCATCTGCTTGCCATCCCAGTGAAGTGTTGCAGCTGTTGGGGCGATCCAATTTTCTCGAATATCTTTGGCGATAGCACTTGTTATTGATCGTCGAGCCTTATCAGCAGTTGAATACGACTTGGCCACACGACGTGGATCACCTCCTGCCTCTTGAATTACAGCTTCGGTGAGCACAGCCTGTTGAACAGGAGTTATGTTTAGTCGAGTAGCAACAGACACGACTGAAGGCCTTTTCAGAATATCATGAGGAATAAAGGCAGACGTACCTGCATATGTTGATCTGTGGTGACTACGCTTCCTTTGAAGCTCTGGAATTGCCTCTTCTTCAGTTTCTTCCAAGCTATCTGCAGAGGCACTATCATCAGAGCATACAGAACTTTTCATCTCTTGTACACTGGATGATTCATGACGTTCTCGTCTTGAAGCTTCCGCTAAGATGCGTTTTTCTTTTCTACGATCTTTATCAGCTTTCTTCTTGTCAACACTACCAAATGAGGCTACTCTGTCAGATTTCATTGACTCTAAAAATGCTCTATCTTCCTCATTCTTAATGTTTGTCATTGCATCTTTTGTCCATACACCAAAGGTCTTATCAAGACATTCATTCATGGATTGCAACTTAGCCAAAGTGTTTGGAGATTCTCTGCGAGAAACAGGTATTTGACGCAATTTGTTATTGTCATTAAGAAGGTCAAGTATTAGTTTGCAGCATTGATGGTCTGAAATCATAGGAATATTTGCTTTAGTGTAGAATGTTTTCAGCTGGATAAGGACTATGCTGGCAGATGTCCATTTGAGTGGCTGTGTTTGTTTGCCTTCACATATTTCTTTCTGGATGTGCCACATCACGCATCGAAGAACCTGCCGGCAAGTTGGGAGGCGGACTCCTGTCAATGTACCATCTCCTTCTGTAAGAGCATTGCCAAGACCAAAAATGGCACTTGCTAATCTGGTCTTCTTAGCTTCCATTGTTACAGCTTCCATTGTTTCTGAAAGACAATAAAGGATATTATTAGACTATAAGTGAAGTTTCGTTTATGGTACATGTTTTATGTAAATCACCCCTTTAGGGTGCATCAAACGCCCTTAGGTTCTTGGATTTTAATGTCTATTCTTTCAAATGTTATGTAAATCACCCCTTAGCAACTCTATATTAAAAGAAACAATGTAAGTAGTAAACTGGTTGGTAAATAAAAAAAATAGATATTTTTACATAGCGCGGCCCCCGAAAATTGCCGCGAAAATATAAAAGTGACCGGTGGCCACCCAGGACCACCTCCGATTTAATTAATGTTTGGCATACACACTTCTAGCAACAAGTGTAACATTTGAGAGAATAGACATTAAAATCCAAGAACCTAAGGGCGTTTGATGCACCCTAACAGACACATACTGAGTGAGTTCCTGTTGCTCCAGCAATAACACACTGCTTTGGACGCAATTCTGCAAATTTACTGAATCCCACCTTAACTAAAGGATTTCTTTCTTTGAAAATATGATAGGCTTCTTTTAAATTGCAAAGTAAAAGATGCTTTTGCAAATGTATCCTTCCTCTTTCATTGTCAATGATACTACAATAGTCTTTCTTTCCTGGCATTGTTCTACTGATGTCTTCTGAAAGATAAAATGCTTTAATAGCATCAACAGTATCCTGTTTAATTCTTTTCCCACCCTTTGGATTTGGGTCTGAAAGGACACCTTTTTCTTCAACTATTTTTTTAGCAATAGATGCTGTATGCCTTGTGTTAAATTCTGAAGCAATTTTCCTAATGCTCCAACTTTTGGGCAATACAGTGAGGATTTTTATTTTATCACTTCTTTTAGTATTTTCATTTTTGAATTTTTCCTTGAGTTGATTTATTATTTCTAAACAGTCTACATCTCCAGATGGCTCCTTAAATTGTGAGTCAGAAATCTCTCTTCCTGCAACTGTTTCCATTCTCTTAACTGTCTCTGTCACCTTGCTTAGTTTTTTAGCTCCATATGACTTTTGCTCTACAAGCTTTCTCTTTTTTATGGGTGATTCACCAATTGAAACAAAAGAAGCATTCAAAGTACACATCTCATGGTTTTGCTCTGAAGTTGATGCATCACTATTGTCAACATTTTCAATTTTCTCAAGATCTTCAGGTGGTTCACTACTACAAGAAGAATCATCATTTATGTCTGAATTCAAAGTGCCTATTCCTTTCTCAGGCAAGGACTCAAGATGTTCTCTACACTGCTTACAAAGTCTGTGATGTAGTGTTAAGTGCAGATTGGGAAACTTATTTACAAGTTCCTGTGGTACAATTCTCAAACTCTTCTTTCGACACTGACCTTTGTGACGCAGCAAAGGATCAGCACACTTCTGTTTCAGTTTTAAATGTTCCATGTTTGTACTCTGAAATCACAAAAGCGCACAGAAAATCCTGAAAAGAAAACAATGAACAATTAATGAATTATTAAATAAATTTTTATACATGTATTTAGTAAAAATAAATTAACTTTAACTTGAAGTCAGGAGTCAACTCTGTAAAGTTGACAGTACTTATATACTAGTTGGGCCTTCGGATCAGTGCTACTCCAGTAGATTTGGGGCTGTCGAGGGGTTTAACCCTGGTTGTCTTTTAAAAGACTTCTTTTGGCACAGGTCACAAAAAAGTTTTTGAACTAATAATGTTAAGTTGAACTAAGTCTTCACTGACACTATATCAGAACAGAACTTTTAAATAAATGAACTGACAAAAAAAATCTAAAATTGAAGAATGATGCCATCTTCATTTATTTTTTATACATTGAACTAGTTATCAGCCACTTACAGCTTCTTGGGATTTTGTTGTACATGACTCAAGGTATTAATGTAAAAAAATTGAATTTTTTAGAAGGTATTTTTTTTTTATTCAAGGTCAAAGGTCAACTTTTGAAGGGATTTTTTTATTTTTCACAGTAGAGATATTTAACAAGAGAGAATAAACAAGGGGCTACTAAAGAGCTTTAAAATGAGACCAAAATCAATGCTCTAGCTTTAATAGTGTTTTAGTTACACCATTTTGAAAATAGTCATTTAACGCAAAAAAGGTCAAAATGTCACAACTTTGTGACCTTGTATCTCAGTAACCAAAGGTCAGTCAGCTCTAATAATTTGGGAATTTAAGTTTGGCATGTATATCTGCTATTGTGCCAAGTATGAGCAAAATTGAAAGGGGGTGAGTGCAAAAAGTGCCATTTTGTGGCTGAGTTGACATGGAATGACCCTATAGAGCATGAGGTGTTGCAGTCAGTGAGTTTCGAGGACACAATCATGCAGTTTTCCAAACAAAAAGCCAGGAAGCATCCTATGTAATATTCATTACAAATCTACGCTCTATCTACCGTACAGTAAGCTGTACAGTTTAGCTGTTTATTAAGTGCATTACAATAACTGTGTAGATGTTTATGAAGTGCATTACAACTGTGTAGCCTACTAGTGTAGTTGTATACACTGTATGTGTAGCGTCAGTACAAGGAGTTACAAGGAAAAGAAGTACCTCAAAAGGCCTTGCGGCCCATACCGAGGAGGTACCAATGGCAACGGGTGCCAGGGAAAATTTTGTCTTTCAAACTATGCTAGCAGTAGTAGAAAACTGGATAGAAAAGTAGAAGGCTCTCTCCCCACCCTCCGCTCCCTCCCTGCCAGAGGCAGGTACGGAAAAAGGTTGAAGAAAATACCTTGACCCTGGAAAAGTAGCCAAGGAAATTTTACAGGAAAGTGGAGAATATATAAATAGCTCTATATTTAGCTTGCTCACAGAGACACCGAGCAAGCGAACTCCTGCAGAGTTTTCTGAGGTTTTAATCTTATACTATGAGTGTGTTCTGTACTTTGTCTAGCCTATTTTTAAACAGATTTACACTTTGACTGGAAACATCCTCTGAGGGAAGTTGGTTCCAGATATCAACTATTTTACAGGAAAAGAAATTTCCGCAGACTGAGGTCCTAAATGTCTTTACACACTCAAATAGTGTGCAAGATTTCGTCTAACCTTTTCTTGAACTGATCCACAGAGGAACTGTTCACAACTTCCGAAGGTAACCTGTTCCATGTGTCACAGATCTTATACGTAACGTATAAGAGCCGTAATTGAGCCGCCAATTTACATATTTCTATGCCACACCTATAATACCTATCATACATGTCTGATGGTTTCATGGAAGGATAGTTACTAAATGATTTATACTATGCTGTAGGGGTGATAGGCTAATTCTAATATTAATCATAAAAATGGAAAAAGTATGTGGCTCACCGTATACTCCAGGTCATGGGGTGAGTTGAGCATGGTTTCGTTTGTGAGAGTGAGTAACTTTTTAAAACTAAAATTAGCTAACACTAGGAAGACTAGCTACATAACTATTAACATATTCATAGCTATGTAACATATATTGTTTGTCTATTGTTTCTTGGCCTTTTTGTAGGCCTGGAAAGAATGGTCCAGGCCTACAATATGGAACTTTCTTGCAGAACACCTCAAACCATGCAGCAAACACCTCACTCACCATCCACTCATTGTCCGAGAAGGCATAATGCGTCCCAGGGTAAGGCTTAGACCCTCGCCATGTGCTCCAGAACTTCTTGCCTTTGAAAACAATGAATGGTGGGAGCTTCTCTCCAGCAGCAGATATTCCAGCCATGACTGTAGTTGCTTCCCTGCCGGAGGTTGCCGTTACACGTGATGCTTTCTCACCTGCAGGTGAAATGATTTTTGTCTTTTGTGGGTCAGTGAACAAACAGGTTTCATCAATATTCCATACACATTCTGGGTGCCCTTCAATGTTTAGGTTCCTCATTTGTTTTTTGACATTGTTAAAATACTCATAAATTATTTCTGGGTTACTAGCTGCTGTTTTTCTAGTTTTCTCCAGAGCTGAAGGAATCTTAACCGAGAGTCCATACCTCCTCATGAAGCCTGTGAGCCAGTCATCCCCAGGCAAACCATCCTTGAATTTGCAATATTTACGTAAGTGATTGCCAACAGTAGTGTCACTATCGATGTTGGACTTCACATAGCTCTGGACGATGGTTTGCACTTCCTTCCTCGTTTGCCCAAATCCCCATTGGGCTTTGATCTTTATGCATTGGGCAAGCTCCTGTTCAGCCTCACGAGGAAGAGACAGTTGGCCTCCCGATTTCTTTGAGGGTGAAGGGCGTGGCTCAGGTCTGTCCAACCTTCTCTGAAGAGTCATCCAATCCACTTTGTATTGCGCAGCAGCTGCTCTGACACTAAAGCCATCATCTTTCACAGCTTTAATTGCAGCACTGAGCTTATCTTTATGAACTGGATCTCTTTTTCTCTGGTAAGTGCGAGGCATTTTGCCTTTCTTACTGTGCACTGCACCAAGCTAGCTTATTTGCATAGAAAACAATATATCTGCAAAGAAAATAAATGCATTAACATCATAATGGCATCCAAACTGGGATTTTTGTAACTGAGAAACATAGGCTCAACTCACCCCATGGTACCAGAAATGCCTGGGGTGAGTTGAGCCATTACCAAAGTCAACACCAACTTAATGTTTGGACTGATATACCATTTTGGCTCCTAAAATTTAACAATATAAACCTTCCCTACATTCACTTCATATTTCCAGACAGTGACATTGAAAATAGTGTTGCCAGGCAAATTTGAAAAAAACATTGTTTTTCTGGCTCGAAATTTTTTTGAGGTGCAAAACCATAGGATCACTTTGAACCTCAGTAAAACAGGTTTGTTTTTAATTCAACTCAACAACCTGTTGTGGTGTTATAGTACAAGACTTAAACTTTCAACATGTATATCCATCTTTCATGATTTAATTTTTTTTAGGAATTGGGGGCCCCTGGATCAACTCACCCCAGGCAGTCGGGGGTGCTGAACTCACCCCTACCGATGCTACATAGTTAAGTTATAGTCTTTAATAGCACATTAATAAGCTGAATGGCTTCCGCATGTGTGTTTTGTGTGTGTTAAAAAAAAATATATGTTATGTGCACTACAAAATATTGTCATTCATTAACACTAAAATAATACATCCTGAGAAATAGTTTGCCCAAGGCCCCGCACACTGTAAATGTGCCCCTGGTACAAGTGCTACACAGCAAACCCTTTTTGAAACTTTTGAAAGGAAGAAAATTTGGGATATTAATGACCATAAAGCAACAGCAATTCATAATTTGATAGGAGAAATGATTGCCACTGATATCCAGCCCTTTTCTATAGTTGAAGATATAGGGTTTCAAAGACTTTTGAATCATATCTGCCCCAACTACTCTGTTCCAAGTAGAAAGTACATAACAGAGACTGTGTTTGAAAATATATATGATAAGGTTAGGAAAAAGATACAAGATGCAGTAGATGAGGCATCATTCATTTCATTTACAACAGATGGGTGGACTGCTACCACAGCTAATTTATCATTCACAAGCTTAACTGGTCATTGGTTAACTACAGATTTTGAGCAAAGAACAGCCATCTTAAAGGTAACTCCATTTGATGAGTCCCATACAGCAACAAATATAAGCGAGTGCAATTTAGGGTGCATCAAAAATGGCAACTTTCAAAAATTGATTTGGCCCTACGTTATTATGGTTACATTCCCTAAAAAAAATTCACATGCAAAATTTCAGGTCAATTGATTAATATCTACTGGGTCTACCTAGCTCCTAAACTTTTACAAAAATGACAATTTTTGGGATAAATTGCCTTAAATTATTTTTTTCACATATACACCTTTATTTTATTGAATTGAATGATCCTTAAGGTACTATAGGCCTAGTATGTTTAGTTTGCTTGTGTTTAAGCCATAGCTACTATTAATAAACATCATTTGCCATCATGAAATACCTATAGCTATTTTTTCTTATTTTCAGGTATGTAGACTACTTTAATATTAATCTATGTTTCTATTACAGGTCAATTTTTGATATATGTTGGTGATAATAGTTGATATATGATATAATGGATAATAGTGGTAAAGCCAGTGAAGCCACTTCTAGTGGTAAAACTTGTTCAAGTGGTGCAGATAAAGTTGATGTAAAAACATGTAAAAAACCCTGTATATTTGGATTAGGTCCTGGCATCACAAATAATGATGCAAAGATTGTAGGATGTCGCTTGCCAACAAGTGAACAAGTTCTTAGATGTTTCCTATTTCACCAGCAACAGGGTCTAAACGAGAGAAGAACTAAGCGAGATATAGCTAAAATTGTTTTAACAGAAATTCAACCATTCTACAATAAAGCCAACATACCAATGATTACTGAGAAAAAAGCATGTGAGAAAATAATTTCATTGTCAGAAAAGAATGCGAAACTGAGAGAAATTCCATTGAAAAGAAAAGAGCTACAAAGTACAAAGACAAGACTAGAAGATATGGAAATGCAACTTAAAATGACTTTTCCACTGTGGATTAAAAATGCTGAAAAAATTATGAGTAATCCAGAAGATATACAATTTCTTCAATCTATGCAAGGGGATAGAATTGCTTCTTTTGGAGCTCATGATCAAACTTTAGCATCCAAAATGAAGCGCATTAATTTTCGAAAATGTGAAGAAAATGCGAGAAAAGAAAAGGAATTGAGAGACACTGAAGCTTCTTGCAGTTATGTTGAATTAGAAAGCAGTAGCACAAGCGATACAACTACCATTGAGAGTGAGTCAGAAGCTAATGATGGAGCTGAAAAAGATGGAAAATCCACACAGTCAACAGTCTGTTTAGGTACTCAAGCTATCATTCCTCATGACATTCTGAAAAGACCGAAACTTGTTTCTTTGGCATCAAGAATGAAAATGACTCCGGCACAACAGGCTGCATTCACAAAAGCTTTTGTTGAAGAATGTGGTGGTAACACTAAGGCAGTGGCAACTTCATATGCTACAGCTGATAGAGCAAGATGCGAAGTAGCCCAAAAAATTTCAAGTTCCATTAAAAAATCCTGGAATCCTCCTAAATTGGCCTCTCTTCATTGGGATTCGAAAATAATTTCTACTCTGTAGGATAAATATGTTACAGAAGAATGATTAGCCGTATCAGTTGGAAATTCAATGGATCTCAAACTACTTGGTATTCCATCATATCATCCTAGTGCTGGTGGCAGTGCTCAATCTGGGAAAAACTTGACTGAAGAAGTTATGAAGCTACTGAAATTGTGGAACTGCTCCGATTCAATAGTGAACTTGGTTTTCGACACTACAGCAACCAACATGGGACATGTGAGCGCTGCATGCATAACTATCCAACAAGAGATTGGACAGCCTTTATTATGGTCTGCATGCAGGCATCATGTTGGTGAAGTTATTATGAGTCATGTGTTTCAGGACATGAAAGTAGAAACTTCGAGTGGACCAGAAATTAATGTCTTTAACAGATTTTGAGAAAAGTTTCAGTGGATTTCCAAGGATGAAAAATTGAAAAAAATTGACCAATCAGTACTCCAAAGCTGTTCAGGAGATTCTTCAGGAATGGACTGATTATGCAATTCAAATAAGTAATATAGAAAAGCAACATACACGA
Organism: Bathynomus jamesi; assembly: GCA_023014485.1. Lineage (NCBI taxonomy): Eukaryota > Metazoa > Arthropoda > Malacostraca > Isopoda > Cirolanidae > Bathynomus > Bathynomus jamesi. The sequence goes on from JAJOZX010003922.1 coordinate 380,402, forward strand.
TATGACTACAAACAATTTTCTGACTTAGTTGTGTTATACTTAAATGCAGGACCTAGTGATAAGGATATAACCCTTCAGCGATCTGGTGCTATACATAGAGCCAGATGGATGAGTAAAGCAATATATGCTCTAAAAATTGCATTACTAGAAGATAATATCTCGAAACTACCTTCAGTAACAATCACAAACAAGCAACAAATTCTGAAACTAAGAGACTTTGCAACCTTCATTTCACTGATTTTTACTACCCATGGTGGATGACCTGCTCTTCAGTTTTTGATGCATTATGGCACGATTTGCAGCTTTACAAAAAGCTTCTTAGATACGAGGAAGTAAACAAGCAAATAGCAAAAAGTGCTCTAACATCTTTGAAATGTCATCTCTGGTACCTTTCATCAGAGATGATTCCTCTTGTATTATTCAGCGATTTGGTTCCAAAAAATGAACTTTGTGCTATAACAAACCATCTACTTTCCTATAAACCACATAAGATTGAGACAGTGGTTCCAGAAGGTAGACATGGATCTAGTTTTGGAAAGCCTAATTTCCCTACCAACCTACGATCGGAAACCACACTAGCTGACTTGGTTGACAAAAACTCATGGTTCATATTCTCTTCATTACAGTTAGACTATGATTTTTTAATGGTTGAGATTGTTGAATGGAAAACAACAGCATCACTTATATCTTCCAAAGAAAAACTTTTGGCTATAAATGTCATAAATGATGGATCTGAGAGGGCAGTAAAACTATGCAGTGACTTTTATGAGGCTGCAAGGACTGAAGAACATCTTCAAAATGTTCTCCAAGTTGTAGAAGCTGACAGAAAAGCCACTCCTAATCTGAGAAAGAGACAAGCTTCTTTATCATCTGTTTTAAAAGAAAAAAGGACAAAGAAGAAGAATTAAGATATCAATAAGCAATAAATCAATTTTTACAAGTATTTTATCATGAAATACCATTTTTAATAGGTGGAGGTGGTCGGTGGGATGTTTGGCAAGTTGGGTCCTCGTCCCGCATCCTGGTAACTCACTTCATGATTCTCAGAATAATACAAAAAAAAGTCTAAAAAGACAGATAATTTCATGAATTGAGGCTAAAACTTGCCTAAAACTAATTATATTTACAATTTTTTTTTCAAACAAAATCTACAACGCTTACACATAAGATTCTAGTAAAACCATAAAATTCCACAATTATCAAATTTTCATCTTCGAGGTGGACCCACTAAATATTGTCAGAACAGCTTGAAACGTGGACACTGAAGGTTTGTTGGGGATTGTAACCATAATATCATAGGGCCGAATCAATATCCGAAGTTCGAAATTTCACCCCTTTATAGGCTGATGCACCCTAGACTGTACATGTATTTTTTTCTTTTTTTCAGATCTTTTAGGAAACTATAAAATAAATCATCTATATGTAATATATTCAGAAATTCTTAGCCATGTACCTATTCTATTTCAGTTAGGAAATTTTGAAATGGATTCGCTTAATTTAAAAAGAAAATGTGCTGATCCTTTCAATGAGCATCAAGGGAAATGAACCAAGCGACTAAGAGTAGTTCCACCTAAAATAATAGTTAAGCGGCCTGATCTTCAATTAACTGCAAATCATAGACTATGTAATCTGTGCAGAATTCTAGTTGATAAAATATTAAAAGAAAATACTGAAAATTCAGACAGTGACTCGTCTCATCCCTCTGGCTCTGTCATATCCGAAAGACCACTTGAACTTGTGTCATCAGGGTCAGGCTCAAGTTCAGCGTCTCTAACAGTAAATTTTGAATTAGTGACGCTGAATAGTTCATTAAAAGAAATAGGAGAGAGTCCAGTTAAAAAACAAAAATTAGATACTCAAAAGGCATATGGACTGAAAAAATTTAAACAAGTTAAAGATACGTTCAAAAGAAAAATAGAAGCTGCTAGTGGGAAAACTATAGTTGAAGAGGAAGAAACATCACAGAAAAGGATTATAAAGAAATTTTAGACCAGCTAAAAGAAAAATTTAACGATTCAAGCACTAAAAGAAGTGAAAAAATTAAAAATTTAACAGTTCTGCCCAAAAGCTGGAGTATAAGAAAAATATGCCAAGAATTCAATACTACCAAGCACACTGCATGCATTGCTAAGAAAATGGTAGAAAATTCTGGAGTTTTGTCAAAACCAAATCTAAAATATGGGAAAGTTCTGGAAATGGGAATAGAAGATTCAGTTAAAATTTTTTATTTAAATGAAAACATAAGTAGATTAATGCCGGGTAAAAAAGATTTTGTGAGTGTTATTAACGAACAAGGTCAAAGGGAACATAAACAGAAGCAACTCCTTCTCTGTAACTTAAACGAGGCATATGAGGCCTTTAAAAATAAATACCCCAAGGATGAAAACTAGATTTAGTAAATTTGCCTCGTTAAGGCTTAAACAATGTGTAATTGCAGGTGGATCTGGTACGCACTCAGTATGTGTTTGTGTTAACTACCAAAACCTAAAACTTATGTTCATTGGGGCAAAAATTGATAAAATTACAGAGCCTAAAATCAGTCACATCTGCCAATTGTTACCTTCTCTAATGTGCAATCCTCCCTTGCAAGTATGTTGCCTAATGGAATGTAATCTCTGTGGTGATACCACCTATTTAACCACTCAGCTCCAAACATTATTCAATGAAAATTATGTTGACAATGTTCAATTCAAAAAATGGACCAACACCAATAGGTCAAATTTAGAATTGATGCAGTTGTCTACAGATGATTACATAGAAGAATTTTGTGAAAAATTGAAGCAGTATCAGGTAATAATAACAATAATTTAATAACACTTATTGAACATATCATGTATAATTATTACAAAATCATATAAAAATAATATATCTTGATGTTGACAAAATAACCTTGTACTAGAATATCATTTGAAAAATCCAATGAAATAAAAGGCTGAATTTTAATTGGTTTTTAATAAAAAAATAATATATCTACAAGCCCTTCTAAATTCTAATTTACATACTTTCAGATCCATGATTTCCTAACAAATATGTAATCAAACTACTATCAGGATAAGAAAACATCATTGGAAAATGAAGAAGTTTTGGCTGTATGCGACTTCTCAGAAAATTATTAAGCTATTCTCCAAGATGAAGTTCAGTCATTCCATTGGAACAACCAAATGACTACTATTCATCCGTTTATTCTATATTTCAAGGCCCAAGGAAATCTAAAGAACTTAAATTTTGTAATTATTTCAGACTGTAATGACCACAATGTTGTCATGGTTCATCTTTTTCAATGCCACCTGTGTAAATTTATAGAAGAAAAAATTCCATTCATAAATTTTTTTTTATATTTTTTGGATGGATGTGCTGCCCAATACAAAAATTGTAAAAATTTCCTTAACCTCTGTTACCATAAAAAGGATTTTAATTTGGAGGCAGATTGGAATTTTTTCTCTACAAGTCATGGAAAAGGACCATGTGATGGATTGGGGGGCACTATTAAAAGATTAGCTGCAAAAGCAAGCCTCCAAAGACCATATGATAACCAAATAATAATAACCCAAAAATTTGTTTGAATTTGCTAACTGTAACATTAACCCTTTCAGTGTGTGTGGTAAACTATGTTTACCATAAAAAAGCCCGACTCAGGACGCATGGTAAACTATGTTTACCATTAAAAATCTCTCAGGATGCATGGTAAACATTGTTTTCCACATTTACTAAACAGTCTATGAACCCCCTCGTTCCTATTAGAACAACGTAGTTAGTTCCCTGACTAATATTAGACATCAATATGGTGGTATTTGGCATCTTTTTTTATTTTCTGACTCACAGCTCACCAGAGGGCGGAGTGAAATAGACTCCCCCAATCAGTTCAGCATGGCATCCACAAGCCATAATAAGCGTAAAAAATCCTCTCTAGATGAGAATGATATAAACAAATATCTCTCAATGTGTTCTGAAAGTGATATAGAATGTGAAAGTGAGGATGACTGGGCGCAAGATAATGTACGGGATATTATCAAAGGTGGGTACCTGGGCCTCAAAAAGGACCGACGGTCCCGGTCCCAGTCCTTTCTGAAGATAGGACCTAGGAACGACTCGGTCCTTGTTCCTTATATATAATATAAGTGAAAAATTTGATTAAAATGAAAAATGAAATTAAAGACACCAGAAATCTTTAATTTTATTAACGTAAATTATAATTAATACAATACATAAATGATGAAAAAAGTTAAGTTAAATGCTTGAGTTTCCCTTCAAGAAGACTAGCATTTCAAAATGGCTGTCACTGAGCCCTGACCTTTTCGGCTTGAGGTTGTTTTGGCTCTTGTTGCTTGTCGAGAGGATGTTCTTGTTCGGCAGGCACAGCAAGCATTTGTACTCCAGGTTCTGCTCACCCTTGGGGCCCAGGTATTCAAAGTATTTGTCCAGGTATGGCCAGGGATTGCTGGGTTCAGTTCTTCCACTAGGAGCTCCAGTTGCTTGACTTGAAGTTGAAGCACTAACATCAGTAGATTCTTCGTCTCCTCCAGGTGTTGAAACAAGTTTCAGTTCAGTCTCAGTCTCTTTCTGAGTCTTCTGGAGGAAACGATCCATCTTCTTTAGAACTTCAAATAATCACTAAACACACTAAAATCACTAAAAAAGACCATCCGGAATTGCTTAAAAATGGACCGTCGCTCCTCATTTCGGTCCTCACTGAGAAAAGGACAGACTTTCCTGCTCACGGTCCGAGTTCCTGGAGTTTGGTCCTTTTGGGACTCGGTCCTGCCCACCTTTGGATATTATACAAAACACATCAAGTAGTGACGACGATGAAGAAAATGTGGTACTTTTGGAAAGAGATCTGCCTAAAGCAACAAAATCTAGCGAGAATTTTGAATGGCAGGAAATTGGTGAAAATATAGGCTGTACCAGAGGTGGGTGGCAGTTTACTGGTGGAAAATAAAGTGCTCTCAATGGTCAAACTCATACGATGTATGATGTTTTTTGTGAAGTTTTTCCCAAAGAAGTAATTGAGCTAATGGTTACAGAAACAAACAAATATGCAACTCAATTTCTGGCTGCTACACCTAATCTGACATCAACATCTCGGTATAGTGCATGGGTCCCAACTACATTTACAGAAATGAAGCAATTTATAGGGCTTTTACTTCTCATGGGTATTATACAAAAACCCAAGATAGGTATGTATTGGTCAACTGACAGTTTTTATGCTACTCCAGTATTTACAACAATCATGAAAAGAGACAGATTTACCAACATTCTTTCTTTTTTGCATTTTGCTGACAATGCAGATGAGACGTTGAAGGAAAGAGGGGGGAAGATGGTGAAATTGCATGACTTTGAGTTGATGACATCTGCTCTTGAATCAAAATATTCAACTTCTCAGAATCTAAGTTTGGATGAATCTTTGTCGCTGTGGAAGGGCAGACTCAGTTTCTGGCAATACATAAAAACAAAAAGATCACGTTTTGGGCTAAAAATTTTAAAACTTGTGGATGAAAATTGTGTTACTTTGAAATATAAAATATATACCGGGACCATGGAAACTGTTGCTGATTTTTCTAAGACTGAAAGTATTGTAGTATGTATGATGGGAAAATATTTAGGAAAAGGTCACAATGTCTTCACTGATAACTTCTATACATCACCAAAACTATACAAATATCTTAGTGATAATAAAACTGGTGCCGCAGGGACTGTTAGAAGTAATCGTAAGGGCTTATGCCATGCTATGAAAACTATGAATGTGGCAAAAGGAAAAAAACTTGCCTTTGAGACTCCTGAACTGCTTTCCCTTGTGTTTCATGACAAGAGAAGAGTTTGCATGCTCTCCAATTACCATTTGAACAGTGATGTGACAGTAACACGTAGGTCAAAGGAAGGTTGTCGAAAAAAAACCATTCCAGCTTGCGTACATGAATAGAACAAACATGGGATATGTAGACTGAACAGACCAAATACTGCATTATTACTCTGTCCCAAGAAAGTCTCTAAAATGGTATAAGAAGCTGGCAATGCATTTGATTCAGGGCTGAGTACTAGATGCTTGTGGAATTTATAATCTCATAAAAAGTTCCCTTTCTAGACTTTTGCCATGAGATTATAAAAGGACTGATATCTGCAGATGAACCTAACTTGAAGAAATCAGTAGTTCCAAGACTAGTTGGAAAACATTTTACCAAGAAAATTACATCAAATTCTGAACATACCCCAAGACCAACAAAGAGATACAGGGTATGTTATGCCCATGGGATAGAAAAATTAGTACGTTTTCAATGCGAGACATGCCCCGATACCCCAGGGTTATGCGCTGAACCATGTTTCAAAATTTATCACTCAGCATTTAACTTTGTTAACTAAATAAAGATAATATCTCTATTTTATTTCATTTTAACCTTTATTTTTTTTTACCCATGAAAAACTCAAAATATTATTGATAGAAAACCTATTTTAAAGGCAAACAAAAGAAGCAAAAAAATAATTCAAGTTTATTTTCTGGCGCATTTATATGCATAGCTTTCGTTCTGGGGTATTAGCATGGCACGCACAGGGTGTATCAGAATGGGACGCAGCGAAAGGGTTAAAAACATAAATTTTAAATTTTTAACAATTGAAGACCATCAAAGAGAAGAATTTTTAAAAGACCAAAATTCAAAAACTAACTGTTTCTGGAACTCTAAAATTGCACCATGTGAAACCTGTTTTACTTTCATCCATTACTGTTAAAAGATAGTCGGCATCTAATGAGTCAACAATCATAAAAGTAACTGAGGAAGAGGAAATGATAGAAGAAAATGATATAAATGGTTTTGTTGCTATAGATTATGATGACCACTGGTGGTTATCATATGTTTTGGAAAAATCAACAGAATCCAGAGAGGTGAAGGTGTCATTCTTACACCCTCATGGTCCCAGTCCTGTGTGTTTCTATCCCCAACATCCAGATATTTTGACAAGATTTTCAAGCATCATCAGAAAAGTTGATGTAATGACGAGAAATGGGAGTGTGTGCAATTTAGTAAAAGAAGACCTACCAAAAGTCTCTGAACCTCATAAAGAATTACTTCAAAGAAAGATAACCTAAAATACTTATTTAAATTTAGAATTTTCAAATTAACAACCAACTAACCCATACTATATACCAATAATTTAATGTAATCACTAGCAATTTGCTTTCATAATTTCTCTCTCTAATTTCAGATTTAGTCAATAATTTTTCTTTATGTAACAAACTTTAATTATTTTTACAGATTAACAACAACTAAAGGGGATCACAAAATTTTACAAGAAGGCAAGATGTCTCTTTTCAACTGGGCTGATGAAAATATTAAATTCAATTCAAATAAATTCAAACATGTTATTCTTCTAGAATAAATGCTAAAATTACTAAGGTACCACACTCAAAACAAATTAATTAGTTTTTATACATGTTTGGAAAATTTTAGAAAAAATCTCCCCTACATAGACAAAAATAGGTACACCTATAGGTGCCAAATTTAAAGCTCCAAATTAGTTATTTTATTTGTCATAATACTGTATATACTTTTAAAAAAAAAGTTACTCCACATCATTTTTCATCGGAATAGCAACAATTTTTCATTTTCTGTCATTTTTTTTTTTTTAAATTAATCACACTGAAAGTGCTATATTTTTTCAAGTATTTGCCAGAGAATAATGAAATTTTTACACAATGTTGTGCTTGGATAGAGGTACCTTGGGACAAAAAATAAAAAAATTGGAGATTTTTTTATTCAAGTTCAAATATTTCCAGCTTCCATAACTTTTTTATGAATCATTTATGAGATATATTTCAAGATTAACAAAAGATTCTACTCGTTTAAAGCTTTAAAATGACAAAAATGAAGTAAATCGGTCCAGTAGAAGCCGAGATATGACAATTTAGATATATTAAATTTTGAAAAAAATCTGGTCAAAAGGTCAACTTTCGTGACCTCATATCTCGGCACCCTGAGGTCACTGGTATATGAAATTTTGGGTATCTACATTTCTCATAAGGGTCCTTAAGTGTATTAAGTATAAACAAAATTGGAGACAGTTGACATTTTTGGTGTCTGATTTGATATGGAATGACCCGACTGCAACACCTCATGCTCAATACTCAACAGTGCCAGGGACGAAAGGCGCTCCTGGCCCATTGTGGAGCGAAGGTAATTTTTTGATCAGTTTGAGTTTCGAGAATGAATGTTCACCAGAACAGTTTGTGACAAACATACGCAGGTATATTCTCATTGCTATTTCCATGTTTGGGAATGTTTCTTTCAGTTTGTGTTCATATGCCAATAAAATCTGTTGCACATGTCTTCACGTTCCATCTGGGATTCTGTTTTACTTTTGGTGAGTTTCATTAGGGCAGTGAACTGCACAACTTCTGTTACCAGCTCTTTCTCCAGATCAGCTGGATAGCATTCTACTAGATGTTCAGCTGACCGTCAAAGACTGTCAATGTCCAGAACTAGAAGGAAATCCAAAAATCCAAATCTTTTCTGCAGGACAGCGTATGCTTCTCGACAAGTGTTCAGAGTGGTACACAGTTTATCAATTATCGGTAGAAATGCAGTGGTCCAAAATGAATCTCTTGGTGTCAGGTTTGTATGTTCAGCAGTTCTGATTTTGTCATGATGGTGCTTTCTCTTTGTGCACTGAGTTGATTCCTTGTATACTCGATGACCACACTTTCCGATGCCCTGGTCCTCGAATTCATCAAATCTTGATCTGAGATCTTCAACAAATTGCAGTAGTGATTTCAGCAAAGAGGGTGGCTGAGTCTAACGACATTGCTTGTTTTTGCAGAGATGCATTCGTTTTTTGAAATCGTTCAAGAGTAGTGTTCCATAAAGCCAATAAAATGGCTGTTTTGAGTTGTTGAAGCTGTTTAGACAATCCCCTGGCTTTGATCCTGGCTTCTGCAGTTTGGTTGATATCTGCTGCTAGCTCATCCAGTACCACGATATTCTCGGCGTAGCCTTTGGTTAAAGATTGGGCAGCATCTGATCTGGCTGACCAACGGGTATCGGAGAGACCTTTGTTGACCTTTAGTTTCTCACTACAGGAACTACTATCGAGAATCTCTACATGTCAATGCCATTGGTATGTCGAGGAGATGAGAAACGTGTAGACATTCTGAATGAGCATAAACAATTCAACAGCTGCTGTGCAACTGTCCACTGCTGATTTACCCACAAGATTTAGTGAGTGGCACATGCATGGCACAAACTGAGCATATGGAGATTTTGACTTGCTGTGGCTCTTTACGCCATTGTATTTCCCTGCCATATTGCTTGTGTTATAAAACTGTCCTCTGCAGTCTCCAATTCGAATGCCATGCGTTTCCAGAAAGTTGAGGACCATGTTGGCGATTCCTTTCCCTGTATGTGTGTTCATAGGTATGAACTGTAAAAATCGCTTGATGGACCTAGACTCAACCCCATATTGGACGGTGAAGCACAGTTGATTGGTGTGGGAAACATCAAGCGTAGAGTTGACGGATAGAGAGCATTTTGACTGCTGGATTCTTCGGATAATCGTCTGAAGTACTTTATCGGCCATCAATAGTATGAGTTCCTCGCAAATAAAATGAGAGATATGAGGTGTGTCCACTACCTTTGTTGGTATGCTCGCTTATATGTGCAGCTAGAAAACTGTCATACTTAAAAGTTCCAAAATTCTGTAATAGTTGCCGTTGTTTGGTGAACTGAAACGGGAGTCGTGTCCATGAATTGCTAGTCCTTGTGACGTGATATACTTGATAACATCGACACAGCACCGCAAAACTTCCTGCCAGTAGTTGCACTCCTTTTCAAACTAGTTCACCAGTTTCAAATCAACATGGCTTGAGACAGACTTTCTAACCAACAAATATCTCATTGACTCCATATGTTGCTCACATTTTCTGTGTGCTTTGACCGATTGTCTACCATATTTCCAGTCTGTTGAACCCAATTGTGAATTTGCTGTCCGCCCTCGACATTAATTTACAGACAAAACAGTAAACATAGCCTGTGGACTCAGAATAGCACAGCCATGACACCTCAATCCTCTCATTTGTCAGGCTGTTTCTTAACAAATAATGTCTTCATATATTGGCGTGTTGTACTGCTTTCAGTAGTTGAAGAGTTACTGAAGACTGTCATAATTTCGGTAATCTGATGTTCCCTGCTCTATCCAGAACTCTCTAAAGTCATCAGTCAGCACTTGTGGCCACAAACCAATATCATTAATTGCATGTCCTGAAGCTGGTGGGCCTGCTGAATGCACTGATGTAGACGTGTCTTCTGAAAATGCAGCTGCTGAAGTAGCGGAGGTAGCTGGATGGCCTGCTGAAGGGCTGACTTAGTTGCTGATGATTTAATCCAATTCATCAGTTTTGGCACCGTCGCAAGAAACTCTTCTCTGCGCTTCTTATCCTTACACTTTTCACTACTGGGTTTATATTTCCTCCTTCGGTCCTGGTCATGGCTCGTTTCCATGTTGTACGTATTACAATGCCAACAATAAGAATATAAATCATGAATCTGCAACAGAAACAAGAAGTAAGTTAGTAACAACATTAGAAATGAGTAACACCAACAAGAACAACAAATTTAACACCATCAAAGTGGATATTAGAATGCCTGATGCCATGCTGCCTGCTGGAAAAAGTAAAACTCGTCGCAGATGGCAAATACATGATGTTTAATTTTTTTCAATTGAAATTTGTGGGGCCTTGGACATTTGCCCGGTGTGCCACCCCACTAAATGTGGTCCTGGGTAGAGGAGGACCACCAGTGATCCTTGTGAAGTTTGGGTTGATCTCCAGCTCAGTGGCAGTGTCTAACATCTTCCCTAGGGGCCCAGACCACTTGTTGCTCAATGTCTTGTCATCCAGTGCAGTCACCACTCACCAGGTGTCTGAGACTCGGCTCCCCAGTGTGCAAGTCACAGACAATCCACACCAACCTCCTGCTAAGCTTGACCTACACAATGCATTACTCCTCCCTCCCAGCCAGTATTCACAGTAGTACTGTCACCTCCTCTGGCCAAAAGGGTCTGATCTGCTCCTCTCTCTCTTAGCCAGTTCACCAGATGATCAGCAATGACTGCAGCATGACTTCTCTCTTCTGCAGCTTCCTCTGGTACAAAATGCCACAAATGTTCCCACCTGGTTCGTTGCACACTGTGTAGTGTTCTTCCTTAATGAGGCCAGGAAACTGCCTGTCACTGCCCTCAGCTCCCATCATCACTTTCATGTCATCTCTTTTCCCATCAAAGAAGATACAGGTGATGCCATTTTCCCTAATCTCATCAAACTTTTTGACCAGCTCCTTAGTCAGTCTCTCCTGGGCCCCTCCTCACCTTGTTGTGGTCAATCACCAGTGATGTGTCAAACTCTGTGATAAGACCAGCATCAATCCAGGCAGCAGTGGCAATCTCTGCAGTCTCTCTCAGCCCAGTGTGATGTCTCAAGCTAGCCAGAGCTGTGTTGGTGATATCTTCAGTGTTGTATTTCTTCTTCTTAGCCACAGGCAAGGAAGAAGTTGTCGCAGCCTCTGGTATGAAGTCTTTGTCCTCCTCTCTCCTCCCTGCCTCCTCCAGTATATCTCCAGTCTCCAACTCCATCTCCAGCAGTGACTCCTCCCTCAACTCCTCTTTCTTGGCTAACTCCTCTGCCTTCCTCCTCCTCTTCTCCTCGGCCTTCCTTCTCTGCTCCTGTCTCTTGGTCTCAGGGTGATCAGCTAGACCCATCTGGTGTGCCCCCACACTTCCCACCTTTTCTCTCTGACTTTTAATGAAGGCAAGCTCCTGCACTGCTATCTTCTGGTCACTCCTGCAGCTGCAGTCACTGTGAACCTCATTGTTGCAGACAGGGTTGCACCCAAGCTCACTGCATCTCCTAATCACACAATGATAGGTCAGGATGTCCACTAATTTGTCCAGTTTCATCATGAACCTATCTTTGACCTCTAGCTTCACATTGCCAATGGACACCTTCACTACCTCATCCCACAGTGCCTTCACTTTAGCCCTGATTCTGACCTCAGTGTTGATTACAGGTCCTGTGAATAGAATGTTGGCCTTTCTCCACTGAGCCAGTAGCCCTGGAACAATGCGTTGTTAATCAGGTCATTAACTGGGTAATTCCTCCTGTCTTCCTCACTCATCTCTCTCCTCAACAAACCATACCTCAGCAGATTTCTGGCTGTTGGCAGCTCAGCAGGGGGAAGTTCCCTCCCAGTCCCCACCAAATGACTTAGGTGACAACTTGATTTGCTTCAGGTTCTGATTTCTTCTGACTCATCCTGTGGACCTGTGAACAAAAGAAAAGTCATTGAAATTTGGATAGGCTGACTGATTATGATTACATAAGGGAAGGAATTATATGCAGGTATTATATAAAAGATAATTGCAGATTTAAAAGAGGACAATGTATATATGAACATCCCCCAATATGCAATTTCTTCTATAATAATGGTCATTGTAAATTTGGAGACTGATGTAAATTCTACCACCTGGACATTTGCAGAACTTACACAAAATATGGAACCTGCAAATTCGGGAATAAATGCTACTATCAACATCTCCCGACGGACTCAACAAACAAAGGAAAAAGTTTAAATGACAATAGGAATAAAAATAACAATAGGAACAATAAGCGAACAAGAAAATTTTTTCAACATCGCAGACACCTTACGAATGCTAAATGTCATCCACATGCAGTTGACACAGCTGGAAACCCCCGAGCCAAATCGCTACCGGGCAAGAAGCTACCAATACAAGTAGGAGGAAATGGATCTCTTTCGGAGGATCATAGAATAGAGCAATGAATCAAGCGATATTGAAGGAAAATGAACTTGAAATGCACAAGGGGCAACGAAAAACAGAACATAAAAATTGTCCTGGCTAATATTCAAGGAATAAGACCAAACCAATCACTCAATAAGGTTTCGTACCTGAAAGGATTTATGGACAAAACAAGGGCGGACATCGCATGCCTCATAGAAACTCATCTTAAAGATTGCCAAGGAAATTGTGAAAACTGTGAACATTGTATTGATAAGAAAGAGATAAATATAGAAGGCTTGAACTTACTAAGAGCGGATAGAACGATGAGATAGAAAGGTGGCTGTGCTATATATGTAGAGGAAGGTCATATGATAGAGACGATAATAAGTAAATCAAACAGCTATGTGGAACTCCTAGCAGTGAAAATAGAAAAACTAAACTTGATAGTAATAGTCATCTATAGACCTCCAAGCACCCTAACCGAAAAATTCTCGGAGGCCATTGATGACATTAGAAAGCTAATAAAGGCCATAAACCCTCCATCCCCCAATATAATGATTTGTGGAGACTTTAACTTCCCATTTATAAAATACAAAAAGGTGAATAGGAATATATATATTCACCAGGACAAGGGGGGCACAAGAGAAGACCAGGAACAAGCAAAAATGTTGATGGCTCTCACAAATGAGTTTATGCTGACACAGGAGATAACAGAAAATACCAGAAAAAATAACTGCCTGGATCTGGTATTCATGAATAACACGAACTTGATTGCTGATATAAAAATAACCCCAACCATTATCTCAGACCACAACTTAATCGAGATATCAACAAATATGATGGCAGCATTAGAAGACAATACACATATTGTGGAAAGAAGTAGATTCAGGGCCTTTAACTTAAACTCGAAGACTATAAATTGGGAAGCAATCAGATCGCACATGGCCCAAATAGAATGGAAAACAATTTTCAAGAATAAAACAACTGAAGAAATGCTAACAACCTTGGTGGAAAAAACGCTGAGAATTTTAGAAAAATATGCTCTGAAATCACAGCCAAAAGGAAAGTGGAGCTGGCTAGAAAGGCAAAAGAGAAGACTATTCCGCAAAAGAAAGAGAGTGGAGGCGAAGTTAGGTAACTGCGGAGATAATGACAGGAAAGCAATAAAAGAAAACTGGAGGGTGTCAGTAGGGAAATACAAGCCCTGATTAAGGACCATACAGAGAGGGAAGAGGAAAATGTGGTAGAAGCAATAAGGGAAAATCCAAAATACTTCTATAGCTATGCAAAAAGGAAAACAAAAACGCGTGCCGCTATTGGCCCCTTAAGGATGGGAAATAATGAACTAACCGACGATCCAAAAGAAATATCTGATACATTGAGAGCTCAATATGAATCATTTTTCAGTACCCCAAAAAGTGACAAAGCGATACCTGACATAAATGCATTCTTTGAAGAGGAATTGCAAGGAGAGTATATAACAGACTTTGATTTTACACCAGAAGATGTAGCGAGAGCTATAGGACAAATAAAACTACATTCAGCTGCAGGTCCAGACAATTGGAACACATTATTGATTAAAAACTGTAAAAATGAAATAGCTACACCTTTATACTGGATATGGAGAAGATCCCTAGACACTGGGGAAATAACGAGCATCTTGACAAAAGCAAACATTGTCCCTATATATAAAGGAGGGGACAGATCTCAAGCAAAGAACTATAGACCAGTGTCATTGACGTCCCACCTCACCAAATTATTTGAAAGAATAGTTAGAGAGAAAATTTATGATTTCCTGGAGACACGGGAGAGATTCTGAAAATCAGCATGGATTCTGATCAGGTAGATCATGCCTATCACAACTAATAGAGCACTACAACAATATCCTAGATGCATTGGAAGGCAATGACAACTACGATGTTATATACACTGATTTTGCTAAAGCTTTCGATAAATGTGACCATGGTATAATAGCACATAAAATTAAAGACATGGGAATAATAGGCAAAGTGGGAAAATGGATCTACAACTTCCTTAGTGATCATCTGCAGGTTGTCAAAATTCAAGGTATATCATCATCAGAATCGGAAGTACGCAACTCAGTACCACAAGGGACAGTACTGGCCCCACTCCTGTTCATTATCATGCTAACAGACATAGACAGCGGAGTAAACAGCAATAGTATAGTAACATCCTTTGCAGAGGATACAAAGATCAGCAGAAAAATCAGCGATGTACATGATGTGGAGGCCTTGCAGAGGGACACAAACAAAATATACAAATGGTCAGAAGACAACAACATGTCATTTAACGCCGAGAAATTTCAGCTCTTGAGATATGGTAGAAAAGAACTACTTAAACAGACTGCATATTATGCTCCAGATAAACAGGAAATTCAGAGAAGCATGAAAGCAATTGATCTCGGGATAATAATGACAGATGATGCAAAATTTGAAACACAAAATCAGATAGCGATAAATAAAGCAAAAAGAGTCGCTGGACAGGTTCTAAGAACTTTCAAGAGAAGGGACAGGACAGTAATGATTCCCCTGCTAAAAACACTGATTATACCAAAACTTGAATACTGCTCAGTTTTGACATCCCCATATAAAAAGGAAGAAACTAATAAACTAGAAGAAATGCAAAGGCATTTCAAAGCCAAGATTGATGGCTGCAAAGAACTCAACTACTGGGAAAGACTACGTAAACTAAATCTGTACTCACTGGAAAGAAGAAGAAAGAGGTACATCATAATCTACATATGGAAAATGATTGAAAAACTGGTACCAAACCTAAAACTAAACCCAATTACCATTCAAACAACACTGGAAAATAGGAAAGGCAGAATGTGTAGTGTTCCCAAATTAAAGGCCCGACAAGGGACCTCCTCAACCCTGAAGGAAAATAGCTTGGTTGTCAGGGGGCCAAGACTTTTCAACCAGCTTCCAAAGGACCTCAGAAACGTAATGGGGGTCAAAGTTGAAGTCTTCAAGAAAAGACTGGATGCCTGGCTCAGGACAGTACTAGATGAGCCGGGCGTGCCTGACTATGTATGGTGGAGAGCGCAAGAAAGCAACTCGCTCCTCCACCAAGCCAGACCTAGAGTCGGGGCCACCAGCTTGACCTCCGTGTGAAGAGAGACCAATGTACGAAACATCATAAGGTTCATAAAATTAAGTTAATTGAAATTCTTAATATCTTCCTATAAGTTCAGATGAAAGGTTGTGTTGTTATAGGTACAAGACTTAAATATTCATAGTAATGATAATTTCATATATCTATCACATCAAAATATACAGAAAGTTTGGGTCACGCATAACATTTCAAATAATTTGAATTGCACAATATTTATGTCATTACGAAGTAATCAAAATTGTCAAAAAGGAGGTAAAACACGTATTCACAATCAAAACTCCAGCATTTGTGACTGTGAAAGTTAGAAACCATACTGCACACCAAAAATAACCAAAGTTGACCACACATATCAATGGCACATTGATATACTATGCTACAGTCATATTTAGGTTATATTTCAAACCTTTATGGTCAAATATAAGTAGTTAAATGGCTTTTTTAAACAACACTAAAGATATTTCTAAGTTTGCTAGATAATGACATCATTTGAGCATCAGTAGTTTTTGAAATGTTGACTTTACTAAAATTGACACACCCTCCTACTCAGGCATTCATTTGAAGATTTATCCGTTGTTTTCCTTTTTGCTGCTATGATGTCAACTGAAGGATGCTTTTTCTGAAAATTATATAATAATAATCAATTGCTCTTACATTCCCTGATGACTGGCGGGGGGATTTCAAAATGATTTAATATTTTTGTCATATCTAATTACATTTCTGAAAACACAAAAATTTGTGAAGTACAGTAAATACTCGATGAGTTGGAATTCGGGATGAGTCAGACTCATCCTCTGTCAAGTGCTATTATTCTTTTGTTTATTTTACTGAGAGAAGTGTTTTATTTCCTATGTCAAGTGCCATTATTATTTTGTTTCTTTTACTAAGTGAAGTGTTTTTTTAATACTCTATTGTACAAAAAGGTAAACAATAAAATTTTTTGTTTCACACAAAATAATTCCAGCAATGGTAAGTAAAACAAAGTTTTATTGTTTTTTAATGTTTATTTTGTTTATTTTGAACATTATATTAGACTCACTAATCAAACTTAAAAGGCTAGAGTATTTATGCCTCTTTAGGGGTAAATAGGGGGGTAATTAAGGTAATTTGCGATGAGTCAGACTTTTCAATGAGTCAGACTGGCTAGAGCCCTATATAGTCCAACTTATCAAGTATTTACTGTACTTGTAAACTACTAACAAGTATGAGCACTTTACATCCCAAGTACAAGTACTTGTGCGAGTACTTGAATTTTAAAATTTGAGTACAAGTACTGGTACTTCAAAAGTGGTACTCATGAGTAATGAGTATAAGTACTGAGGACAAGTATCCCGGCCTTGATAGGGCAATAATATTTGTATTGCTATATGCCAACACATTATTGGATCTGACTATATAAGTATCAAGTTTGATGTGGATACAGATTCAAATTTAAAACTATATACACATCTTCAAGTACTGTAGTAATTATTCATATATTATATCTCTATGTTAATTTTTGCATAGGTCTTTGAAGTGGCTTTATTTCAAAATTTTGGAGTGGCAACCCTGCCAATGATTATGTTCTCAGGCATTCCGTCACAAGTTGTCCTCACACCACCACATTTACAGAAAAGTTTTTAAACATTTTACTTCCAACCTTCTTTCAGATCATCAGTACGGTATGGGTTCCATGAGGAATGCTCCACTGGCAATATTCTTACGTATATCACTCTTGCTCATCCTTGTTTTGGGATTCAGTGAAATGCTTGCCATTGTGCTAGACATATATCAAAAGTTTTTGAGAGAGTAGACAATTCTCAATTTCCCAACTGCCCTCCTTTGTTTTCTATCCTTCCATCTGTACCTTCATCTCTGACTTCCTTTCTGGCTGTGGTTGTAGATGGCAACTGTTCTCCTAAAGCTATTAATAGTGGTGTTCCTGAAGCCTCTGTCCTGTCACATATACTTACTTTTATTTATCAATGATTTATTAAGTTGCACTTACTCTCCTATCCACTTGTTTGCCAATGATTCCACCCTTCACTTCACCTGCTTCACAAAGCATCCCACTCAACAGTCACTCCATGGTTCATGAGAGACAGCTATGGTGCACCTGACCTCTGATTGGGGAAGAGAGAACCTTGTGGCTTTCATTGCCTCAAAAACCCATTTTCTTCATTTGTCTCCTCATCACAATCTTTCACATGACTATCCCTTTATCTTCAACAATACACAATACACTACTTCCTCTTTTCTTAACATTCTTTCTCTCTCCTTTCCTTGTGATCTTTCCTGGAAAGATCACACACTTTCTAAAACAGCTCCTAAGAGGTTAGGTATACTGTACTAACTCTGCAGTTTTTTCACCATTATTCAGTTCATATCTCTGTGCCAGGGGCCTTGTCTGCCCCTGTATGGAGTACACTTCTTATGTGTTGGTGGGTCAACCTACACAGCTTGACAGCCTTTTGCTCTTTTTCTTTCAATTTTCTTCGTTCTTCACCTTCTAATCTAGCAGTCTTTTTGATCAGTTTGGCTACATAAGCTTTATCAATCAGACCTAGAGAATATATTCTAGCACTTCGCTGATCTTCCAAAAAGCGAAGATCCTCATTCTTCTGTTGTATAGATCTCAGTGTATCATTTTGGATCTCATTACATACATTTTCAGTTGATATATCAAATAAGTTATCTAAACGAGATAGAAAAGATGTTTTTTGGGTTTCATAACATTTCTTCTTCATATTTTTACCCAACTTCTCATGTTCTTTTATCAAATCCCACAACATTTTTTTGGGTCCTTTCTAACAGATTTTGATGGTATGCCAGCCATAATCCACACCTTTTCTACCTTATCTAATACTCTCAAAATATTTTCTTCCTTTGACACATTGTTGCTTTTCATTTGACCCTTTCTCAAGAAGAAAAAATGACTGAGAACTTCACTATTTGTTGGAAGCATGCTTCCTTCTCTTGCGCATATGTCTTCCACTAACTTTCCCAGTAAAAAATATTTTTTTAGGTCTGTTCTTAATATTAGCTTACTGTTAACCATGACTATTGACTAATTTTAATTAACTATGAAGTTAAGCAAATCTATAATAGAATTCTGAAAGAAAAGCAAATTTATCATACATGTGGTTATATTTACATACTTTTTGTAGATAAAACCTGGAAATACTGTAAATAAATGTTATAGAAGTGAAAACGGGGAAAAATTTCATAATGTCCACTCAAATATCAGCACCGTATACAACTAAAATAGTTTTAAAACATTCACAATAAGAGGATACCATTATTCTCTACATTTTGGTAGCAAAATTTTTGAAATATGATGATTAGTAAGGAAACTATGACCAAAAATATCTCCAAAAATCACCAATTTTTGTGTGAATAGGGGGCTTATTTTTCAAATTGGGGGGGGGGGGGGGGGGGGGACCCTAAATATTAACCAATTGTCTTTTTGGTTTATTATGGTTTTTGGTCAATTTGTCACAATATAAGAGGTAAGCACCATAACTTTTTAAAAAAAGCCCAAAAGTGACTCACCCTACTGCCTGCTCCAGCTCCCTCTACAGCTTCTCAGAACTCTATTGTCAGCCAGGTGGACAGCTACCTTGACCAGGACTGCAATCCCCCTGACATGGTGGAGGGACAGTGAGCACATCTGTATCCTGACATATCTGTTCTTGCTACCAAGCATCTTTGCATCCCTTCCTCCAGTGCACTGGTGGAGTGCTTTTCAGTATATTCAGTATTGTAATGATCATTACAGTGATAATGAAAGGCTTGTAATGATGATGAAAAAAATGCTGTAATGGTAATAATGATACAAAATTTCTGATAATGATAAACCTTGTAATGACCCCATGTCTGGTGTGCATCCCATGAGGTGAGAGAGCCAGCAATTGGTATAAAAAAATTAATTAAATAATGATTGACAAAAATTATAAAAATGGTCCAAATTTTTATTTTTTTAAATGCTTCCAGTGGCATTCATTTTATTTCCATATAAAATCTAGCTTTTTTTTTTTTTTTGTTAAAATCATAAAAATTAAAATGTAAACAAATGCCTAGTGTGTGCCATCAGATCTGCCATCTCAGAAGATGACTACACTGGAATTGCTGACTTACATACACAAGAAGCAGCTGATAGTTATATCCAAACCTTTGGATTGCTCTCAGAATTGCAGTCACTCTTCCAGTGACCATAGCCACAGCTGAAAGTAGCTTCTCCAAGTTGAAGCTAATTAAAACATACCTCAAGTCAACAATGGCACAAGAATGTCTGAGTGAGCTTGCTATCATGAACATCAATTGGGAGGTAGGCTGGAAGCTGTCCTATGATGATGATATTGATGAATTTGCAATAAAAAAAGCCAGGAGAGGTTTTGAATGTATGTGATCTATATCTATCCAAATAAACTTAGTAGATTTTTTTATATTGTACATAAACTATTTTGTGATATATATATATATAATATTAAGGGCCCCAAAGATATTTGTGCATAAGGCCCCCAAAAGGTTGGAGCTGGCACTGCTGGTATATTCCTTGCCTTTGATAAACTCGGATCCAAAATATCCTTCTCCTTTGAATACTCTTGTGTTGTGTACCTGAAAGAGATCCTAGTCAGTTTCAGGCAAGTGAATTGGAAAAGGTCCTTTGGAGTTAAAATTTGCTCTCCGTAAGGCTGATAGAGACTTTCCTTCAATGCTTCTCTTCGACAGTTCCTCCAACACTGTCTGATGGACCTTTGCCGTGGCTAGTGGCAAAGAAATGCCACTCAACTGGCACTTCATATTCTTCATGGTGATAACACAAGTTCAAGAAGTTCTTGCAATTTTTGTATTGGCTGGCACATCCATTGGTAAAGTAGACAATTCTGGTGATGTTAAAATGGGACTTTAGATGATCCATCAGAACATTCTGGGAGAGATGAACTGCCATAGTGTCATGTGTTTTACTTTATGTGAACCCCTCATAAACATGGCAGTATCAGAAGAGCATATCAGGCATATAATGCTTTACGAGTTCAAAAAAGGGAATAGTGCTGCTGAAGCAATGTGAAACATTCACGACATTTATGGCAATGATATTCTGCATGTGAGGAAATAGCAAAGATGGTTTCAAAAGTTTAGGAATGGTGACTGCTGTTTGACAGATGCAGCAACCTCTGGATGCCCTGCTGAGTTTGATGAAAGTGCCTAAGTTAGAAAAATGGGTGGAATTGTCAGTCGACAATGGTGCGGGTAAACATTAGCACAGCTCTTCATTCCCATGAACTCCAAGATCTGGTTTTGCACTGTTTAGTGACTGGTGATGAAAAGTGGATACTGTACCAGAATGTTAAGTGCTGTTGACAGTGGTTTGTGCCTGGAGAACAAGCGACACCACAGCCAAAACCAAATCTTCACCCTCGGAAGGTGTTGCTTAGTGTTTGGTGGGATAAAGGTGGTGTAATACACTTTGAAACCTTACCACACAACCAAACAATCACTGCTCAAGTCTACTTTTCCATCATGACAACACATGTTCTCATACTGCTCGGATCACTTCTGCAAAAATTGAGGAGCTTGGGTGGGAAAAACTTCCACATCCTCCATATTCTCCAGACCTTGCACCTTCAGATTATCATCTCTTCAGGAGTCTGCAAAACTATCTTGATGAGAAACAGTATACTTCTTTAGATGACCTGCACACCAGTCTCTGTACGTGTTTTGCCTCAAAACTGCCTGAATTTTATAAACATGGCATTGAAAAGCTTGTAGGATGTTGGCAGTGTGTCATTGATTCCGATGGAAAATATATACTAGATTAAAAAGTTTGTGTTGAGTTTTTTTTGTCCTTCAAATTCTGATCTAAAAAACGACATTACTTATGGGATGACCTGATACTTTGGCAGCAGTTTCATTATTCAGGCATTTCCCCAAATGCGGATTAGGAGTTGAAAGCTCTCCCTTCTCCCTCACCAAACTCTATGCTTGCCTAGCCATGTAATCTGAGCACTTAAATTCTTCTCTGATCTTTATTTGTGTCCATCTTTTTTGGTAGGATAGTAAGAATTGTCAGTTTTTCACTTCGACTTGTCACTTGATTAAATTTCTCTTTTAGTTGTTTGTTGAAGAATCTCCAGTTCTGTATCTTCTGAGTCACTGCATGAAATTGGTTGTTTAGTTGCAAGTTCAAGCTTTCTTTTCACATCTACTATTACTTTCCTCAACTTTCTCTTTGCATAACCAGTGCTGTCAGAGAGTTTACATGGTTTTATTGGGGGTCTCATCAAGTGTGGCCAATGAAGCATTGAATTTACTAAGCTCATACTGCATTTCAACTCATCTCGAATGGTTTCTAGCTCAGATGGGGCACTTGATGAGGTGGATGGTGATTTTTCAAGTGGTTCACATTCAGGCATTGGGGATGGACAATTTGCTAATATATTTTGACAGGTTGCACATGCTTATGATTATTTGTTAGTTTCAATTCAGGATTTTGATCAATCAAATTTTTAGTCAATGCACGAATGCCTTTTTTCACTTTTCCTGTGTGTTTTTTAAATGGGTACAACAGAACCTGCCCATATTCAAACTGCTGAAATCCATGTTTATCTAAAAAGGAAAAAAAAAAACATGTAGCTTAAAAGCCAGGGTTGGGTGTAATTACACAAAATGGAAACAATTACAAATTTTTTTTTTCTTCAAATTAATTAGTATTGTACTTCAACAATTTCAAGATCAGTTGCAATTACATTTAATTTTGTCTGAATCAGTTACAATTACACAAATATAACTGTGTATTCTATATATTTAAATATACAGTCGAGCCTCGTTTAACGTCATGCTCGGTTTACGTCTTTTTGTTTAGCGTCAAAGCCTCCATTGGCGTACATGCATTCGTTCTACGTCACTTACCCCATTTTCCAGCTGTTAGAATTGTTGTAAAGGCATGGAAAGAGGTAACCACAACCACTATGAACTCTGCGTGGAAGAAACTGTGGCCCTCTGTGATCTATCATTTTGTGGGCTTTGAGGAACAAAGCAATCCTGAAGCTGAAATTCTTCACCTTGGGCAGGCAATGGGACTGGAAGTTGATGCTGATGATGTGCGGGAACTTCTTCAAGAGCATGAGAGGGAGTTAAATGCAACAGACCTCCAAGAGATGGCAAAGGAATCTGAATCTGAATCTCTGGAGCGGATTACCTAAAACCCCATTAAACATGTACTTCGTTTAACGTCACTTTTGGTTAACGTCACTTTTCCCAGAACGAATCATTGACGTTAAACGAGGGTCGACTGTATATCTAAAATAAATATATATCGATATCTAAGTACATATAACTAAATAAACTATCAAAAGTTTATTTTCATTGGATGATGTATGACTGCCAGATCTAGGGGTATAATTTTTAACAATTGACATTAATTGATCAATTACATCAGTTATAGCTCAAAAATCAATTACAATTACCTTTATTTTTATTTTATTTTGAATCAATTACAATTAATGGAAATTAGGATCAATTAATTAAAAATAATTATAATTATTCATTGTATCCAACCCTGTTAAAAGCTATTTTTGCTTAGATGGCACAAATAAAATTTGGGACCAACTGATCTTGTTTCAGAGGTCTACAACAAGAAAAAATGTGGTTTGATTTACAGATTGGAATAAATACAGATGCCAAAACAATCCTTGCTCCAAGGTTTATATAAGCTTATTTTCACATGGGTACATACTGTTGTACACAATGAATAAATACACAAAGTAATTATATTAAAACTCATCTAACTCTTAAAACTGAACTTATTCTATAGGGTAGTACCTATAGCCTAGTATAAGGTACTTATATACGTACATAGCTTTACCTTTAAACAGGGTAGCAGGTTCGAAGTTCTTCACACCTTTGAATGTCCATATAAATTAATTAATTATGTAATTTAAATTACCTATATTATATAATTCTCTGAAATATACAAAAAAAATAAAATTTTATAATAGGGCTGGATACTTATTCAACCTAACCTAACTGGGTTAGGTTAGGTTAGATAATTACTGATGTTTTTTAAAATTAGCAGACATTATATATCTCAGTAAGAAAAATCTAATGGTATTTTTCTCAACACTCTAGCTCAAACAGTTCCAAAGATATGATGCTCCAAAGTTTGGTGGAAAAAGGTACTTGGTCAAAATGGAGGTGGGTATGGTCCACTGAAATGGCTGTAGTGTCTATACTAACTTAATCAACACTAAAAATCTTGTTTTAGGTTGTTAGACATGTGTACCCAAAATTGGGTGAAAGGAGAAAAAAATCAGTTGTGACATCAAATGACCTACACAAGGTCAAAGGTCAAAAATAAGATCAATTTTTTTTTTACCACTGAGGTAAAATATGACTAGAAACAAAGTTGTAGATCTGCTTAAAAGCTTTAAAATAGTGTTTAAATGGTCTCTGTAAGTTCAATAGGAGCTGAGATATTTCAGGTTGAAATATGGTATGACCTTGGAAATTGACCTTTTTTTTTTGCAAAATTACAAAATTCGAAGGGCCATATCTCCAGAACCATATGACCTATAGTGTTGAAACAAGCAGCATTCTGTTTTTGGCACAGAGATCTATAAGTGTGCCAATTTAAAAAAAAATTGGTGATTGGTCACTTTTTTTCCACCATTGAACTGACATGGAATGAGCCTAAAGCAGCATTAACAGTTGCTGCTGCTGCCCTGCAACTCACTCTGTAATGATCTGTGGTCACTGCCAACTCTTCATAGGTATATCTGTTCTGCTCATTCTCTATTAACTCTATATCAGGGGCAAAGTCTTCATCCTCTTGGTCAGTCTCTACCTCTATACTCTCAGCACCAGCTGCATCCTGTGATTCCTGTGATGTTGAAGGGACAACTCTGATAGCTTCAGTCAATTCTGCTTGTGATCTCATTTGGCATTTGTGTTCTTTTTGAGCTCTAGCAGCATGGCCGTAACTACCTATGAGGTCACCGAGGTCCCGACCTCGGTAATTATTTCCTAAAAAAAAAAGAGAGACTGAACCGTTCTCCGTGCAGCTTTAATAAAAGTATTTTTGCTAACAGGTCCCTTTGTACAGTATTTAATTATAGACAAGGGTTTTGTGTTTAGTGTATAGCTTGGGTTGTGTTTGTAGATGTAATTTTGGTCTGAATTTTGCTCATCCTGCCGCGCTTGAAAAAAATCTGGACCTCACTAATTTCTAAACCCTAGTTACGGCCCTGTCTAGCAGTAGACCTTTTCTTCTTCAAAGCAGCTTTTCCATCAATTGTCCCCAGTTGGTTTAATCTTTGCTTTTGTCCTACAAAA
Source organism: Bathynomus jamesi (assembly GCA_023014485.1). Lineage (NCBI taxonomy): Eukaryota > Metazoa > Arthropoda > Malacostraca > Isopoda > Cirolanidae > Bathynomus > Bathynomus jamesi. The sequence goes on from JAJOZX010003922.1 coordinate 405,623, forward strand.
GAATCCCACTCAACAATTGTTATTTTGTTTTTGCACTGGCAGGCATTTCTATCAATCCCTTTATCATAGCAATCACAGGTACATACATCAAACATAGCATCATACTCGGAAACTTTTTGTTCAAATCTCTCATCACTTCGGTTTATAGGAACCTTCTTCAACTTCGAGGCTGTTTCTATCACTCTAACAACTTTCTGAAAGATTCCACAAGTACTTATTATAGGGAAAGAGAACCTTCTCCATATGGTTTCAATGTCTATTGTGACTATGTTACAACTCATTAAAAGTAATAGATTTATTTAATTCAGCCTCTTCTCATCGTTGCACAAAGTTGTAGTGCCTCACAACATCTGCTTTTGTTGGTGTCATTGCTGCTGGAAACTCGGAAGGATGTCCAAAGGCTGCATTTGATGACTTTTCTTGTCATGATTAATTTGACTTAATAACCAATAATTTAACTTAAAAACCAATAGTTTGAATCAAAAACCAATAATAATTTCACTTAATCAGTAATCTGGAACAAAAATAAAATAATTTTTTGCAAAAAGTACTCAAAAAAATTAAGGGTGTCAGATTTTTTTGCACATTTGTGAAATTTGGCCACTTTGTGGCCAATCTGGCAAAAAGTATCTATAAATAAAGAAGATACCCATTTGATTTAACCCTTTCATACTTGATTTTCATTTACTTTTCATGCCACAAAAAACACTTGTTATATCTCCAGAATGACTAAAATCTCATAAAATTTGATGCTCATTTGCGCCCATACGGCATGAAAGGGTTAAATAGGGGCAAATAAGGTCTTCTAACTTATTTTTAACATATCTTAAATTGATGTACAGAATAGGTTCAAAGCTTATTGTGAAATCTCAGCTAGAAGATTGGGGAAAAGGGGGGGGGACTATGTGTGAGGGGTACAGGGGGTTGCACATAGCTCAACTTTGGTATGTTATTTGTTAACCCAAATGAAAACCCTCATAGTGTCATTTTTAAAAAAAGTCAAGAAACTTTTTTGGCCCACCTTAAATTGTGCGCACAATCACTTCCTCTTATCCTGAATTGCTGATGCACCTTGGAATCTCACCATGTTGTTTCCCTCTTTGCACATGTCTCAGAAACCCCACACACAATTCCTGCATTCCTGGTACACATTCCACATCTCGCTCGTATCCATATAACAAATGAGTTGTTATTAATATTAATAATGATTAAAACTATATATTTGTTTGTCAACAGATTTCATATTGGATAAATAAAAAAATGCAAACAAAAACCATTTTTGTGAGACTACCTTTACTGATAAAGTTGACTCGTTCAGCTGTTGAGAATAGCCGTAGTTACCCTTTGCTCAAATTAGTTAGGAACCAGGTCAAAATCAAGCTATTTTGTCATTGATGTTTATGTATGCCATGGAGTATTTCCTCTTACTGCAAACCATTATTACATTGGTAATTAGTGTTGTGGCACTTAAGTAACATTAGAAAGAGTACTAATTGATTGCTCTCAGAAGTAATTGAATAGAGTCCAATGACCCAACATCCTATTTTGTTTCAGATTGACAGAATTCGGTATATAATCAGCAGTTACCTACGAACTAGATTGAAGAAGATAGAACGCTTTGCTCATCATTTACTCGATATAGAGTCTCAGAGAACAGACAGTAAGCCACCTTTAATGTCTCCTGAGGAGCACCGATATGCTAAGGAGTGAGTAATAGTTATTTTTTCCTTATCTGTGTACTGTGTATTCCATGTTTGGCTCTTTGGGTTGATTATGATTTAAATTTAGAATTTTAAGAAACCTTTAGCATTACATTGTTTGAAATTACCATCCAACTTTTGATATTAGACTAATTAACTGCATAGAAACTTAACTTATAAGGCTCTTAATTTCTACACGGAGTTTTAACATAGATTTGGGTGGGGTGAAATTGTTTTAACCAGATTACTTGTCACTTCTCATACTGTGAGCAATTTAGTTGGATGCAAATAGTTTCATTAATTATTTTGATTAGTGTTCTCTTCAACAGAGTTTGAGTTAATTTCCTTGAGTAACAACTTTTAATTGTTGGCTTAGGATATTTGTGCTTAGTATCCTAAATTAAGTTGTCTTGTTGATTCATTCTGATTTTCATTGATCACGTTAAAAACTGTATAGGTTATTAAATTCTTGCATGGTGTTTGCAACATTGAGCAACTGTTGGCATGTGAGAGCATACCTATTAGTAGGCTGGGGTGGAACATATCGGGAAACTAAGGTCAGTTAGCAACAGGGTTGGCAATAAAAAAAACTAGTGGGTTTTATTGGGTTTTTTAAACGTTTACTTTGTCAGGATATTTTTCATTGGATGTGTATTAGAAGTTGTGTATATTAAATGTACAGGAATACCTCGAAATTCGTGGTTTCGAAGCTAATCCATTATCTATATTATTTATATTGAAAAATGCATAAATAAACAAAAAACCCAAATTTGCCTCTCAAAAAACTTTTTTTTTTTTTTTAAACCTGTATTTTCCAGCCCTGATTAGCAACCACTAAACATTTATGGATTGACTTTAAATGTTAGGTGGCCATTGTTTAAACTAGTATTAAATTATCATATCTGCAATACAAACTAACAAAAATTGTGCGAAAACGAATACAGATTTGGATGTTCTTTGGATTAGGCTAACACAGAGCATTGTTGTTTTCAGTAGTGATAAACCAAGTTTTATTTACAAGCTAATGAAGTTCAATATAATCTCCTTTTTGTGGCTCTGCAGACATCAAAGTGATATTCTGTTTCCCTCCATACATTTTGTAGTATATTATGGAAAAACTATTCACGCCTACAACATGGTATCATATATGGTACCTTTATTTCTTAATTAAATCCCACCCAGGGGGGGGCAGGCAAGCCAGCCTGTCTCTCAATCAGTCCCAAGTCCTGATAAATGGGGAGGGTTGGTGTCAGGAAGGGCATCCGGCTGTGAAAACCTAGCCAGAACCACATGATGAGTCTTTCAAAGTGAAAATTCGATGATGGCTAGGGTGTACCCTATAAGCGACGCACAGATACATCGCCCTAACTCTGTGACAGGATGAGGGCTACTGCACCATGAGTGGGTGGGGCTAAAGAAGTGAGCTCAGGTGGGAAGTATGACTGGAAGAGGAAGGGAGATTGTGGATTTGATGAAGAAAAGAAGAGTAGATGTGCTCTGCATACAAGAAACGCATTGGAAAGGAAATAAGGCAAGCGAGCTCAGTGAAGGGTATAAACTGTTTTACACTGGAGCGTCGGTCAAAGGTAGAAATGGTGTGGGTATTATATTGATGAAGGAGCTCAGTGATGAGTGTATTGTGGAGATAAACCGGAGGAGTGATAGACTAATGACTATGAGACTGAACTGGGGGAATCATGTGCTCAATATAGTGAGTGCATACTGTCATACACCCCGCAAATTGGATGCACAGAAGAAGAAAAGGAAGCCTACTGAAGTTTGCTGGAAATAGAAATGGAGAGTGCTAGAAAATGAGAGAGAGGTAGTTGGTGCTGACCTGAATGGACACGTGGTAAATAACATTGATGTTATGGAAAGAGTACATGGAGGACATGGTTTGGGAGAGGCAAATCGGGAAGGTGAGAGAGTGTTGGACCTGGCTGTCTTTTTTGATATGGCAATTGTAAACACATGCTTCAGAAAGAGGAACGAACATTTGATAACTTACAAGAGTGGAGGTAGAACGTCACAGGTTGACTACCTACTCTACAGAAGGTCACAGTTGAGTGAAGTTAAGAACTGTAAAGTGATTCCAGGAGACGATGTAACACCACAGCACCAGATATTAGTTATGGAGCTGATGTTGAGAAGACTGAGAAAGACATGAGAAACGTGTGTTAAGAAGATCAAGTGGTATAAGCTGAAAGAAAAAGAGAAGAGAGTTTAAAGAGAGGGTGCTGAGTGAGACCAGTATGCCAGAAGATGTACAAAACCTGGTGGCAACATAATGCAAATGTAATATGAACCGTAGGAAAGGCTGTATTAGTGAAACATCTGGTAGAGTGTGGAAAGATAAAGAAGGATGGTGGTATAATGATGACATCCAAGAGTCCCTACAATGTAAGAAACAAGCAAAGAAACTGGGAGGAAACTAGGTTGGGTGAGCGGAAGGAAGTATATAAGAACACAAAGAAATGGGCAAAAAAGGCAGTGGCACTGGCAAAAGCCCATGCATGTTGTGATCTGTATGAGAAATTAGAAACTCAAGAGGGGCAAAAGGAAATATTCAGATTGGCTAAAAGCACGAATAAAGTCACAAAGGATTTTACTCAAGTGAAACAGGTTAAAAGAGAGGATGGGACAGTACTGTGGAGAGAGAAAGATATACAGGTTAGATGGAAGGAATATTTTGAGGAACTATTAAATGAGGAAAACCCTAGGTTGGTCCATGAGGATGGACTACCGAATATGGCAATGACAAGGAAGGTGGAAAGAACGGAAGTGAAGAAGGCGTTGGATAAAATGAACAGTCCTGATGAGATACTGGCAGAGGTATGGAAAGCACTTGGCAATGGAGTGGATCTCCTGCATGATCTTATGGAAAAGCTCTGCGACCAAGAGGTGGTCCCGGAGGAATGCTCAAATTATAGGGGTATGAAGCAGGGTTTCGGAGCCGGAGCCGGAGTCGGTGGAGCCAGTGAATTTTGCTTACCTGGAGCCGGAGCCGGAGCCGGAGCCAGAAACCTTGAAAATACGGCTCCATGGTCTGGCTCTGGGCGATATATTACTACCTAAATTGTTATTTGTTAAATATAGGTTTAGTTGCAAATTATAATTCTTGTAATATATTACGAAAAATGGTACCATAGGATTCTTGGATTTTATGGAGGTGTGGGAGTTGCAGGAATAATCTGCAAATTTCCATTTTTTAACCATTAAATATTTGGGAAGATTTGTCTTAACAACACTTAATTATATAGGTAAATTTTTTTTTATGGCGTTGGAGACCTTAGGTAGGTAGGTACTAACTATTTATCTAAGTAGGTAACTACCTAGATACATACCTAGTAAGGTTGGTCCTTCTGACTTGGATTGAACTATTTTTATTTTTAGGTCAATTATCTTGTATTAATAATAAAATATTTTTGTGCAATATTTTAAATTGGACAATTAGTTATATAAATCTAGATATTTATTTTATAATTAACAGAATTTACTATAAAAGAGCCGGAGCCAGACTGTAAAAAATTTCTGCTCCGGAGCCGGAGTCGGAGCCGGAAGTTTTTTTACCGGCTCCGAAACCCTGGTATGAAGGTGTGGGAGTGAGTTGTGGTCTTAAGGCTGAGGGAGGAGGCAGGTGTGTCAACAGAGCAATTTGGTTTTATGCCTGGACGAAGTATGTCTGATGCTATTTTTGTATTACGACAGTTGGAGGAAAGGTATAGGGAAGGACAGAAGGCATTGCACATGGTTTTCATAGACTTAGAGAAGGCGTATGATAGGACACTGAGACAAGAGGTTTGGAGGTGCTGAGGGAGAAGATGGTCCCAGAGAAGTACGTCAGATTGATTCAGGAAATGTATAGAGGGGTGACGATGAAAGTGAGGTGGTGTTGGTGTGACAGAGAGTTTTGGAGTTGGGGTTGGTCTGCATCAGGGGTCAGCACCGAGTCCATTCCTATTCAACGTGGTGTGCATGATGTATGCCAATGATGTAGTGTGTGCAGAGACAAGACAGGAGGTAGAACAACAGCTAGAAAATTGGAGGGAGGCATTGGAAAGTAGAGGTATGAAAGTTAGTCGGAAGAAGACTGAATATCTGAGATGTAATGTACAACTGGATGAAGAAGGGGGAGTGATGTTAAATGGTGAACTGATCAAACGGGTAGATCATTTTAAATACTTGGGATCAACAATCGAGGCAGAGGGGGGAGCAGAAGGAGAGGTGAATCATAGGATACAGTTGGGATGGAGGAGCTGGAGAGAGGTGTCAGGAGTTCTCTGTGATTATAGGATGCCGGTGAAGCTGAAAGGGAAGGTCTTCAAAACAGTGGTTAGGCCGGTGATGATGTACGCAATGGAGATGGTGCCAATGAAGAAGACTAGTGACAGAGAGGTGGATGTGGCTGAAATGAAAATGTTGTGATGGATGTGCGGTGTAACTAAAAGGGATTGAATCAGAAACGAACGCATTAGAGGAACAGTGAAAGTAGTAGAGGCGTCAAGAAAAGTCCAAGAAGCCAGACTGAGATGGTATGGGCAGATGATGAGAAGAGAGGAGGATTACGTGGGACGTAGGGTGCTGGAAATGGAGGTGCCAGGACGGAGAAGAGGAGGTAGACCAAAGACGAGGTGGAGGGATTGTGTGGTGGCAGACATCCTCGAGAAAAATTTGGACGAGGACATGGTGCGTGACAGAAGAGAATGGAGGAGATTCATCAAGAACAGCGACCTCATATAGAGATGGGATTTAAGCTGCAGAAGAATAATAATAATAATTTCTTAATTAAATACATATCATTAATTTATTGAATTAAATAACTACAAAATTGCCTCTGGATTGGCGACATAGCCTTTTGGAATGGAAATAATTGCCATACATAGAACCCTGTATGTAGGCATTGGGCCTGAATAACAGGAAGAGAAACATATTATTTTGTATCAAAATTTTCCATTGCTAACTCATGAAAATTACTTTGAGAAAAGAAATGGTGAAAACACAAAAATTAGACATCTGGGGACTGTAAAGTTGGCAAATTTTTAAGACAGACTTCATCTCAGGGTTGTCAAGTCATGAGTGTTGCTTTTGGCAAGGGAGAAGTGCTTCATCTTCCTGTAAGTTCTAAGTGAATACCTAACAATATAAAACATAGCACAAAAGGATAGGCCTGTTCCTTCAGGTATTTAAGTATAGTGTTTGCTATATTAATCAGAGATGGGGTCTATTATTACTATTACTGTTACTTTTGATTTCTTCTGTTACTTTATTTTTATTTATTACTATTACTTGGTCATCTATTATCAGGTCATCCCATAAGTAATGTCGTTTTTTAGATCGGAATTTGAAGGACAAAAAAAACTCGACAAACTTTTTAATCTAGTATATATTTTTCATCAGAAGCAATGACACTCTGCCAACGTCCTACAAGCCTTTCAATGCCATGTTTATAAAATTCAGGCGGTTTTGAGGCAAAAAACGTATAAAGGCCGGTGTGCAGGTCATCTAAAGAAGTATACTGTTTCTTGTCAAGATAGTTTTGCAGACTCCTGAAGAGATGATAATCTGAAGGCGCAAGGTCTGGAGAATATGGAGGATGTGGAAGTTTTTCCCACCCAAGCTCCTCAATTTTTGCAGAAGTGATCCGAGTGGTATGAGGATGTACGTTGTTGTGGTGGAACATGATTCCTTTCCAAGTAACCAAAGAAGGTCTCTCTTTTTTTAGTGCAGTGTTCAATCGATCCAGTTGTTGACAGTAGACTTGAGCGGTGATTGTGTGGTAAGGTTTCAAAGTGTATTACACCACCTTTATCCCACCAAACACTAAGCAACACCTTCCGAGGGTGAAAATTTGGTTTTGGCTGTGGTGTCGTTGGTTCTCCGGCACAAACCCACTGTCGATGGCACTTAACATTCTGGTACAGTATCCACTTTTCATCACCAGTCACTAAACGGTGCAAAAACGGATCTTGGAGTTCATGGGAATGAAGAGCTGTGCTAATGTTTACCCGCACCCTCAGATTGTCGACCGACAATTCATGTGGCACCCATTTTCCTAACTTAGGCACTTTCCCGAGTTGTTGCAAACGTCGATGGATGGTGGGCGGGGATGAATTGAGTTTCTGGGCCAATTCTTCGACAGTTGTTGAACAGTCTTCTTGAAGTGCGGCTAACAGCAGGGTATCATCAAACTCAGCAGGGGTTCACATACAGCAAAACACACGTCTTCACTGGTCAAGGTCTGTAAAGTATGTAGCGAAACACGATAGATCTCCTCTTAGATATAACCTTCAGAAAATTTATACTTAAACCGAGTAGGACTAGTTTAAACTTAATGTATCGTAAAAAACGACATTACTTATGGGATGACCTGATACTATTACTTTTGTATGCGGGGTACTTCACTCATTTGAAAAGGATCTTTGTCTATTTAAATGCAATTAGAAGCAGTGTTAACAAATATTTGTTTCAACCAAATCATTACAATTTCAAGAGACTAGGTCTTGATAAATTTTATTTTATTGAAGGAAAAATTTGCCACTATTAGTTCAAATAAATGTTTATTTTAGTTTAGAGTAGATTGTTAATTTTTTCAGTCCTTTGTTCACACAATATGTCCATTTCCACTGTAATAGAAAAGTAATAGACTATTATCTATTACTTTGCCTACTATTACTATTACAGCTAAAAAATTATGATGTTACTTAAAAAATCCTGAAATAGTCTTATTATTATTACTGTTACCTATTACCCCATGTCTGATATTAATTACAACCAGAAGCAAAGCCCAATGAAGTAATAAGGTATGGTAATTTCCCCCTCTACCATTAGACAGTGCTAAATACCGAAGACAAATAAGTTCAACATTAACCAAAAAAAAACTACTTTACGAGGTCTTTTGAAGATCTCCACAAACAACTTTTTAACGAAAAGACGTAGGATTTTTGTAGTCAGATCTCCACCAATATCTAGTGGAAATTTCCAATGGATGAGGGTGACGACAATCACCCATATCCCTATGTAGTTTTTTTTTACATATACTGAAATTTTCGAACAGCCTCATGTATCCTTTCCTTCAAATGTTCCAAAGTTGTTGCCAGTGGTGGAACAAAAAATTCATTTTTGACATAGCCCCAGAGGAAGAAGTCAAGGGGGGGTTAGATTGGGCGAACGAGCCTGTCAAGGAATGGGTTCTCCACGTCCGATACAATGATCAGGCAATTGCTCATTCAGGAATGTTGTAACAATGTAACATCAAAAGCAGCTCATATTAAACTTCTCTAACTTGCAAATAAAACTTTTTGAGTCCTTTATTTGTATATCTTGCTTTTCACTGGAGCTTTTTTTTATAAAAGTTTAAAATCGGGAAGATAATTTGCAATCACCGTGTGTGTGTGTGTGTGTGTATTATTATTAGTAGTATGGGCGCAAAAGGAGAGTGCAATGCAGTTGCAAAAGTTGATCAATGTTGCCTAAGGTTATGCAACAAGGGGGGTGTTGCAATAGCAACAATGGCTTATGCAACTTGGAGGCGGAGTTATCCCCCAAGTTGCAATGAACTCCCGCTGGGGGAGAAGTTGGGACGGCCTCACCGCCCAAAGGGGTATACCTAGTGATGTGAGTCGTTTTTTATTGTGTCGTTTTTTTGTTTTTTTTGTCGTTTTTTTTGTTTAAAACGAAGATAGTCTGTTTTTTTTGTTTTTTTGTTTTTTATTGTTTTAAACTTATTCCATATTTTTCTTCCTTTAATCTAATAAGTATATTAGTATTACCTATAATTTACTATACTACCATGCTTATACAGTTATACCTAGTGTATATATAGTCATCTTTTAGAAAAACTGAATCACGCAAAAAGTATAATAGAAAGGAAAAACAAACCCTCATTTTTTATATGTATATATATTTTTAACTAGAACATAAAACATTCTTCCTTGTTTCAAACAATATACATAATTGTGATTGGCAAGAGTACCAGTATATATATTCCAGATAGAAAAAAAAATATTCACCTTTTTTTTAACCTTTTTGTTAACCTAATGTTGTTTAACCTTCATTTCCATGGAAGAATCATCACTAGATTGGGTAGAGCATATATGCTAGTTTCAATATCACAGGTATGGTATAATATACATAATAAAAAATACATAATACTGGTATAAAACAATATATATAATTGTGATTGGCAAGAATACCAGTTTATATATATATATATATATATATATATATATATATATATATATATATATATATATATATATATATATATTCCAAATAGAAAAATAAAAAAATAAAAATATTCATCTCTTTCTTTAACCTTTGTGTTAACCTAATGCTGTTTAACTTTCATTATCTGATTCTATTTCCATTGAAGAATCATTATCACTAGATTGATTAGAGCATATAGTTTCAATATCACAGGTAGTGATGTTAAAAAACGTTTTTTTTTATGTCCATGTTTTTTTTGTTGTTTTATTTTTTTTTTATTGTTTTTTTTTGTTTTTTTTTAAGAATTAATATAGATATTGCCAATTTAATTATAAGGTATACTTTTGCAATGATATATATTATAAAAATAAATAAATAAATAATAAAATAGGCCATATGGTACCAGTATAGAATGTCCTTTTCAGCCTATTTACAGAAAAAAACTGGCCTCTTTCTTGCACTGAAAGTCTTGTATCTTAGATCCGTTAAACTTGCGAGAACACTGGCTGGGAGCTGACTGCCCATTGCCCAACCTTTCCAGGACTCTCCCATCCATGCCTCGGATTTTGAATCTCCCACTTAACTATTCTTTAGACCCGCGATGACATATTTTCCCCCCCGAGACCATCCATATATATACATACACATACACCCATATACATATATACCAATATATACATAAATACTTATATACACATTTATATCTATTATATACCCATACACACGCATACATCCAGCAGCAAAGCTAGTATTTATATCCCAAAATGCAAAATTCCAAGAAAGTGAAGTAAAACATGGTGCTACATTGGCTTCGTCAACATCCAAATCTGCAATAAGTACCAGTACCTGTGATATTGAAACTATATGCTCTAATCAATCTAGTGATAATGATTCTTCAATGGAAATAGAATCAGATAATGAAAGTTAAACAGCATTAGGTTAACACAAAGGTTAAAGAAAGAGATGAATATTTTTTTTTTTTTATTTTTCTATTTGGAATATATATATATATATATATATATATATATATATATATATATATATATACACACTGGTATTCTTGCCAATCACAATTATATATATGTTTTATACCAGTATTATGTATTTTTTATTATGTATATTATACCAGTACCTGTGATATTGAAACTAGCATATATGCTCTACCCAATCTAGTGATGATTCTTCCATGGAAATGAAGGTTAAACAACATTAGGTTAACAAAAAGGTTCAAAAAAAGGTGAATATTTTTTTTTCTATCTGGAATATATATACTGGTACTCTTGCCAATCACAATTATGTATATTGTTTGAAACAAGGAAGAATGTTTTATGTTCTAGTTAAAAAATATATATACATATAAAAAATGAGGGTTTGTTTTTCCTTTCTATTATATACTTTTTGCGTGATTCAGTTTTTCTAAAAGATGACTATATATACACTAGGTATAACTGTATAAGCATGGTAGTATAGTAAATTATAGGTAATACTAATATACTTATTAGATTAAAGGAAGAAAAATATGGAATAAGTTTAAAACAATAAAAAACAAAAAAAAAACAAAAAAAAACAGACTATCTTCGTTTTAAACAAAAAAAATGACAAAAAAAACGACACAATAAAAAACGACTCACATCACTAATCACAGGTACTGGTACTTATTGCAGATTTGGATGTTGACGAAGCCAATGTAGCACCATGTTTTACTTCACTTTCTTTAACCTTTGTGTTAACCTAATGCTGTTTTACTCTTTCTTTAACCTTTGTGTTAACCTAATGCTGTTTAACTTTCATTATCTGATTCTATTTCCATTGAAGAATCATTATCACTAGATTGATTAGAGCATATAGTTTCAATATCACAGGTACTGGTACTTATTGCAGATTTGGATGTTGACGAAGCCAATGTAGCACCATGTTTTACTTCACTTTCTTGGAATTTTGCATTTTGGGATATAAATACTAGCTTTGCTGCTGGATGTATGCGTGTGTATGGGGTATATAATAGATATAAATGTGTATATAAGTATTTATGTATATATTGGTATATATGTATATGGGTGTATGTGTATGTATATATATGGATGGTCTCGGGGGGAAAATATGTCATCGCGGGTCTAAAGGATAGTTAAGTGGGAGATTCAAAATCCGAGGCATGGATGGGAGAGTCCTGGAAAGGTTGGGCAATGGGCAGTCAGCTCCCAGCCAGTGTTCTCGCAAGTTTAACGGATCTAAGATACAAGACTTTCAGTGCAAGAAAGAGGCCAGTTTTTTTCTGTAAATAGGCTGAAAAGGACATTCTATACTGGTACCATATGGCCTATTTTATTATTTATTTATTTATTTTTATAATATATATCATTGCAAAAGTATACCTTATAATTAAATTGGCAATATCTATATTAATTATTAAAAAAAAACAAAAAAAACAAAAAAAACAATAAAAAACAAATAAAACGACAAAAAAAACAAAAAAAAACAACATGGACATAAAAAAAACCGTTTTTTAACATCACTAGGTATACCTAACCTGAAAGAGAGAGTAAGAAAGGTGTTTGCTTGGCAGGAGTCAAGCGCATATTGTTTGTTTGTTTTTTTCTGTTTAAGGTGCTTTCAACCCTGCTGGATTATTGACACCATTTTTTTTTTTTTTGTAGAGAAAGGTGGTGAAAGAAGTAGTAGAAGACAAAAGGGTTCATACTTTGTTACTATTTCATGAATATTAAGACTTCAGGCGAGCGGCCGCTGTATTATAAGATCCTAATCAGCCAGTTGGCTTAACTGGCTGAGTTGCCAGATTGCGCTATTCATTTAATTAAAGCATATATTCTAGCTTGATCAGCCAGTTGACGAAGTGTATACATCGTTTGGACAAATGCACGTACACCCCAACCTATACGCCCATGAAATATTACGCGCACAACTATATGCACCGGGTTCGAGACCCGGTGACGGCGCATACTTCCACGGTTGGTAGATAAATGGGAAACCAGGCTATCCTAGTGGCCAATTACGCGGGGGTCCCGTTAAACTGTATTGCAAGATGCGGTCATGTTTATCGGTTTGTTTATTTCCCCCCTCATATATATATATATATAATATATATATATATATATATACCCGCAAGGGGGTTCTAAGCTCGTGCTCTTGAGTGCTCTTTGTGCTCGTTTGTACGTGCTTGTTCCTGGAGGTTTCACGTGCGCCCTCCCGGCCCTAGCACCCAAGGATGATGGGGCTCGACCTTGCAGTCCTTGTCATCCTTGGTCTTTTTCCACTTCGACTGTCCCCTCCACCCTTTCTTTTTCCTCTGTCTTTCCTCTCACTTTTTCTTTGTTTTTCCGCTGAGATATGCCCTTTAAATAGAGGCGAATCGGTTCTTCCTAAAAAAAAAAAAAAAAAAAAAAAAAAAAATATATATATATATATATATATATAATATATTTCCCGTTAAAAAGTAAGTCTAAGGTGGACTGTAAACACCCACGGTTGGTAGATAAATGGGAACCCTGTGTATCCTAGTGGTTGCTGGTTAAACTGTAGGTCTAAGGTGGAGTGTAAACATCCTTCCACGATTGGTAGATAAATGGGAAACCGGGGAATCCCGTTAAACTGTATTGCAACACTCGATCATGTTGGTTGATTGTTTATTTCTCTCTCGCTCATATATATAATATCCCCCTCGATTAGGTGCTCCGGCTTGCCGGGCCGAGGGGGCTCGTACGCCTCGTGGGTTGTTGGGGTTTCCTCAACTCCTCGTGGGGTGTGGGCGAGGAGTTGCCTAGTTGCGTTTCCCCCCCCCCCCGCTTCCTTTTCTTTCCCCCCCCCTTTCTTTTCTTTTTGCTCCCCCTTTTTTTCCGTCTCTCCCGGAGTTTCTTTTGTCTTGACTCGGTCCTGTGCCTCTGTCAATCGTAGTGTCCCCCCCCCCCCCCTCTGTTTGTATTTTCAGTCTTGGGGTCATCGGGTGCACCCGCCGGGGGGCGTCGCTCCGGGGATGGTACGGGCGCCCGTACCGCTGCTGCGTCTGGATTGGGTCTTTGCTTGGCCCTTCACGGACAAATCGTAGTGCCGGTCTGCTGTTTTTAAAACGACAGTCGGGTTGGGGGGCGGGCTGCCCGGGACGTTGGGCCTGCGCCTTGAAGGATGTAGTGGCGGATGGTGCATCGCCTTGGGTCCGAGGCTGCCTTTTTTGTAGAGCTATTGTTTGTGGGTTCTATTTCTGAACTTCACTCCCCTCCTGTTGACGACTCTGGCCCGCCCTTGGATTTGGATAAGACTGCTACTTCTGGTCGTTCAGCGGCCTCTGCCTCTGCTGGATTGACCTTCAAGCCGTGTGGCCCCCTCTCGTCCTCTGCGGCGTCTGGCTCTCGTGGCCGGACTCGTGGTGGCCGTGGGGCGGGGTCTTCGCGGCCCTTGTTCTCTCGCCCACTCTCGGTTGCCGTTACACATGGACCTGTCTCTGCTGTCAATTTCTGTCCGGTGGACAGGTTCCTTGTTCTCTGTCCTTCCGCTGGCTCCCTTCCGGGCAGCTCGGAGTGGGTGTTTCAGCGCCTTGAGACGATGGGGGTTCCCTGTCGTTGTGATGTCCGCCCTCTGAAGGATGGGTCTCTTCTTTTGGAGTCCCGTTCTTCGGGGGTGACTGGATCCCTTTTACAGTTGCAGGATGTCTTGGGTTGCAGAGTTTCTGTGACCCCATCCGCAATTGAATAGCTGTCGGGGCACCATTTTCGCTTCCCGTCTGCTGTCAATCCCGGTTGGCGAGTTGCAGGAGGATCTTGTCCCCCAGGGGGTAACGAGGGTCTTCCGCTTTTCGTCGCGCCGGGATGGTGCTCTTGCCCCGTCCGCTCGTCTGCTCCTGACCTTTGACTCCCTTGTGCCTCCGGCCCGGGTGTTCTGGGGCGTGGGTGGTCGCCGGCCGTGTGAGTTTTCGGTGCGACCATATGTGCCTGACCCGGTTCGCTGCTTTGGCTGCAACCGGTTCGGCCATGTTAGCTCTGCGTGCCGCCGTGGGGGTAAGCTATGTGTCCGCTGCGGTGGGCCTGCGCACCCTGCCCCGTGCACGAGGCCCCCGCGGTGCTCGAGCTGCTCGGGGGCCCGCCCTTCCTCCTCTCGGGACTGCCCCGTTTTCAAGTTTGAATTCGAGGTGCGGTCCTTGAGGACTGCCGAATTCCTTAGTGTGCGGGAGGCGCGCGATAGGGTCCGTAACCGGGAGCCGCGGCGGGGGTTGTCCTACGCTGCGGCTCTTGGCCCTGGCGGGTCCTCGGGCCCCTCCCGTGCTACTCCGGCGTCTACCGGAGTGGTGCCCCCCCTGGAGGTTCCGGGGGTTGGTGGTCCTCCTGGCGCCGCGGGTCCTTCTTGTTCCTCTGCCTCACTTTCAGACATCCCATCTGGTTCCCTGCCTACAAGTGCCCCTTCTCCCTCTTCGGCCTTGGGGTCTGGATCCTTGCCTGCTCGTCTCTCGGGTGGGGAGGGTGATGCCCCGAAGGGGAGGAGGAAGCGTCGCCGTGGTCGGAATCGGAGTCCTCCGGACCCGATCGTGACCGCTGCTCGCCCTGCTTCCCCTTCTTCACCGGAGGGGAAGCGGCGCGCCGCTCCTGATCCGCTCGGGACTCCCCCCACTATACGGAGGGCTGGTGAGGCGTCGCCTCCCGGTGCCCCGACCGGTGTCCGGGTGTCGGTCGAGGTGCGCCACCCCATGACACCCTCGATTCCTGACTCTGTTCCCATGATGGACCCGGTCGAGAGGAGCCTGGCCCTTCTTCATGGAGTCTCCCTTCGGCTCCTGCTGAGAGTGGTCGGGTCTCTCTCCTGGATCTACCTCTCCCACCTGTGGTCGACCTTTCCTCCCCCCCCCCGTCAGTGCTTGTCTGGTTTGACGAGCCCTCGAACAACTGGTTCCCCCCGGTCCCCTTCTGGTGGGGAGTTGGGGGTTTCGGCTGGGCCCGTCTCGTCTCTCTCCCCCCGCCAGGGGAGCCCCCCTCTGACCTCCCTGTTCTACTCTCCACTTCTCGTTCTGCTGCGGGTGAAGCAGCTGCGGGGTCGGTGGCCCCTGCCCCCCCCAGTTCGGGGTGAGTCGGGGAAGCCGATTCCGTCCCTGATTGCGGACCGTTGAGTTTGCTGCTCAGCTTGGTCCGTGGCTATTTCGCTGTTTTCTCTGCCTCTTCTAATGCCGCTTCCCCTTGCAGTTCCATTTTGCATTGGAACTGTGGGGGGCTTTTGGCTAACTGGGAGAACCTTGCCTCCCTGCTGGAGAGCGAGCGGCCTTCCTGTGTTTGTCTCCGGGAGACTGTCCTGGCTGCGCGGGGACTCCGTCTCTCTGGCTATGTTGGTTTCCCTTGCGCCCCGGATGAGCACGCGCGCCGGCGGGGTGCGGCGGTTTACGTGCATCATTCGTTACCATCGCGAGGTGTGCCTCTTCGCGCTTCCTTGCAGGCTGTGGCTGTGCGGCTCTTTTTGGATCGCCAGTACACTGCCTGCTCGATTTGTGTTCCTCCTCATGACCCTCCTCGCGACGTGGTTCGCGAGTTGGTGCTGCAGCTGCCTCGACCGTTTCTCCTCCTCGGGGACTTTAACGGTCGCGACCCGGCTTGGGGAGATGTTCGGTCGACTGATGTTGCTGGTGTGTTGCTCTCCTTAATGGAGGAACTTTCCTTTGCGTGCCTCAATTCCGGTGAACCTGCTTACTTCCACGAACCCACGGGTTCATTTACCTGTGTTGATCTCTCCTTGGTGTCCCTCGATGCCTTGCTCGATTTTTCGTGGAGGGTGTTGGGGGACTTGTGGCGGTGATCATTGCCCAGTCTGTCTTGAGCCGGTCGGACCGCAGCCGGGCGTCTCGTCTCGGCCGGGGTGGTGCCTTGCGCGGGCTGACTGGCCATCTTTCAGAGCTCGTTCCGTCATTGTCCGTTCGGTATTGAGCTTTGGCTCTGTGGATGAGAGCTTGGAGTTCTTCGAGCGGGTGGTGATGGGCGTCGCGTCGATCTTCCGGTAACCCGCGGACTCGTAGCGTCCCGTGGTGGACTCCAGCATGTCACCAGGCGGTGTGCGAGAGGAAGAGGGCAACGCGCCGCTTCCACCGCACCCGGCGCGCGGACCACTTGATTGAGATGCGGCGGGCGAAGGCTTTCGCCCGCCGGACTCTCAAGTTGGCCCGTCGGGCCTCTTGGCGTGCTTTTGTGTCCGGCATCTCATCTACCCCTTCTGCTGCTGTGTGGCGGAAGGTACGTAGTATCGAGGGGAAGCCGGTCCCTGCTAGTCGCCCTGTCCTTCGGGACGGGGACGGCTTCCTTTCGGATCCTGCTGCTGTGGCTGATCGGCTGGCCGGTGCTTTTGCTGCGGTTTCCCGTTCGCCTTCAGCTGCGGATCGCCCTTTATCGGAGGTCACGTTCCCGCCCCCTGGGAACGAGCCCTATAACCATCTCTTTACGATGCGGGAACTTCGGGCTGCCTTGGCAACCCGTCGTTCTTCCGCCCCTGGCCCTGATGACATTCCGTATGACTTTTTGGAATCTGCACCCGATGGCCCTGCACTTCTTGCTGGATCTTTTCAACCGGGTGTGGGTTGAGGGGTCGTTCCCTTCCCGTTGGAGGGAGGCGATTGTGGTCCCGATACCTAAGCCGGGGAAGGATCCGGCGGAGGTGGCGAGCTATCGGCCTATTGCTTTGACGAGCTGCTTATGCAAGCTCCTGAAAGATGGTGGCCGTCCGACTTTCCTTTACACTGGAGTCGCTTGGGTTATACCCCCCGACCCAGTATGGCTTTCGTCGATTTCGGGGTACTCTGGACCCCCTTCTCCTTGGCCATGATGTACGGGAGGCATTTTCCCGCCGGAATCTTGTTCTGGCCGTCTTTTTCGACGTCCAAAAGGCCTATGACACGACCCGTCGGGGAGTTGTCATGGACCGTTTGAAGTCTCTTGGTTTTGTGGGCTTTTTGCCCACGTTTCTTCGCAACTTCCTCTGCCGTCGCACTTTCCGCGTCCGTAATGGGGCGGCCCTATCTGACCTGTATGTTCAGGAGGAGGGGGTGCCCCAGGGGTGTGTTTTAAGCGTCTCCTGCTTCAATCTGGTTATGTCTGCGCTACCGGGAGCTCTTCCGCCCTCGGTGCGCTGTTCCATCTACGCAGATGATCTGGCTGTCTATGCCGCGGGGACGAGTCCCCCCCTCGTGGAGAGGCAAGTCCAACTCGCGGTCAATCGGGTTGAACGCTGGGCGTCGTCGGTGGGCCTTACGCTGTCTTCCCCGAAGACTTCGTGTGTGGCCTTCCTTCCGTCGAGGAGACGGGGATCCGGCGCCATCCCGGCCTTTAACCTTACACTCGGGGGTCAGCCTCTGGCCCTCGTTCCATCAGTACTTCTTGGGTATGGTTTTCGACAGCCGTTTGAGCTGGGTTCCCCACCTTCGCCGGCTGCGCGAGTCCGCGAGACGTACCCTGGATTTGCTGGGACATCTGTCGCATACTACATGGGGCGCGGATAGGCGGACACTCCTCCGTTTGTACGTGTCCCTGGTACAGTCCAAATTAGACTATGGGAGTGTGGTGTATGGCTCCGCCTCCCGCACGGCCCTTCGGATACTGGATCCGGTCCTCTCTAGAGGACTGCGCATGTCATCTGGCGCCTTCCGCTCCTCTCCGGTTGATAGTCTGCAGGTTGAGTGCGACATCCCTCCCTTGGAGGATCGGAGGTCGTTCCTCATTGCTAAGCACTATCTCCGGATCCTCCGTCTTCCCACCTCTCCTCTGTTCCAGGTGGTTGAGAGGGCGTTCTGCCGGGATGGGGGTTGGTATTTCACCGACACGGTGACCTCCCTCCTCGATGGTATGGGCACTCCTCCTCCATCCGTTATACCGGTCTCTTTCAGGGTGTTGCACCTTGGGAGAGCACCCCTGTTGCGTGCTGTAGGGCGTTGCGCCCCGTTCGCAGGGCCGATTCTGACTCTGCCTTACTTCGGTCTCTGTTCCTTCAGCATGCAGCGTGTCACTCTGCATGTGTTGCGGTCTTCACAGATGGCTCGAGGTCGTCGGGGGGCGTTGGGGCCGCGGCTGTTCCCCAGTCGTTTGCCCTTGCTCCCCGATGTACCCGTCTCCCTGATGAGGCTTCCGTTTTCACGGCGGAGCTCTATGCCATTCTGAGCGCTCTGGAGGTGGTGCGGGAGCATCCGGATGGGTCGTTTGTCATCTATTCGGATTCCCGCAGTGCCCTGGATGGCCTGGAGTGTTTTGACCCTGTCCACCCACTGGTCCGACGAATCCAGCTACTGTGCCATATCCTTGTCACTTCTGGTGGCAAGGAGGTGGTATTTTGCTGGGTTCCTGCACATGTTAACGTGGCTGGAAATGAGGCTGCCGATCGAGCTGCCCGTTCCGCGTGCCGACTACAGGTTTCACCCGTGTCCCTCCCCTTTTCCGATTATATCCCTGGCTTCCGTAGGTTTTTGCGCTCCCGGTGGCAGAGTCGCTGGGATGGCGCTGCAAATA